>CP106730.1:9505275-9846837 GCA_025506655.1 Gossypium rotundifolium | reverse complement strand
AGGAGACGTTTCAAATTTAATATGATTATGGATATGCAAGTATAGATTATAATATACTTTTGATTAAAAATAATTATAATATACTATTTCAATGAAAATCATATTAAATTTAATATGATAATCGGATATGCAAGTATACTATAAATCTATACTTTCATATCCCAAAATCATATTAAATTTGAAATGTCTCATTTTTCTATTTTATTTTGCTGTTATATTCTTTTTCTTTAATAAAAGATTGTTAAGTTACATCGAAATGGTGTCGATTTAACGTCGATGTAATCTTTTTCTTGTTATGGTGTCAATTTAATTGTCGAAATGAGGAGTGAATGTTGTGGTGTTTTTTTTGTTCAAATCTCCTTAAGATTTCATAAATAATAAATTATAAAACCAAAACCAAAACAAAAGTAATAACAATATTGTACAGACCCATTTTACCCGGGCTTTCAAGCCCAACTTAAGCCCAAACCCGAAGCCCAATCAACACAAACCCTAGCCCACTAAACAAACCAAAAACAGAAAAACCAAAATCAAAAACCCTAGGGCCACTTGCCTCTGCAAGACCACGACCCCGGTCTCACTGTCTTTTGACCGACCCTTCACCGCCTTTCCGACGCCTTTATTCACGCCACCGCCACCGCCCATGCCATCTTGTCACCACCTACTCCCCACTTGCTCCACTTGCTACCGCAAAGTAGAAGGAGAAAAGACATAAAGAAACAAGAGCATTCGGCTATAAAGCCATGAAACACAAATAATGTAAGGGAGGGGTTTTTTTTTTCGGAAATAAATACAAGAAACGGTTTTTTTCCTGTTTTCGAAAAACAGAGAGGAGGGGAAGAAAATTTTTGTTTGAAGAAAAAAGAGATTCGCTAAAAAGCAAGAACTATCAAGAATTAATAAAAAGGTCGATTTTTTTTTATATATTGATTCATCGTTTATTTTTTTATATATATATATATTTTAAAAAAGGGAAAGATAAAAATAAAAAACGGAAAATCAAAAAAAAAAACGATCAGAAATCAAAAAAACAAGAACAATTTAAAAGGTTGATTTTTTTCGATTTGTCACCATCGATTTCTATTTTTTTCCATCATCTTCAAACGTTTTAAAATAAAAAGGAAAGGAGAAGAGATTACTGAACCCGAGTCGCGTCGCGGAACCATCCTTCGTCGTCGGTAGAGAAGCGAGAGAGGAGGTTTTCCTCTCTCAAGTTTCGAGGGCAAGCTTGGCTTCTTAATGTCTCTTCAAGCAGGGCGTTAAAGCCCACCTCCACGCAGCGACGGCCACCAGATATGGTGGTGGTGAGATGGATCGACGGAGGGGAGCCCAATCGTCGAGCAGAAAGGGGAGGAAGAGAGAAAAAAAAGAGAGGGATGGTGGCTGTTGAAATTAAGGGGTTTAGGGTTCCAAAATCTGATTTTTTTGAAAAAATAAAGAAGGTTTTAAGAGTACCAGACGAAACGGCGCCGCTTGGATATAGGGGAGGCTGCGCATATCCCCTAAAAGGGATATTTGCACGATAGATCCTTCTCTTTTGCAGCGCCACTCGATCAGCTCCCATCTAGCATTTTCCTTTTTTTTTTAAATTTGGCCTGCTATTTTATTTCGCTTTCGATTTGATCCGCGCCTTGGCCTATTGAAACGCTGCGCATCAGGGGGCGGGTTATTCACCCATTTGGTCCCTATAAGTTCAAGCGCATGACACTATGGTCCCCGGCGCCCCCTTTCTTGATTTGTTGCATTTTTAACCTTGATTTTTATGCTGTTTTCAATACAGTCCTTAATTTGTTAAACGAGTTTGTTTATTTATTTGTTTTATTTTAAAAAACCATGTTATTCTTATTATTATTATTAATACCATACTATTATTATTAGTATTACCACTCTTATTTTATTACTATTGCCATTTTTCATTTAATTATTATCATTACTACTATCTTATTTATATTACTATTACTATTCATTTTCATTATTATCATTATTTATTTTATCATTCATTACTTAATTTTCCTTATTATTTTATATGCTATTATTCTTTATTAGTGTTGTCTTATTATTATTTTTATCATCATTTTATTCTTAATTTTATTATTTCATTATTATTATTATTATTTTACTATAATTATCCTTATTATCATTTTATTATTTTCTTATTATTTTTTACTACCTTTTATTATTATCGCCATTTTATTATCATCACTATCTTTGTGTTTATATTATGAACATATTGTACATTTTACTATTATTATCACTACGTATTATTATTACTATTATTATTATATATATACTATTGTTATCATTATTTGTTTTACGTATTTCACTATTTTATTATTATCATTATTATTATTATTATTATTATTATTATTATTATTATTATTATTTGTTATTTCTATTGTTAGTCATGGTTTTCACATGTCAAATCCATTGACATATTTTATTTGTTATCGTGTTTATTTTATTCTTTATTATTACCATTATATAACATCTTTATTATCATTTGTTTAGTGTTGTTATCCATCATCACCGCTATCATTATTGTTATCAATCATCCTTTATTTGTATTATTATTGTTATTGCAATTTTTCAATAATCTCGCTAAATAAAAATACATTTTGTGAAATCGACCTATTCTACCCAAAGACTCTTAAAGCAAAACAATGTTTCGTATTTAGAAATTCGAAAAATAGTGCCTGTAGAGCCCAAATTGCCCGGGCCCAATTACCAACAATGAAATTACAAGCCCAATTGAATAAAAAACGGGGCCCATTAACAAAACAAAAATAGGCCCAAACAAAACAACCCAACTCAGAAAACAAAAAAACAAAAAAGAAAAAACAAAGGAAACCCTAGCCGAACCGCCATCGACAATCGGCTGGACTGCTTCCACCTGGCCCACCCAAGACCAGCGCCTCGGTTCTAGACACCCTCCCGCGCCTCGACACCGCATCATCTGCAAGAACAGGAGCATGCACTAACAAATCGACAAAAATAGCGAAAGCAGATGAAAGAGAACAAAAAAATGAAACTTGTGCTTGGTTATAAAACCAAACAAAACCCGCTTGTGGGGGCTTAGATCTTTATGAACTTGCAATAAAGAGACTGAAAAAGCATTAAGGTCGGGTGGGGCTTTGTTTTTTTTATTTCCAATTCAAAAAATACTGACCGAGAAATAAAAAAGAATCAGAAAATTTTAAGGTTGAATCCGTTTTTGCTCTTCTTGTTATTTACTGCTGCTTTCATTTATTTTTAGTTTTGATTTTATTATCCTAAAAATTTTTTACAAACAATAATAAAAAGGAGAAAAGAAAGCTTACCCGAGATCCCCTCGGTCACGGCTTCGGAGCCCTCCTTCTCCATCGACGGGACTCGGCCGGAGGAGGGACATCAAAACCCCTTTTCTTCTGTTTCGGGATATCGAGCGTCGGGCTTTTAAACGGAGGTCTCAAAACTGAGGCTAAAAGCCCGTCTCCGAGCGTTGTCGGCCACCGAACACTATGGTGGCGCGATGATTGGCTGGGGAACTCACTCGCCGGAGGGGAGACCCGATTGGGCACACATGAGGAAGAGAGGAAACATTTTCCTCTCATACATCTTTGAAACCGAAAAGGAGAGAAGCCTTAGGGACTTGAGTTTCTTTAGCTTTGGGAGTTGAAGAAAATAAAGAAGGGTAATTAAAGGCGTGTCGTTTGGGGTGTTAGGGTCATCCATATCTCTTCAATGGGATATTTGCAAGATAAACCCTCCCTCTTCATGGCGTCGCCCAATTAAATTCCTTTCCACTTTCCTTTTTTTAATTTGTGCCCCATCATTTTACCGCGTTATTCAATCTAGTCCATACGGTCATTTGAAACGCCACATAATCGATGGGTTGGGCTATTTACTCGTTTAGTCCCCAGTAAGTCATACGTTCTTGATCGGTCCTTTCTTTTATTTTATGTATTATTTGGCCCCAAACCCTATTTTATTCATAATTTAACCCTAAAATTTTGTTTTAATTTCAATTCAATCCCTTTAGGTTATTTTGCATTTTATTCCTTTATTATTAATACTATTATTATTATATTATTATTATATTACTATTATCATTTTTTTTCATTGTTGCTATCCATTATTATTATGTCTACCATTTATTATATTTTTATTATTTTGTCATGTTATTATTGTTATTAGCATTATTATTATTATTATTATTATTATTATTATTATTATTATTACTATTATTACTATATTCATATTAGTATATTGTATATGTATATTAGTATTATTGTTATTATATTTATTATCACTATATTATTATTATCATTATTATTTTATTTTATCACTTTTATTATATTATGTATATATATGTATATATTATTATTTATTTAACGCTCATTCGTATATTTATACTTATATTTTTATTATTAATTTAACTAACTTTATTATTATTATTACTATTATTACCATATTCATATTAGTATATTGTGTATGTATATTTCAGTATTATTGTTATTATATTTATTATCACTACATTATTATTATCATTATTATTTTTATTTTATCACTTTTATTATATTATTATATATATATGTATACATATTATTATTTATTTAACGTTTATTCGTATATTTATACTTATATTATTTCACATATACTTATATTTTCATTCATGTCATCACATCTCATATATTCCTCTTTATATTTACATCTCAATATCATTTTCGTTATCGTTATTATCATCATTATTATTGTTATCTTTATTCTCCATGCGCTTGTAAACGGTCATATAAGCTTATAATTCTTTCGTTTTCATTTATTATCCTTTTCGACATATCGGTTTTACTCGTTTATATCTATTTTCGTCTTTTTATCACCGTTTGTATTTAACATATGTGTTCTATATGCTTGCTAGCATTGTATTCTCTGCATGTTGTTACGAATTCGTGCTACATTTTACCCAATACAAAATTGATTTCTTTCATAAAGGCAATATTTCGTGTTCAGAAATTTGGAAAAAATCGTGCTCTAACTCACTGGGTTCCGGTTTCTTCTCGTTAAGGCTGAACAATGGGATATCCTTTTTAGGAATCACAATTTAAATTTTGTCCCGATAGTTCGAAATGTCGTGCCCTAACTTACTGGATTCGACACTTAGATACTTCGGGATAAGTTTCTTTTCCTAAAATAGAGGCTATCTTCCGTATTTGAAATCTCGGAAATCGAGCCCTAACTTCTCGGGTTCCGATTTCTCATTTGACGAATAACGGAAGATCCTCTTCAAATGAAAACCAAGTTTCAAAAGCGAGCTTAGTCTCGGAGTTTAAAGTATTGTGCCCTAACTTCTCGGACGTGATGCTTTACCTCTTGAAAATAAGAAAGTCTTAACGTCCCTTCCAATTTTAAAATAAAAAGCATTGTATTTTGAACCCTTTAAAGTTTTCAACAAATAGGACCTCAATCAATCGGTTTGGTACCAATTTTGGGCGTGTCGAGGGTGCTAATCCTTCCTCATGACGTAATCGACCTCCGAACCCGTTGTCTCAAGTTCGAGACCAAAAAGCACTGCTTTTAGTAAATTAAATGTTTTATTAAAAGCAGGTGATCCGATCACACCAAATAAAGATCGGTGGCGACTCCTTTCCTTTTCTTTTTCAAAAATCGAGTCGACTGCCTGTTCTTCGCTTTCACCCAAAAATGGTTACGACGACTTGGCGACTCCACTTTGGGACTTGGGGGTCGGGCCATAGATTGATTGATTTTGTCCTTTGATTAAAATGGTTTCAAAAAGTCATGCTTCTTTTAATGCACTTTCAATATTGGTCTTGTAAATACTTTGGCATTGCATTGCATGACCGTTGTGGTCACACCTTTAAGTGGGAGCGAAGCTATGCCTTCGTGAGGTTTTCACCTCCGCATGGGCTAGTGGATCGCTTTGAATACATCCGTACCTATGTCTCCGTGAAGTTTTCACTTCGCATGGCCATAGGGAAATGTATTCCTCGAACCGAACTTCGGTCCGCATGAGCCTATAATGGGTGAGGATCGAGGAATCGATGGTTCGGTACCTCAAACTTTAGAACTAAACCGCATATAGTGAGCCCAAGGAGCCCACCTTAGGTCGAGCTATGGCAAACCTTAGTGGTCACCCAGGATAGGTGTTTGTTTATTCTACTTGCTTTATGGTACTAACTTGTTGTGTTTCATTTTTGTGCATATCATTTCATATTTTAAGAGGTATCGATTCACGATTAGGTTCGAAGTTAGAAAGTCGGTTATGGAAAACGGATTCCTTGATAACGTGGAAGACAATGCGATCGTTAGTATAGTTAGAACCTAGGCATTTAGAAGGTGTGGATCCATTTGAGCAAAAGGAAATGTGGCGGTTGGAAGAAAAGTGATGACGGAGAGCAAGAGACTGTGATAATAAATTGGTGAAAAGGACTTCGCCCAACGGGGAGAAAAGTTTATTTACTGTTGGTGCTCTCCCAAATAACAAACATAAGTTTACAATTGTATTCAAGGATGTTACATCTAACAGAAACAATGATAGTGCAAGACCTGATGACTCAAACGGCGAACAGGAAATCTGAAAACTCTCAAGAAATACTGAAGGTGATGGTTGTCATTTTAAGGTAACATGCTGCGAAGTAGGGATGCCTACTAGTTTGCCAATCTTTCGAGATAGTCGGAATAGCTTCACAGACGTTGGAGGAGATACCCTTGACTATAGGGGTTTCCATTCAAGTTTCATAGCCACTCAAAGAGGCCTTCCCGGAATATTCGTCCTAGTCAAGTTGTGGATCTTTTGCCAATCAGAATGCCATAAACCCTGGCTAAACGAAGCCTTGAGAACCTGAGGACAAAAGTTAGTCCATCCAATCACGAGTACAAAATCACTGGATTGAGTAAGCAGTTGTAAAGATCCGTTGTTTTAATTGAAGAAGAAAAGTGTGAAAAAAGTTAATGGTGAAGCTGAGAATCCAGAGAGTACTGTCTATAATCATCACAATATACAGTCGCGCTTCTTTGCAAGACTTGCCATGCTTTAATGTCGAAGAGCCAAAACAACCTGCATGCATCCCTTTGGAGCTCCATTCCTTGATATATTTGCAATTGACAAAGCACTAACTAGAGAGCTTCCTTGGTTAAGATAGAAGTCTCAGGAAAGAATGAAAGCCTTATCCAATGCTTCACAGGGGAACAACCATAATGCCAAGCCGGTGATGCGCTCTTGTGGTGTTTCTATTAGCATCAATTGCACCCAAGTCGAAGATCGTATTCTGTCAGTACCAAGGGACAATGATAGAAATTTCTTTTCGAAGAATAGGCGTTCGATTTAGTGGAGCCATCTAGGAGGGAAAGTTGGGATGTTGTGAACTTCTTGACTCATCGTTGTGATCCACACAACATTGCAATGGATTGGGTTCATGTGAAGAAGTGAAAGGAATTTGCATTGACCACATTTGATAGATCCAAAGAGGTTAACCAGAATAGATGACTTTCACCTGTGGTTAGAATGAGAAAAGCTATTAAACAAGTACAATCTAAAATGCCTGGAGCTCTGCAGTTCCTTCTTTATCTAGAAAGACTCTAATCTTTATGAGCTATGGAAGCGGAAGAATTCCTCAGAGTACGACGCTAGCTAGAGTAAATGATCGACACTTTTTTAGAAAATTGATACTAAGCTGGGACAGTCTCTTCACTACCCTCGAAGCTGTAACTCTGCAATCGAGTAAAGTGTAGGATTAAGATCAGCAATTGAAGAGTTAAAATCAGCATTACATAATTACGAACTGCGAATCAGGCTTCTGAAGACAGGAAAGGAGTGTTGGAAAGAAGAATTTTATCATTCTTATGATCATCAAGTTAAAGAGTCGAGATTACCTCATGAGGGAGGTGATAGTTCAGATTCAAGAGGTAGTTGGTCATCTACAGATTTTGGCATTACAGGGGATATGTTAAGCATAAGATATGGGCTACAGTTTGATCACAGTCAAGAGCTAGCTCCATTGCTTGGGAAATCAAAACCTTTAGGACTTGGGACGAAAGCATATAGTAGTCCATTTTATGTAAAAGAATTTGTTTTCTAATAAGGTTTTCTAAAATGAAGTTGATCAGAATCGATACCTCTTTGCATTCATGCATTCGCACTACATTGCATTCGCATTACATCACATTCATTTGCATTAGACTTTTACAAAAGGACCCTAATTAGGCAAAATGTTTGATTAACACGGGAAACATGGAACAAAGGTTGGCGAGGATAGAGCAAAGGCAAATACAGATGCAAGAGCAATTGATCCAAATTCAACAAGAAATGTGAGAGCAAATGCTAGACTTCCAAAAGAACATGATGGGCCAGCTAACTCAGTTACTAGCCGGAGGTCTTAAAAAAAAGAGTGACCCGGTGACCGACAATGTGGATAATGATGAAGACATCGTTTATTCCCCAATAAATGTCCCAACTCAACTCGATGCACATTCTCGCGTGGTACCTATCATTATTGGATCTCAATATAGGATCGATACTTGGTCTTCTTGAATTCTCAATGGGCCCGGTAATGAGCAAGCCAATCGCGTTGTTTTTGGTCTACTAGAGACAAAGAAAAGGGAGAAGGGCTTCAAAGCCCAAGAGGAAGGATAAAGATGGGGTGGCACGAATCGTATGCTAAGGGTTATTCAAGACGTTCTCGCAAACCGACCAAAGAAAGCGCTATTACAACACACCGATCCCCAAAGCAAAAACCCAATCCGAGAGCGTATTTGAAAAAACCTCAATTCACTCCTATTCCCATGACGATAGGGAGTTATACGTAACTTATTTGATATGCATGTTGTAGCTCCTTATTTTATAAAACCATCGCAACCTCCATACCCAAATGGTATGACCTAAATGTCCAGTGTGAGTATCATGCCGAGTTACAGGACATTCGATGAGAATTACACTGACCTTCAAGAAGTTGGTGGAAAAATTCGTCAAAATGGGTGTTGTGGAGATAGGCGACGCACCAAAAGCGAAGCATGAACCTAAGAACATTTTAAGCAATAAGACTGTGAAGTAATTCCTATAGTATTTAGAAGCTTACCTAGAGTAATATATGAAGTATACTTGTTGCTTTAAGCCTAGAAGTAATAAGATCTTTTTTGTGAAATAGGCTCATGTTCTGAATTACTACTTCAATAAAATGCATCTTTTGAATCAATATTTTCTTCATGCTATACATTCTATTGAATAGTCTTTTATTCTTCGTTCATAAATAATCATTCATTCTCTAAATTGCCTTCATACCGGACATGGGTTCCAGATATCAATGACCTGAGCGACGCTGTTACGAACGCCCTTTCTAGCGAGATATGTGTCTAAGAAAGATCTAGGACTTAGAAGATGACAGAAATTGCAACTCACTTCCTAACTTGTTAAAAACGGCTGATCCTACCTCGCGAAATGTCAGCCGACACTACAAGCCAACGAGGGAGATGAAGGTGGAAGCTTAGCTCACCGCAAGAATAAGGCAAAACATTATCGCATGATCATAGTTAGACACATTAGGGCCACTGAAACATGGATTCCTATATGTGAGGCATGGACGCTATCAAGCCAGACTACTCAAGAGCTTTGAGCCGACATCGATTCACAGTCATAGCCTTTGGTTACCTTACTAAGGGGGTAAAGGTCGCTTCACATGTCAAAATTACAAAGTCAGCGGTCGTCGACCTCAACTTCAAATTCAAATTCAAATTCAAAAAACAAAACACAAAAAAAAAAGAAAAAATCAAAAATTAAAAAGAGGAAAAAAAAGAAGAAGGAAAAGAAAAAGAATAAAGAGAGAATGGCGATAAAGAATGCCAGAAAGAAATGGGTTGGCACGAATTTATAGTCTGTCCAAAGGTCAGACACCACATCAGTGCAGCAAGATAGCCAAAACCATTCAAAATTTTTGAAAAATGACTGAGACTTGTAAACGTTGGCATAGAAAAGTTACCATTTACCCTCTAGGTTTTTAAAAGTTGGCGGGACTTTCACCGGCATCTTTACCATTGGTTTATAATGTTCACTCAAAAGAATTTCGGAGAAAGACCAGGGCATTAAGAAGGGTTCTTCGATTCAAGAGGACTCAAAGGAAAAGTAAATGCAGAAAAAAGGCTTGTACGAGGAAACATGGGTACTAATCAAGATGGATAGCAAGGACCTCTTCAATCCGGTGAGTTCAATTCCAAAAAAAAAAAAAAAAAGTCGCGAAAAATGGTGAAAAAAACAAAACAAAACAAAAACGAAAAAAATCAAAAAATGAAAAAAGGAAAGAGAGGTCGAGGCGAAACCCGCAAAGGGCGCCTTAGGATCAAAGGGATTTGAGTTGAAAACCCAGAAGGGCAACAAAATTGTGATAAAAATAAGGCATACGGTAGTCTTACCACGTTTGAGTTAACAATGAAGAAGGATGTTGTGTCTTGGAGCATCGACAAAGTACTCAAATCCCTAAACGCATATTGAGCCTAAAATGGTCCTCAAGAAGTTTGAATGCAGAGAAGCTCAGTCAAGTATATATCTGGGGCACCTAGTTTCTATTTTACCTTTCAAGATACACTGTCAATAAATTTCTTTCCTAATTACACTCGTTGCTTTTGCTTAACCCCTTGGTTTTGAGCTATGCTCCTAACTAACTTCGTTCTTATTCGTAGTTATAATCTCTTTCAGACATTTTGCATTGAAATAACGATTAATGGACTAACGGCACTTCCACAAAAAAAAGTTTCACATATTACTCTAGGAAATTTCTAAGTAGTATCGAACACGAAACAGGACCATTGCTTAAAACTCCTCGAGTTTAGGGGATGGAATAATGGTAGAGGAAAATTACGAATCGAGGCCATCTCTTGGATCGAAAGCGGTGATTGAACAAATGACGAGGTATTACGTAAATAGTATCATCACGATATAAAAAAAGAAGGGCGATGTATGAATGGGGAATCATCCGCGAAGAATGATTTTGTATCCACGCAACTATCATGTGTGCACACCTGGTCACAATCCACAGGAATGGAAAGGCAATAGACCAAATCAACAAATTCTATGCCCCTAAGTCGTAGTGGGATTGACTAAAGGTAGCATAGACTCTACACCCTTGAGTCGTAGTGGGATGGATTGAAGATGACACAATTTTATACCCATAGGGCACAATGGGTTGATCCAAGATAGTATAGGCCTTAAAGTCCAGTATGTGCCGTGGAGTGAGCCTTGAAGTCACATTGGGGCAAACTGTTTGAGCAAAATATGATTGTTTCTTTGAGTTCGCAAAGGTACCAAAATAGCGAGATATCGTGGTTGTACGACTCTGGTGGACGACGAGCAGTGACAACCCTTAGCATAAAAAGGGGTCATTTCATTTTACATTCATCATCAATAGGAGCGTGCAATCATCGCATCGTGATCCTTATACAAAGAATCATTATCATGACATCCCGCATTCATGCAAATGCCTCCATAATATCATTTAGCTAGAGCATTCGATTTATTACAATCATTGCATCTTAATGGAAAATCATCATTCTTATGACATTACGCATTCATGTAAATGTCATCCATATAACGCGTAGTTGGGAGCATTTGAGCCATTCCAACCATAGCATCCGTATCATTTGGCATAAATACAAGCATATAAAGTCGAGTCTACGGATATGCCCTCAGAGGACGATGTAGCGACACTATCGAAGATTGACCTATTACCATCGACCAGCGGTGGAATAGGTCAAAGATTGTCCTATTACCATCGACCGGTGGTGGAATAGGTTGAAGATTGTCTTATCACCATCGACCAATGGTGGAACAGTTGAAGATTGTCCTATTACCATCGACCAATGGTGGAACAAAGTTGAAGATTGTCCTATTACCATCGACCAAATGTGGAATAGGTGAAGGTTGTCCTATTACCATCGACCAAATGTGGAATAGGTTGAGGATTATCATGTTGCCATCGACCAGCGGTGGAATAGGTTGAAGACCATCCTATTACCACTGACCAGCAGTGGAACAGGTCAAAAATTGTAGATCTTGTTGCCCTAACCAGTAGTGGGGCAAGATCGAAGGCTAATCGTGGCTCTCTAACCAGTAAGGAACATGATTTAGGCCACCATCCTATTACCACTGACCAGCAGTGGAATAGGTCAAAATTGTAGATCTTGTCGCCCTAACCAGTAGTGGGGCAAGATCAAAGGCTAATCGTGGCTCCCTAACTAGTAGGGAACATGATTTAGGCCACCGTCCTATTACCACTGACCAATAGTGGAATAGGTCAAAATTGTAGATCTTGTCGCCTAACCAAGAGTGGGGCAAGATCGAAGGCTAATCTTGGCTCCTTAACCAAGAGGGAACATGATTTAGCCACTGTCCTATTACCACCGACCAGTGGGAATAGGTCAAAATTGTAGATCTTGTCGCCTAACCAAGAGTGGGGCAAGATCGAAGGCAAATCATGGCTCCCAAACGGTGGGGAACACGATTTAGGCCACCCTCCTATTGCCACCCACTGACAGTGGAATAGGCCAAAAATTGTAGATCTTGTCGCCCTAACCAAGAGGGGGCAAGATCGGCGAATCTCGGCTCTCTAACCAAAGAGAGAACATGATTTAGGCCATCGTCCCATGTCCCCGACCAGCAGGAATAGGTCAAAATTTGTAATTCTGTCCCTAACCAAGAGGGGAGCGGGGTTAAGCTTTAGTCCTATTGCCTTAACTAGAGGTGGGATAGGCTGAAGACCAAAGACCTCATCTCTCTGGAGATGCAGCGGAGCAATCTAAAATAAAACAAGTCACATCCCATTGAAATCGCAGCAATAGCAGATTGAAGCCACATATCGGTGAAGTGGATCAGAGCAACAAGGTGTGAAGGATCAGGATGAGGCTATTTGAAGAAAAGCACCTGAGAGGCCAAGACTCGGCGAGGCCGGGCAATATTGGGCTTCTTTGAGTCTTTGCTCTATCATCGTTACACGACAATGAGCAAAGAGGGGCAGCTGTAGAGCCCAAATTGCCCGGGCCCAATTACCAACAATGAAATTACAAGCCCAATTGAATAAAAAATGGGGCCCATTAACAAAACAAAAATAGGCCCAAACAAAACAACCCAACTCAGAAAACAAAAAAACAAAAAAGAAAAAACAAAGGAAACCCTAGCGCCGAACCGCCACTGATAGTCGGCCAGACCTGCTCCACCCGTCCACCAGCACCCCGCCCCGCGCCTCGGTCAGACACCCTCCTGCGCCTCTGACACTGTACCATCTGCAAGAACAGGGAGCATGCACTAACAAATCGACAAAAATAGCAGAAACAGATGAAAGAGAACAAAAAAAATGAAACTTGTGCTTCGGTTATAAAAACCGAAACAAAACCCGTTTGTGGGGGGCTTTCGATCTTTATGAACTTGCAATAAAGAGACTGAAAAAGCATTAAGGTCGGGGTGGGGGCTTTGTTTTTTTGATTTCCAATTCAAAAAATACCAAGACCGAAATAAAAAGAATCAGAAAATTTTAAGGTTGAATCCGTTTTTGCTCTTCTTGTTATTTACTGCTGCTTTCATTTATTTTTAGTTTTGATTTTATTATCCTAAAAATTTTTTACAAACAATAATAAAAAGGAGAAAAGAAAGCTTACCCGAGATCTCCTCGGTCACGGCCTCGGAGCCCTCCTTCTCCATCGACGGGACTCGGCCGGAGGAGGGACATCAAAACCCCTTTTCTTCGGTTTCGAGATATCGAGCGTCGGGCTTTTAAACGGAGGTCTCAAAACGGAGGCTAAAAGCCCGTCTCCGAGCGTTGTCGGCCACCGAACACTATGGTGGCGCGATGATTGGCTAGGGAACTCACTCGCCGGAGGGGAGACCGACCGTTGGGCACACATGAGGAAGAGAGGAAACATTTTCCTCTGCTTCTGTCTTTTGAAACCGAAAAGGGAGAGAAGCCTTAGGGACTTGAGTTTCTTTTAGCCTGGGGAGTTGAAGAAAATAAAGAAGGGTAATTAAGGCTGTGTCGTTTGGGGTGTTAGGGGCTGTCCATATCTCTTCAATGGGATATTTGCAAGATAAACCCCTCCCCTTTGCGGCGTCGCCCAATTAAATTCCTTTCCACTTTCCTTTTTTTTTAATTTGTGCCCCATCATTTTACCGCGTTATTCAATCTAGTCCATACCCGGTCATTTGAAACGCCACATAATCAGTGGGTTGGGCTATTTACTCGTTTAGTCCCCGTAAGTCAGCGCGCGTTGCAGATCGGTCCTTTCTTTTATTTTTATTTATTATTTGGCCCCCAAACCCTATTTTATTCATAATTTAACCCTAAAATTTTATTTTAATTTCAATTTAATCCCTTTAGGTTATTTTGCATTTTATTCCTTTATTATTAATACTATTATTATTATTATATTATTATTATATTACTATTATCATTTTTTCATTGTTGCTATCCATTATTATTATGTCTACCATCGTTATATTTTTTATTATTTTGTCATGTTATTATTGTTATTATTATTATTATTATTATTATTATTATTATTACTATTATTACTATATTCATATTAGTATATTGTATATGTATATTCCGTATTATTGTTATTATATTTATTATCACTATATTATTATTATCATTTTATTTTTATTTTTATCACTTTTATTATATTATGTATATATATGTATATATTATTATTTATTTAACGCTCATTCGTATATTTATACTTATATTTTATTATTAATTTAACTAACTTTATTATTATTATTACTATTATTACCATATTCATATTAGTATATTGTGTATGTATATTTCAGATTATTGTTATTATATTTATTATCACTACATTATTATTATCATTATTATTTTTATTTTTATCACTTTTATTATATTATTATATATATATGTATACATATTATTATTTATTTAACATTTATTCGTATATTTATACTTATATTATTTCACATATACTTATATTTTCATTCATGTCATCACATCTCATATATTCCTCTTTATATTTACATCTCAATATCATTTTCGTTATCGTTATTATCATCATTATTATTGTTATCTTTATTCTCCTGTCTGCTTGTAAAGCGGTCATATCGCTTATAATTCTTTCGTTTTCTGTTTATTATCCTTTTCGACATATTGGTTTTACTCGTTTATATCTATTTTCGTCTTTTTATCACCGTTTGTATTTAACATATGTGTTCTATATGCTTGCTAGCATTGTATTCTCTGCATGTTGTTACGAATTCGTGCTACATTTTACCCAATACAAAATTGATTTCTTTCATAAAGGCAATATTTCGTGTTGAAATTTGGAAAAATCGTACTCTAACTCACTTGGGTTCCGGTTTCTTCTCGTTAAAATTTGAACAATGGGATATCCTTTTAGGAATCACAATTTAAATTTTGTCCCGATAGTTCAAATGTCATGCCCTAACTTCTTGGACTCGACACTTAGATACTTCGGATAAGTTTCTTTTCCTAAAATAGAGGCTATCTTCCGTATTTGAAATCTCGGAAATCGAGCCCTAACTTCATCGGGTTCGATTTCTCATTTGACGAATAACTAAGATCCTCTTCAAATGAAAACCAAGTTTCAAAAGGCGAGCTTAGTCTCGGAGTTTAAAGTATTGTGCCCTAACTTATCGGACGTGATGCTTTACCTCTTGAAAATAAGAAAGCCTTAACGTCCCTTCCAATTTTAAAATAAAAAGCATTGTATTTTCGAACCCTTTAAAGTTTTCAACAAATAGGACCTCAATCAATCGGTTTGGTACCAATTTTGGGCGTGTCGAGGTGCTAATCCTTCCTCGCACATAATCGACCTCCGAACCCGTTGTCTCAAGTTCGCGGACCAAAAAGCCTTGTTTTAGTAAATTAAATGTTTTATTAAAACAAAGGTGATCCGATCACACCAAATAAAGATCGGTGGCGACTCCTTTCCTTTTCTTTTCAAAAATCGAGTCGATGGCGTGCTTCTTTATTTCACCCAAAAATGGTTACGATAGGTGCCCTAACGTCTTTGGGTTGCAATTTTCCGCTTAACTAAACTACTTAACATCCCTTCTACCAAGTTTTACAAATCACGAGACGACTTTGATTACGAGAGATTAAAACATCGTGTCCTAACGAGTTGGATGTGATGTTTATATCTTTTCGGACAAAAATCTCAAGTTTTGACTCAAGCTTTTCTTTAAATTAATACGATACGATGTATTTT
This sequence comes from Gossypium rotundifolium, assembly GCA_025506655.1. Taxonomy (NCBI): domain Eukaryota; kingdom Viridiplantae; phylum Streptophyta; class Magnoliopsida; order Malvales; family Malvaceae; genus Gossypium; species Gossypium rotundifolium. Next base: position 9,830,625 of record CP106730.1, on the reverse strand, counting down.
GTAAAATTGCTATACTCCATTTAAGGGTTTTGAAATAAAGGCAATGTTTTGTATTTAGGAACTCGGGAATAGTGCCCTAACGTCTTTGGTTACGATTTTTCGCTTGACTAAATAACTAAACATCCTTTTGGTAAACTTCAGAAATCATGAGGTTTCTTTGATTACGAAGGTTTAGAATATCATGTCCTAACGCATTGGATGTGATATTCGTACCTCTCGAAACAAAGATATCTCAAAATTCTAATACCTTTTAAAGGACCCGTATTTTAAACATTTTCAAACTTCCGACATTAAGACATTAAGTAATCATTTTGGTACCAATTTTGGGCGACGAGGTGCTAACCCTTCCTCGTATGTGAATCGACTCCGAACCCGATTTTTAAAATTTCGCAGACCAAAAACACGGTTTTAGTAAAACAAAATGTTTTATTAAAATAAAGGTGATCCGATCACACCAAATAAAGGTCGGTGGCGACTCCCATTTTATTCTTGTTTTTTAAAAACCAAAGTCGAACCCCCTTTTGTCGTCTTCCAAAAAAATGGTTACGACAGCTTGGCGACTCCACTGGGGACTTCCTTAAAGAGAGTCAAGCCATAAATTGATTATTTTCTGTCTTTTGTCGGAAATTTGAAAGTTCGATTTGAAAATTACCATATTTGTATTGCATGTTGTTTTAATTGCGGCATTGCATTGCATGACCGTTGTGGTCACACCTTTAGGTGAGAGAGAAACTACTCCTTCGTGAGGTTTTCACCTCGCGAGGATAGTGGATCGCTTTGGATACATCCGTACCTATGTCTTCGTGAGATTTTCATCTCCGTGCAGCCATAGGGAAATGTATTCCTCGAATCAACTCGGTCTATATGAGCCCATAATGGGTGAAGATCGAGGAATCTGCTGGTTCAGGTACCCCTCCTTAGAACCAAACCACATGTAGTAAACCCTAGGAGCCCACCTTAGGTAGAACTATGTTAAACCTCTAGTGGTCACCTAGATAGATACTCTATTTTGTTTATTTCTTCTGTGCTAATGTGTTTTGTTTTGTTTGTGATTGCATTGCATTGCATCGCACCGCATCATCTTAGAAAGGAGGTGTTGATTCATATTCGATTGCTAAATAGAAGAGTTTATCATAAGGAAATGTGTTCCTTGATAAAGTGGATTATAATACTGATCGTTCGAACATAGTCCAAGTAAAACAACGAGAGATGACCGATAGCCCAAAATACAAGACTTTGCCCGAGGATTCAAGCCGACAAAGATTATTCGAGAGTCATCATGTCTCTATTTTCTAAAAGAAGCTCATAAACATCCTGAAAGATAAGTGAGCGAAGAGGCACGGCCTGGACCAAGCAACAAGGAGCTAGAAGAGGTATCCATTGAGAAAGTTCACCGGGCACGACCATAACATCCGGATACGAAGAAGAAGACTGGTGTTTTCACCTGGACTATGAGGATAAAGCCGTATATACAATCCGTTTTATGTAAAGAAATGTATCTTCTAGAGAAGTTCTTCTAATGAAATTGAATTCATAATCAACGCCTCTCTTTCTTTATGCATGCATTTGCATTGCATTTCATGCATTTGCCTTGCATCATATCACATGCATTAAAATTTGTAGAAAGACCCTAATTAGGTGAAGTTATTTCAGTAACCTAGAAGACATGGATCAAAGAATGGAAAGGCTAGAACAAATGCAAAAGGAAATACAGAGCAAATGCAAGAACGATTAATCAAGATACAACAAGATATGATAGAACGGATGCAAGAGTCCCAAAACAACATGATAAACCAGTTGGCGCAACTATTGGCCAATGAACGAGGAAAGGGCGCCGCTGCTAGCTCAGGGAATAATGACGACCCTACTTACCTTCCGGGATTTACCCCACCAAATACCCAAGCACCACCAGAAATATGTCCCCAAAGGACGCCTTTTATTATCGAGCCACAAGATGCAAAGTTGAGACCGCAATGCCAACAAGACTTTCCGATCGGTTCAGCACTAATCCCGGAGAAGGTCCGCTAATCCTATAGTCCCGATCTTGATGAAATAGCTGAAATGGATAAGGCAAAAGCAAACCTTCCTGCATAACTCGAGGATCGTTGCGGATGGTTAGAAGAAAAGTTTAAGGAAATAGAAATCGCTGACCATCGCTACGGGTAGACGCTAAAGACTTGAGCTTAGTCCTGCACCTCGTACTCGCCAAAGTTCAAGACCCAGATTTTGAAAAATACAATGGGACCGGTTGCCCTCAAGTACATCACAATGTTCACGACGGATGGCGGGATATGTTAACAATGATCAACCGCTTATTCATTGTTTTCGGGATAGTTTGGCCGGTTGCGCCAAATGGTACAATCACCAATTAGTACCGGATCAGTCGTGGAGGGACCTAGCACAGCCTTCCGAAATAATACGGCACGTAGTCGATATAGCTCCCGATCGAATCACGCCCAAAATATGGAGAAAAGCCAAACGAAAGTTTCAGGCAATATGCCCGGTGGTGGAGGAAGTAGCCACACAAGTTCAAATACCGCTTCTAGAAAAAGAGACACCCATGTTTGTTTGTCAATCGTTGAAAGCTCCTTCATTAATCACATGCTTGGAAGTGCCACTAAAAGTTTTTCCGATATTGTCTTTGTCAAGGAGATGATCGAACATGCAATCGATGCGCAAGATTGATTGAGGGAAACCACTAGAAGGCCTGCTCCTAGAAAAGGGATGACGAGGTGAATAATACAAACATGGGGACTCAAAGTCAATTACTGTTAACCGACCAAAAACGGTGACTCACCGAGTATCAAGGTTCGCAAGGAAAGAATCCCAAGACAAGGAAAGACATTGAAAACTCCAATTTACGTCAATCCCTATGACGATAAGGAGTTGTATCAAAGTTTATTTGATGCACACGTAGTGTCCCCCCAATATCTAAAACCGATGCAACCTCCGTACCCAAAATGGTATGACCCAAACACTCAGTGTGAGTACCACGCGGGGATCACGGGCCACTCGATAGAAAATTACCTTACTTTCAAGAAATTAGTGGAAAATCTCATCAACATGGGTATTGTAAAGTTCGATGATGAAGCAGTGGTATACCCGAAGAGAACCGAGGAATAAAAGTTTTTGGACATCCGCCTTTATGTACTTAGGAGTGTTTTGAACAATGAGATCGTGGAAGAAACATGTATTTTAAAGCTAATCTAGAGTAATGTGTAAACACACTTGTTGCTTCAAGCCCGGAAGCAATAAGATTTCTTTGAGAAGTAGGCTTGTGTCCGAATTTTATTTCAATAAAATGCATCTTTCTAAGTTAATATTTTCATTCTTTACATTTCATATTGAATATTCTTTCACTCATGACCATATCCTACGAATAATCATCCTTAGGATCATTTATTCTTTGGATTTTCCGCTTTTCACCCACAATGGGTCCTCGATATCAATGACATGAGCGACGTCATTCTCGACTCCTTTTTGTGAGATATGCATCTAGAGGATCTAAGGACTTTGAAGATGACAAAATCGCAACTTACTTATGAAGTGTCGCAGACGTTATGAACCAACGAGGAAGATGAAGACGGAAGCTTAGCTCACCGCAAGAATAAGGCAAGACATTATCGCATGATCACGGCCCGGACACGTTGAGGCCATCAAACGCTGGATTCCATATGTGAAGCATGAATGTTATCAAGCCGCCTCCTCAAGAGCTTCGAGCCAATATCGGTTCATATCCATGGCCTTTGATTACCTTGCCAAGAGGGTAAAGGTCGCTTCACATGTCAAAATTACAAAGTCAATAGTTGTCAACTTTAACTTCAAATTCAAAAAATTAAAAAAAAAAAACAAAAAACAAAAAAGAAGTGTGTGGCAATGCCAGAAAGAAACGTGATGGTACAAATTTACAGTCTGTTCAAAGATCAGACACCATATCATTGCAGCAATGGCGGCCTAACCCATTCAAAATTTTTGAAAAACAACTGAGACTTGTAAAGGATGGCATAGAGAAGTTACCATTTGCCTTCTAGGTTTCTTGAGCATTGGCCAGGGCTTTCACCGGGGCATCCTTTCCATTGAAAAATTGTTGAAAGATAAGATTTCTTTTCCCAAGCTTGGATTGAATTAGATGAAGCAGAATGCCTTCAGTAAGCTTGATTGAAAATATTCAGCAGGGTCAAATGTACCAAAAACGGACACGGGCTTATGACAAAAAGGTTCACTCAAGAGAATTTTAGGAAGAGGACTTAGCATTAAGAGAGATTCTTCTTATCCAAGAGAACTCTAAAGAAAAGTAAATGCCTTATACAGCAAAGAAGGCTTGTTCTAGGGAAACATGAGTGTTAACCAAGATGGATGACAAGGACCTGCCCAATCCGGTGAGTCCAGATTCAATAAAAAAAAAAGAGTTTTCCAAAAAAAAAACACAAAAAAGGAAAAGAAAAAGAAAAGAGGAGAGGCCAAGGTGAAAACCCGCAAAGGGCGCTTTGAGACCAAAGGGTATTTGAGTTGAAAACCCGAAAATGGCAGCTCAAAATTTTGATCGAAAGTAGGGCATACATGAGTCTTGTCGTCAAGAAGTATGTTACGCCTTGGGGCATCGTCAAAGTACTGGATCCCCTAAACATGTATTAAGCTCAAAATGGTTCTCAAGAAGTTGGAACAGAGAAGCTCAAGTCGCGATATCCGGGCACTTAGTTTCCATTTTACCCATTTTGTTACTTGTGGTTATTTTATTCCTTTCAAAAACCACCGATAAAATTCTTCTTAATTACCTTTGGTGGCATTGATTAATTTGTTTGTTTCAGCTATGCTCCCAATCAATTTCCTTTTGTCCATTGTTACAATCTTTTCAAGCATTTTGCATTGAAATAACGACTAGTGGACTAATAATACTTTCATAAAAGGAGTTTTGCATATTACTCAAAGCTTCGAATAATACAAGGACACAAACAGACTATTGTTTAGAACTCACTCATTTCAAGGTTTGAAAATATTAGAAAGATGATTATCTCTTTGGACCTTTTATTGGTTGAACGAAATGACAATACATTTCACGGTGATACGACCTTGACGATAACGAGCAATGTCAATCCAAAGAAGGCAAAGGGATCATTCTCGAGAAAAGAAAAATGATACTCTGTATTCATGCACATATCAGGCCTATACATCTGGTCATTACACCAGGGAATAGTGTAACAGATCAAATTGATCCTATACCTCGAAGTTACAGCAGGACGGATGAAAAAACAAATGTTATTCTCCTAGAGTTGCAGTGAGAGATGCAAACTTTATGTCTCAGAAGGTACAGTGGAGGGGACCCCAAAATTACAGCGGGGCAAGCTTGTTGAGCAGAATATGATCATTATTTTTGGGCTTTCTATCAAAGATACTAGCTGAACGAGAAAGCATGATAACGCATTAGTGATAGAACCTTGATGAATTACGAGCAATGACGACCCCAAGCATTTAAAAAGGGATCATTTCATTTTGCATTCATACATCATTTCAAAGCACGTTTAGCTAGGAGCATTCGATTCATTCTGATCATTGCTTCCAAATCATTGTCAAAAGATCATTCTCATGACATTCTGCGTTCATGCAAGTGTCGTCCATAACACACGCAGTTAGGAGACTTTGAGTCGTTTCGATCATAACATCCTCATCATTTGCATAAGCATAAGCACACAAAATTAATTCTACAAGACAGGTTCCTCAAAGAACGGTGTAGCGATATTGAAGTTCAGATTTTGTTCCCTCAAGATGGTAGTGGGGCAGACTGAAGATTGAAGTCTTCCTGAAGATAGTAAGGAAGCAAATTGGAAAGTTCAGATTTTGTTCCCTCAAGATGGTAATAGGGCAGACTGAAGAATGAAGTCTTCCTGAAGATAGCAAGGAAGCACATTGAAAAGTTCAGATTTCGTTCCCTCAGGATGTTAGTGGGGCAGACTGAAGATTGAAGTCTTCTTGAAAAGAGTAAGGAAGCAAATTGAAAAGTTCTGAATTCTTATTTCCTCAAGTTTCAAGTGGAGTAGGTTGAGATTACAAATCCGTCCTCCTGAAAGTTAACAATGAGGATCAATCATTATTCCTTAGAAGTTTCAAGAAGAAAAGATGGAGATTACAAATCTCTTCTCACTCAATTCTTATTTCCTCAAGTTCCCGTGGAGTAGGTTGAGATTACAAATCCGCCTCCACGAAAGTTAACAATGAGGATCAATCATTATTCCTTTGAAGTTTCAAGAAGAGAAGATGGAGATTACAAATCTCTTCTCACGAATTCTTATTTCCTCGAAGTTTCGTGGAGTAGGTTGAGATTATAAATCCGCCTCCGGAGTTAACAATGAGGTTAAATCCTTAATTCTCCGAAGTTTCAAGAGAGAAGATGGAGACTACGAATCTCTTCTCCCAATTCTTATTTCCAAGTTCCATGAGTAAGAAGTAAATCAAAGAAAACAAATTTGACCTTCCGAAGTTGCGGGAAGCAAATCAAAGAGATCACCGAGATCCTTGAGTTTGCAAGGATCGATTGAAGAAAATAGATTTGACCTTCCCGAAGTTGCGAGGAAGCAAATCGAAGAGATCACCGAGATCCTTGAGTTTGCAAGGATCGATTGAAGAAAGTGATTTGACCTTCCGAAGTTGCAGGAAGCAAATCAAGAGATCGACCGAGATCCTTGAGTTTGCAAGGATCGATTGAAGAAAGCGATTTGACATTCCCGAAGTTGCGTAGCGGATCAAAGACTCAACTGGTGATCCTTGAGTTTGCAAGGATCGATTGAAGATAGCGCTTTGACATTCTTGAAAGTCCGGAGATGTTACAGAGCGGATTGCGGAGCGTGTCAAGATACAAGGCGCAATGAATAAATTGAACTACAAGTCCTATCTCACCAAAGCAACGGTGGAATAGAATCGAAACGACCAGATGCGGTGGGCGGGCGACGCTACCTAAAGAAAAGAGCACCAAAAGAAGTTAAGGCCCACCGAGACCGGCAAAATGGGTCTTTCTTATGTCTTTGTCTATCATCATATTACGACAATGAGCAAAGAGGGCAAACATCAGACAGACCATTTTACCCGGCTTTCAAGCCCAACTTAAGCCCAAACCCAAGCCCAATCAACACAAACCCTAGCCCACTAAACAAACCAAAAACAGAAAAACCAAAATCAAAAAACCCTAGGGCCACTTGCCTCTCAAGGCATGACCGACCCCCGGTCTCATGTCTTTTGATGACCCTTCACCGCTTTCCGACGCCTTATTCGACACCACCGGCCACCGCCCATGCCACTGTCACCACCTACTCCCCCACTTGCTCCACTTGCGCCTGCAAAGTAGAAGGGAGAAAAGACATAAAGAAACAGTAGCATTCGGCTATAAAGCCATGAAACACAAATAATGTAAGGAGGGTTTTTTTTTTCGGAAATAAATACAAGAACGATTTTTTCTGCTTTTGAAAAAGCAGAGAGGGGAAGAAAATTTTTGTTTGAAGAAAAAGAGATTCAAATAAAAGCAAGAACTATCAAGAATCAATAAAAGGTCGATTTTTTTATATATTGATTCATCGCTTATTTTTTATATATATATTTTTTAAAAAGGGAAAGATAAAAATAAAAAGCGAAAAATCAAAAAAAATCGATCGATAAATCAAAAAACAAGAACAATTTAAAAGGTTGATTTTTTTCGATTTGTCACCATCGATTTCTATTTTTTTCCCTTTTTTTATCATCTTCAAACGTTTTAAAATAAAAAGGAAAGGAGAAGAGATTACCTGAACCCGGAGTCGCGTCGCCGGAACCATCCCTTCGTCGTCGAGGCCGAGAGCAGAGGAGAGGAGGTTTTCCTCTCTCAAGTTTCGAGGGGTCGAAGCTTGGCCTCTTAACAGGTCTCTTCAAGCGTATGCTAAAGCCCACCTCCACGCGGCGACGGCCACCACGATATGGTGGTGGTGAGATGGATCGACGAGGGAGCCCAATCGTCGAAAGCGAAAGGGAGGAAGAGAGAAAAAAGAGAGGATGGTGGTCGTTGAAATTAAAGGGTTTAGGGTTCCAAAATCGATTTTTTGAAAAATAAAGAAGGTTTTAAGAGTACCGCATTTAAACGGCGCCGCTTGGATATAGGGAGGTCATGATATCCCCTAAAAGGGATATTTGCGCGATAGATCCTTCTCTTTTGCAGCGCCACTCGATCAGCTCCCATCTAGCATTTTTCCTTTTTTTAAATTTGGCCCTGCTATTTTATTTCGCTTTCGATTTGATCCGCGCCTTGGCCTATTGAAACGCTGCGCATCAGGGGGCGGTTATTCACCCATTTGGTCCCTATAAGTTCAAGCGCATGACACTATGGTCCCCGCCCCCTTTCTTGATTTGTTGCATTTTTAACCTTGATTTTTATGCTGTTTTCAATACAGTCCTTAATTTGTTAAACGAGTTTGTTTATTTATTTGTTTTATTTTAAAAAAACCATGTTATTCTTATTATTATTATTAATACCATACTATTATTATTAGTATTACCACTCTTATTTTATTACTATTGCCATTTTTTATTTAATTATTATCATTACTACTATCTTATTTATATTACTATTACTATTCATTTTCATTATTATCATTATTTATTTTATCATTCATTACTTAATTTTCCTTATTATTTTATATGCTATTATTCTTTATTAGTGTTGTCTTATTATTATTTTTATCATCATTTTTATTGTTAATTTTATTATTTCATTATTATTATTATTATTATTTTACTATAATTATCCTTATTATCATTTTATTATTTTCTTATTATTTTTTACTACCTTTTATTATTATCGCCATTTTATTATCATCACTATCTTTGTGTTTATATTATTAACATATTGTACATTTTACTATTATTATCACTACGTATTATTATTACTATTATTATTATATATATACTATTGTTATCATTATTTGTTTTTACGTATTTCACTATTTTATTATTATCATTATTATTATTATTATTATTATTATTTGTTATTTCTATTGTTAGTCATGGTTTTCACATGTCAAATCCATTGACATATTTTATTTGTTATCGTGTTTATTTTTATTCTTTATTATTACCATTATATAACATCTTTATTATCATTTGTTTAGTGTTGTTATCCATCATCACCGTCATCATTATTGTTATCAATCATCATTTATTTGTATTATTATTGTTATTGCAATTTTTCAATAATCTCGCTAAATAAAAATACATTTTGTGAAATCGACCTATTCTACCCAAAGACTCTTAAAGCAAAACAATGTTTCAGATTTAAAATTGAAAATAGTGCCCTAACGTCTTTGGGTTATGATTTTCCGCTTAACTAAACTACTTAACATCCCTTCTACCAAGTTTTACAAATCACGAGACGGCTTTGATTACGAGATTAAAAACATCGTATCCTAACGAGTTGGATGTGATGTTTATATCTTTTCGGACAAAAATCTCAAGTTTTGACTCAAGCTTTTTCTTTAAATTAATACGATACGATGTATTTTGTAAAATTGCTATACTCCATTTAAGGGTTTTGAAATAAAGGCAATGTTTTGTATTTAAGAACTCTAGAATAGTGCCCTAACGCGTCTTGGAGTTCGATTTTTCGTTTGACTAAATAACTAAACATCCTTTTGGTAAACTTCAGAAAAATCATGAGGTTACTTTGATTACGAAGGTTTAGAATATCATGTCCTAACGTCTTGGATGTGATATTCGTATCCTCTCAAACAAAGATATCTCAAAAATTCTAATACCTTTTAAAGGACCCGTATTTTAAACATTTTCAAACTTTCGACATTAAGACATTAATTAATCATTTTGGTACCAATTTTGGGCGACGAGGGTGCTAACCTTCCTCGTATGTAATCAACTCCGAACCCGATTTTCAAAATTTCGCACTAAAAACACGGTTTTAGTAAAACAAAATATTTTATTAAAATAAAGGTGATCCGATCACACCAAATAAAAGTCGGTGGCGACTCCCATTTTATTCTTATTTTTTAAAACCAAAGTCGAACCCCTTTTGTCGTCTTCCAAAAAAATGGTTACGACAAATATTAAGTTGTTAACCTACAAAACAGACAAGAGCACAAAACCCAATCCAAAATAAACCAAAAAATATAAACCAACCCAAAAACAAAACAAAATTCATAAAGCGGAAACAATTAAACTAAGAACAAAAAACATGAAACACCAAAAGCAGTAGCAGTGCTTGAAGAACAAATCATCATAAACCAGATTTTATGATGAACAAGAAACAAGAAACAAATTAACCAGATTCATTATAAACCAGATTCATAAACCAGATGTCTTCTTGAAGAACAAATCATCATAAACTAATGTTCAAACTAATATCTTCTTGTTGATTTATCATAAACTAATTTTTCGAAAATCATCATCACAAGAAGACATCAAAAAGATTAAAGAACAAAAAACATGAAACACCAAAAGCAGTAGTAGTGCTTGAAGAACAAATCATCATAAACCAGATTTTCTGATGAAGAAGAAACAAGAAACAAATTAACCAGATTCATCATTTACCAGATGTCTTATTGAAGAACAAATTAACCAGATGTCTTCTTGAAGAATAAACCATCATAAACCAGATTGATAAAGGGTCTTAGTGCTGCTGTAACACTCCTCTAATCAGCAAATTAACTGGCAGCCACTCCTTAGAAAATATCCCACCCTCGAAACTGTTGATACCAGTTCCCAAAATCAACAGCCTTCCATAAACCATCCCATTTACTATTTTTTCTTCTCCCCAGACCCTATCTCATCTTCTACTGTCAATCTGGTTCCCTCCTCCTCCATGCCCATAATCCATCATCAGCAACCACCGACACACTTCCACTCAGGAAACTCTTCCTTTCATTTTTTAGGCAATCAATGGCTAAATTATGTGCTAAGATATTAGTACATCTTTTTATTGGGTCAAAATAACAGAGCAACCCAGGAGATATGTTCTTCTTAAGCAGACCTACAAACTTGACAACAACTACAGCATGAGAGGAAAAGCCTACCTCAACTCGCCGGCGATGGTGACCTGGTAGACACCGGACGGTGTGATTGGTGGACGCTGGACGGTTCATGAAGGTGATTGGCAGTGACAATAGAGAGATTTTGGGAGATTTCAAATTAGGGATTTTGAATTTTAATGGATTAGGTCTTACTTGGGGATTTCTTATTTCTGTCGTGTTTTTTAGTTTTAGACTTTTAGTTTTAGGATTTTTATTTTATTTATTAAATTTTTTTAAATTTTTATGATTGGATTGGGTTGGGTACAAAAGTTTATATATATTAGATTGAGTTTATATTAGATTGGGCCTGGGTGGATAGTGGGCTATTTATATATTATAATTTTATTTATTAAATTTTTTGGTTAAATAAAAAAATTTGGTTAATCTATTTATTTTGAATCGAATTAACCAACACTCAAAAACTCAAAAAATTATTAATAGACCCCCGACCAAATTAATTCGATTAATCGATCGGATAATCGAATTTGATCGTTAATCGAATTTTTTGAGTTTTATCTGAATTTTGCACACCCTTAATTCTAATATTTGTGAGAAACAACCTGGTTGGTTATAAGTTAGCTACGCAATTTATGTTGTGGGGGCTTGTAATATAGTTTGAATGAACCTAGTTTGTGTCAGTTTGTTTGATAGAATCATGTCTCTCTAATTTTTAATGTTATTGATAAATTTAATCCTAGATAATTCTTTTTAAGGTTATTTGTTAATAAGTAAATAATTAACATGTTTCATCTTGATTATCTGAAGGTAATAAGAGTTTAATTGCTAGATGCTTTATCAAACTATAACCAATTTATTAAAGAGTATTGAGATATATGTTTGCATCAATGATAAAACCAATCATTGCTGAGATTTTGTATTTGATTAGACTCTCATCATGTTGATTTATTATATTTTTTCGTGTTTAATTTTTTGCCATTTGAACTTTAATTTTAATTTTTAGTTTCAAAACACCTCTTTTGAATTTTGGTTTACGAAGGAATATAATTTTTATCAATATTGTTGGATACACCCTGCATTGTACTCATTATATCTACAAAATTTTATGTTTTATTGAATTCTAACAACCATCATAAATCCTCCTTTATTATTAATAAACGGATTCATTGAGGAAAAAAAGTAATTTTGAGATTATAAAACATAAATAAGAAAAATGTACATTCCTTAAGATAGTTTGATGACATGTTGTCCCCATTATTACGCACTTTATTAGTCTTGTAGACGACATACTAGCATAGCAAGCAAGTGTTTGGTCCTTGGGACTGTAAGGCCAAACTTCTCACTCATGCTCAAGTCACTAGGCAACATGTCATCAGGTAACTCCCATTCAAAGCAGTGCAACAACTGAGCCTGAACAAGGCGAACATTCGTTAACCTCATTTGCATTCCTGGACATCCTCGACGACCTGATCCAAATGGGATGAGCTGAAAATTATGTCCTCGAATGTCTATGTTGCTATTGACAAATCTTTCGGAAAAAATCGCTGGCATTATCGGACCACACATTCAATCTCGACCAATTGCCCATGCATTTATCAGGATGCGAGACTTCTTCGGAATATGATATTCGTTTATCGTAACATCTTCTAGTGATTCATGAGGTATTAGGAGTGGTGCCATTGGATGCAACCTTAAGCTTTCTTTCAAAACCATATCTAAGTAGGTTAATTTTGGTAAATCTGTCTCTTCGACCATTCTAGTTATCCCAACAACACCTTCTAAATCTTTTTGGAGAAGTGTTTTGACTCGTCGGTGCTTTAAAATTTCGGAAAATGCCCACTCAATCGCCACTATCGATGTGTCAAGTGCACCTGTAATCATGTCGAGTATTATAGCTTTGATATTTGTTCGATCAATGATGTGTAGTTGTGATTCATCATTTGGATTCATAGGTTGATCCAAATGTGAAAGCATCACATCAACGGAATCACGATGTTTTTTTTGTCCTTTATGTTTATCTTGTTGATGCTCATCGGTTATCTCCCCCAAAAAATTGTCACAACCCTCTCTTATTGCCTCAAACTGTGATATCAGATCCTGGCTCAAGTATATATACATATGTAGATTTGTTAGTTGGTCGAACTTCATTTCATATGATCTAAAATAAATGGGAGGCAAAAACTATAGTGTCCTTGTCATGAAAGTGGTAGTGTTTTCCGCCTCATATGCACTTCCACTTTTTTTGTCAGTTTCAAATTGATTCAAGTAATACTATGAAAGTGCAAATTTATCAGATTATAGTTATGTGAGTAATTCAGTTATTTTTTTTAAAAAATAATTGGTTCAAATTTAATATCGTATTTACAATTCTAGAATAAAGTTATGATGTACTTCTAATTTTAGAGCAACTAGAAAGGATAAAAGCAATCATGAAACTGTATCATGAGAATCTACAAACTAAGGCCTTAATGCCTTTCTTATGAGGGTATTTTTTCTTAACAATGGTTAAATTTCATTTTGATAATTTTACTTTTTTACATATATAATAATAGTAAAATTTTAGTTTTCGTCCCTATATACTTTATTTCTTATATAAATTGTTAATTAAACTTTTATAATGTAAAGCATTCCTTATATGACACGCATCTAAACTTTATTTACCATCAAGGTTGAAAAGTGTTTTTCAATTCAAATCATGATTTCAAATCAAAAGTAGTGGTAAACGTGTAGCTTTTAAGACCAATTCATGTCTTTAAACTAAGATTTTAAGCTGAGCAAAAAAGCTAAACCTTTTGCTTTTATAAAAGTATTTTTGGCTGAAATTAATTTCTCATTCTCATTAAAGAAGTCCAACATACCGTCTACTTTACAACACATGTCTAAAATATAGATAAATCAAAAATAGATTCTTTTTTCTTAAAAGTACTTTTTGACAAGAATAGTATATACTATCAAACTTTTATAAATCATTTCTCGAAAACAATTTTAGACGACACTTTCAACCCAAATGCTCAATTAGTCATAGCTCTTTTTTTATTTATTTTATATTATGAGATAATTGTTAAATTTTAATTTTGACCCTCCACTTGTTTTTTAAGATTATATAACAATGGTCAAATGTCAATTTCAGCCCCTATATTACACTCAAGTTTGAGATTAATCTCTATATATTAATTTTTGCAAAATTTGCTAACTCAACTATTAGAATACCATTAATTAGTCTAAATATTTATTCTAATAAAAAATGCTAATATGAACTTTAAGAATTTTTAACATAGTTAAATATTTTTGTTAAATTTAGGTCCATTGCAATGTCCTTTTTGTTAATGGGTACCAAGTATTTTTTAAAAATATAATTTTAACAGAAAATTTTGAAATGTTTTAACAATTAGACTTGGATTTTAAATTTAAAAAAAAACGAGAGAGCCTAAATTTAAAAAATAAAAATATGATGTTTAAATTTCAAATATATAAAAATTAGCTAATTTTTTTAATCCAATCCAAACTAGTTGAAAACTAATAGATAAAAAGTCAGTAATCGGTTACAAATGGTTGTATAATAATATTAGGTTGTCATCATTAATTAATTTGTTACTAATTTTTTTTTTTTTTTGAAATCCACCTATGATCGCTAATCAATTAAGGAAAAATCAACTTCTCTTAAACTGTATAGAACTTGATCTTCAATTTTAATTTTAATGTGATAATATGCAAGATGAAAATTATGGAATACATATAGAAGACAGATGAACAGAGATACCTGAAGATCAAGTGGAGCAAGGAACGGCACATAATCTGCTATATTGAAATGTCCTGATAACCTGAGGCTCTCTTTAATAAGCGGTTTCATGTCGAATTTATCATCTTTACTTCGGCCTATGATCATTCTATACATGATATTCTCCATCAATTCAACTGCCTTGGCACTAAGATCCACCACTTGGCCACTTGCCGCTGCCTTCTTTATCCGATCCACCAACGACTCCACCTCCCTCCTCCTAATCGGCTCGAACAATTCTAGTTTCAATGAACTAAGAAGTTGCAGGGTGCACCATTTCCTCACTGTGCGCCAGTACGACCCGTATGGTGCAAAAACCAAGCCTTTGTTACCGTAGGAGACGTAATCAGAGAATTGGAGTTTAGGCCTACTGGCGAAAACAACGTCGTGGACTTTTAGAAATAGCTCCGCTGCTTCAGGTGATGACACCACAATTGTTGGGACATTGCCTAGCCTTATTGACATTATTGACCCATATTTTTTGGCTAAGTTGCTAAGGCTTCGGTGTGGGAGCTGGCCTAGCATGTGGAGGTTGCCGATAATTGGTAGGGGCCTGGGTCCTGGGGGAAGCTTCTTTCCATTTTTAAACTTCTATTTTGACCGCGAGGTGATGAAAAAGAAAGAAACCAGAGTTGTGAAGAAGGTTAAGAGAAGGGCATATGTTGAGATTGAAGATGCCATTATAGCTCCAGAAAAGCGATGATGGGACTTAAGAGGAGGGGTTGTAGTAAGATTTATATTGCTATGTTGTGGGGCTTGAGAGGTGGGATTGGTAAGCTTTTATATTGCTATTTTATTACCTAATTGGGGATGTCCCTTATAAATTAAATATTAAAATTTGAATTTATTTTTAATTCTGTTAGTTATAAAATTTAAAATTATTAAAAATCATACATAAAATTAAAAAGGTTATAAAATTTTTAAAATTATAAATATTTTATTAAAAATAACAATACCGACCCAATAAAAGACTAGGGTCATTTTTTTTTAAAAATCTTATAACTATTAGATTTTAAAGGGTAAGTATTTTTATTTTAATAAAATTTTATAATTTTACAAGTTTTGTTTATAATTTTATGATTTTTTAAAATAATTTAGGTAAACTACCTAGTTGGTCACCCAATTTTTGGGTGTTTTCATTTAGTCACCCAAACATTAAATCTATAATGATGTTAACTGTACACTTCACATCATATTTACACTTTCATTTCAGGTCACTAATTTATCCAATTTTCAGTAGATGAACTAAAATGGAATCTAAAATATAGTACAGGAGTTTTGCGGTAATTTTATCAGCTATCCTCTAACGACCACAAATAAAAAAAATTATTAGGTAAATCATTCTTATTATGTAAAAACATTTTTCCATATCACTTTGGCTGATTATTATTATTATTTCTCTTCCAGCGATTCTTCCTGCAACTTTCATTTCTCATATTTCGAGTGATGATGCAAACATTTAAGCTTATATATTTTTTCTTCATCTCTTCAAAGCCTCGACTTTTTTTTTTCTTGTCAAATCCTAGATTTTCACATTTAACCATAAAGGTTTTCATATTTTCTCTAATTTCTAGATTTTTAAAATGTAATTAATTTTTCTACTACAACTCCTTTTCTTCCGATCCCTACATTTTTATTATTATTTTGAACAATTTATCGAAATAAATTGCAATAATTATTTTAATTTAAAATACCACATGGCATATTTTTATTGGGCACTTATAGTTTGTTTAATTACCTTTGAAAATTGGACCAAAATCTAGGAATAAAAGTGACAAAATAAATACACTTTAAGAGTGAAATAGTGAATTAAACCTAATTTAAATATAAAAAATAAAATAATAAAATAATAATACTTGATGTCGTAACCATTTTTTTGCGAAAACGACAAAAAGGGGTTCGACTTTGGTTTTGAAAATAGGAATAAAACGGGAGTCGCCACCGACCATTATTTGGTGTGATCGGATCACCTTTATTTTAATAAAACATTTTGTTTTAGTAAAACAGTATTTTTGGTCCGCGAAGTTTTAAAAGTCGGGTCCGGGAGTCGATTACGCATGAGGAAGGGTTAGCACCCTCGATACGCCCAAAATTGGTACCAAAATGATTAATTAGAGTCTTAGTGTCGGAGATTTTAAAAGGTTTTGAGATACAGATCCTTTAAAATGTTTGGATAATTAGGCCATAATTTTGAAATTTCTTTGTTCGAGAGGATACGAACATCACATCCAAAGACGTTAGGACATGATGCTCTAAACCTTCGTAATCAAAGCTATCTCATGTTTTTACGAAGTTTATCGAAAAGGATGTTTAATTATTTAGTCATACGGAAAATCGCAACCCAGCACGTTAGGGCACTATTTCCCGAATTCCTAAATACAAAACATTGCCTTTATTTTAAAAATCTTTGAACAGAGTATAATGACTTTTCAAAATGCATCGTACGGGATTGAATTTAAGAAAAGGTTTGAGTTAAAATTCGAAATTTCTTTGTCCCGAAAAGATATAAACATCCCATCCAGTACGTTAGGACACGATGTTTTAATCTCTCGTAATCAAAGTCATCTCGTGATTTGCAAAACTTGGTAAAAGGGGTGTTAAGTAATTTAGTTAAACGAAAATCGCAACTCAAAGACGTTAGGGCACTATTTTCCGAATTTCTAAATACGAAACATTGCTTTGCTTTAAGAATCTTTGGATAGAATAGGACGATTTCACAAATTGTATTGTTATTTAGCGAAATTATTAAAAAATTGCAATAGCAATAATAATACAGATAAAGGATGGTTGATAACGATAATGATGACAAGTGATGATGGATAACAACACTAAATAAATGATAATAGAGATGTTATATAATGGTAATAATAAAGAATAAACACGATAACAAATAAAATATGTCCATGGATTTGGTATGTGAAAACAATGACTAACAATAGAAATAACAAATAATAGCGATAATAATAATAATAATAATAATAATAATAATAATAATAATAATAGTATTTATAACAAAATGACAAAAATAATAATAGTAGGCATAATAATAGTAAATAGCAATAGTAAACAAAAGATAATAATAAAATGAATAATAATATAATAATAGCATTAATAATAAAATAATGATAATAGTAAATAATAATAATAATAATAATAATAATAATAATAATAATAATAATAATAATAAAGGGAGTAAAATAATAGTGATAATTTTAGAGACAAGTAAAATGACATAAAATAATAGTAAAACACTCATATAAGAGGATATGTTAATATTGAAAATAAATATAATAATATTAGTAACGGTTAATCAATAGTAACAAGATGTATGCATTATATAATAGTATGGCAATAGTAAGAATACATTGATAAAACATTAGTAATAATAATAATGAAAATGATGATAATAAGAATAATAATGAATGGTAATGATAACGACTAATAAACAAAATAATAATGGAATGTATATATGTACATATATATATATAATAGATATGTACAAACAAGAACGACGATGAGATAGTTAAAATAAAGAAAATAATAAGGCAATGAATAAAAATTGAGAGGATAGTAGTGATGATGTTAAATAGCATGATTATGATAATATATGATGGTAATATTAATGATGGTGATATAATATAACGATGATAAGATAAAAAATAAAAAATCGTTAAAATAAAGAAGGGTAAATCGGATTTAAAACAAAATTTGGAGTCAATTTGAAATAAATAAAAGGGCTCATCTGAAGGCGTGAAAAGAAGGAAGGGCCAAAATGGATAATAGCCCATTCCTTCCTAAACGCAGCAGAAAGATAAGGGTCGAAATGAAATCGAAATAGAATTTGGGGACAAAATTGAAAAATAACAGAGACTTCATCTGCAAATCGGAAAATGGAAAGGATCACGCCACAAATACCCCTTTTTGGGGACAAAACACGGACCCAAAGGAGCTGGTCGCCATGGATCGCCTGAGCAATCTGCCGCTTTTGGCGCCGAACCCCCATTGAAACGACGCCGTCTTCATTTCTTTATAAAATCGTTTTTTTTTTCCTTTCATTTCTTTCTGCTGCTTTAAAAAAGAAAATTTCTCCATTCTCCCTTTTTCTCCAACGTTTGGCCTCCTTCGTCGATCCTCACACCCGGTGGATTATGGCGGTCGGGACAGCCTTCATGCCTGTTTGAGATCTTAAGAGGCCAAGATTTGGCCTCTCGAAGCTCGAGAGGAAAACCCCCTCTCCTTTGCTCTCGGCCTCAACGACGAAGGGACGGCTCCGGCGACGCGACCCCGGGTTCCGGTAACCCCTCTTCGCTTCCCTTTTTTATTTTTGTTTGTTAAAGTTTTTTTTTTTTTTTATTATAAAATGTATGAAGAAAAAAAAAAAGTAAATAAAAAAAAGAAAATATTAGAAACCGAATCAACCTTAAGCTTTCCTTCTTCTTGATTGTCGATGCTTTTATTTTTCAAATAAAAACTCGTTTGGATCTCCTTTCCTTTTCCTTTTTCGATTCAAAACGATCTCTTTTTTGCTTACTGTTTTTTCTCTTGTTTGTTAATCAAAAAAGAAAAAAGGCCCTTTACAATGTTATTTTCGCTTTAAATACCCAAAAAAGAATGCACGCTCTCCCCTCTTCCAAAATGCTACAATACATGAGTATATCTCTCGCTTTTGCTTCCGTGCGGTTGCTTCCGCATCATCTTCTCGTCTTTTCATTTTTTTTGTCTTGCAGGAGCAAGTGGAGGAGTTGGTGGTGACAGAACGGGTGGGGCGGTGGCCAGAGGAGGTGGCAGGTCAGAAGTCGTGGCAAGTGGCCCTAGGTGCGGCGCACCTAGGGTTTCTATTTTGTTTTTTTCTGTTTAGGGTTTGTTTAGTGGGCTAGGGTTTTTTTTGATTTATTTTTCTTTTGTTTTGTTTTTTTGTTTTTTTTTTGGTTTGTTTGGGCTGGCTAATTGGGCCTCGGGTTGAGTGAGTTTGGGCTTGTAAGCCCGGGTAAAATGGGTCTCAGATAGTGCCCTCTTTGCTCATTGTCGTAATTCAAAATAGAGCAAAGACACAAGAAAGACCCATTTTGCCCTGTCTCGGTGGGCCTTAACTTCTTTGGTGTCTTTTCTTCGTAGTGTCACTTCGCCCACCGCATCTTATTGCTTCGATCCACTCCACCGATATGTGGCTTCAATCTACTTTTGCTGCGACTTCAATGGGACATGACTTATTTATTTTCGATCTGCTCTTGCAAATTCAGGGAGGTCAAATCGGCTTTCTTCAATCTGATCCTTGCAAACTCAAGGATCACCAGATCGATATCTTCGATATGCTTCCCGCAACTTCGTGGACTTTAAATCTGCTTTCAATCTCGATCCCAAAGAAACTCGGGGATCACCAGATCGAATCTTGATCCGCTTCCGCAACTTCGGAAGGTCAAATTTGCTTTCATCAATCTGATCCCAAAGACTCGGGGGATCACCAGATCGACATCGACCTTCTTCCCGCAACTTCGTGAAGGTCAAATATGCTTTCTTCAATCTGATCCTTGCAAACTCAAGGATCACCAGATCAATCTTCGACCTTCTTCCCGCAACTTCGTGAAGGTCAAATATGCTTTCTTCATTCGATCCTTGCAAACTCAAGGATCACCAGATCAATCTTCGACCTTCTTCCCGCAACTTCGGAAGGTCAAATTTGCTTTCATCAATCTGATCCCAAAGAACTCGGGATCACCGAAAGAACGATTTCTTTGATTTACTTCTACTTCATGGGAACTTTGAAGAAATAAGAATTGGGAGAAGAGATTTGTAATCTCCATCTTCTCTTCTCAAAACTCCAAAGAAATAAGGATATAACCTCATTGTTAATGCAGGAGACGGATTTGTAATCTCAACCTACTCCAATCAAACGTCATGAAACGGAATTCGAATTTTCAATTTGCTTCCTTACTATCTTCGTGAAGACTTCAATCTTCACCGCTTCCACTATCATCTCGAAGGAGCGAAATCGAACTTTCAATTTGCTTCCTTACTATTTTTAGGAAGACTTCAATTTTCATCGCCCACTACCATCTTGAGGGAACGAAATCGAACTTTTCAATGTGCTTCCTTACTATCTTCGGAAGACTTCAATCTTCAATCCCCACTACCATCTTGAGGGAACGAAATCAACTTTGATATTGCTACACCGTTTTTGAGGATCCCGTCTGTAGAATTAATTTTATGTGCTTATGCTTATGCAAATGGTGAGGACGCCTCGATTAGAATGACTCAAAGCCTCCTAACTACATGTGTTATGAATGACACTTACATGAATGCGAATGTCATGAGAATGATGATTTTCCATTAAGATGCAATGATTGTAATAAATCGAATGCTCCTAACTAAATGATATTATGGAGGACATTTGCATGAATGCGGATGTCATGAGAATGATTCTTTATTAAAATGTATAAGGATCACGATGCGATGATTGCACGCTCCTAATGATGATGAATGGATGTAAAATGAAATGACCCTTTTATGCTTAGGGTTGTCATCGCCGTCATTCACCGTAGTCGTACAACCCCGATATCTCGCTATTGTCGATACCTTTGCCGTAAACTCAAAGAAACAATCATATTTTGCTCAAATAGTTTGCCCCAATGTGACTTCAAGGCGACTCCACAGCATACAGACTTTAAAGCCTATACTATCTTCGGATCAACCCATTGTGTCTTAAGGGTATAGAAATTGTATCATCTTCAATCGATCCCACTACGACTCGGGGTGTAGAATCTATGTTATCTTCACCAATCCCACTACGACTCGGGGTATAGAATTTGTTGATTTGGTCTGCATTGCACCTTTTCATTCCCGTGGATCGTGACCGGTGTGCACTCATGATAGTTGTGTGGATACAAAATCGTTCTTTGCTGTGAATGATTCCCCATTTATATATCGCCTTTTTATCGAGATGATACTTTTTATGTAATACGTCATTTGTTCAATCACCGCTTTCAATTCAAGAGGTAGCCTCGCTTCGTAATTTTCCTCCACCATTATTCCTCGTCCCTCAAAACTCGAGGAGTTTTAAGCAATGGTCCTGCTTTGTGTTCCTATACTACTTAAAAGTTTCCTAGAGTAATATGTGAAACTCTTTTTGTGGAAGTGTCGTTAGTCCATTAATCGTTATTTCAATGCGAAATGTCCGAAAGAGATCATAACTATGGATAAGAACGAAATTAGTTAGGAGCATAGCTCGAAACCAACGGTTAAGCAAAAATAGCGAGTGTAGTCGAAAGAAATTTATTGGCGAGTATCCGCAAGGTAAAATAGAAATTAGGTGCCCCAGATATCGCATGACTGAGCTCCTCTGCTCAAACTTCTTGAGGACCATTTTAGGCTCAACATGTGTTTAGGGATCCGAGTACTTTGTCGATGCTCCAAGACGCAACATACTTCTTCATTGTTAACTCAAGCGTGGTAAGACTACCGCACGCCTTACTTTTGATCAAAATTTAAGTCGCCTTCCTGGTTTTCAACTCAAATCCCTTTTGATCCCAAGGCGCCTTTATGGATTTTCGCCTCGACCTCTCCTTTTCCTTTTTCTTTTTCGTGTCTTTTTGTTTTTGTTCTTTTCACCATTTTTTTTTTTTGCAAAACTCCTTTTTTGTAAGACTCTTTTGTGTTTTTTTTTTTTGAAATTGAACCCAACGGATTGGATGTGTCCTTGCCATCCATTTTGATTAGTATCCATGTTTCCTCGTAACAAGCCTTTTTTGTCAGATTTACTTTTCCTTTCGAGTCCTCTTGAATACGAAGAACCTTTCTTAATGCCGGGTCTTTCTCCGAAATTCCTTTTGAGCGAACATTTTGTCATAAACCAATGGTAAAGATGCCCCTGAAAGTCCCGCCAACTTTTTTAAAAACCTAGAGGGTAAATGGTAACTTCTCTATGCCAACGCTATAAGTATCACCATTTTCCAAAAATTTTGAATGGTTTTGGCTATCTTCTTTGACCGACGCGGTGTCTAATCTTTGGACGGACTATAAATTGTGCTAACGCGCTTCTTTCTGGCATTCTTTATTGCCATTCTCTCTTTATTCTTCCTTTTCTTCTTCTTCTTTTTTGTTGTGTGTTTTTTTTTGTATTTTTGTTGTTTTTTTTTGTTTTTTTTTGTTTTTTTTTTGTTTTTTTTTTGGAAGTTGAATTTGAAGTTGGAGTAGACGACCGCTGACTTTGTAATTTTGACATGTGAAGCGACCTTTACCCTCTTAGTAAGGTCACCAAAGGCTGAACCGATGTTGGCTCAAAGCTCTTGAGTAGACTGGCTTGATAGCGTTCATGCCTCACATATAGGAATCCACGCTTTAGTGGCCTTAATGTGTCTAATCGTGATCATGCGATAATATCTTGCCTTATTCTTGCGGTGAACTAAGCTTCCGCCTTCATCTCCTTCGTTGGCTTGCGGTGTTGGCCGATATCTCATGAGGTAGGTTCTGCCATTTTTAACAAATTAGGAAGTAAGTTGCAATCTCTATCATCTTCTAAGTCCTTAGATTCTTCTAGACACATATCTCACTAGAAAGGGAGTTCGTAATAACGTCCGCCAGTCATTGATATCCGGGACCCATATCCCAGATGAAGGCAATTTAGAGAATGAATGATTATTTATGAATTAAGAATAAAAGAATGTTCAATAGAATGTATAGCATGGAAAAATAAAAATATTGGTCCAAAAGATGCATTTTATTGAAGTAGTAATTCAAAACACGAGCCTATTTCACAAAAGAGATCTTATTGCTTCTAGGCTTAAAGCAACAAGTATACTTCATACATTACTCTAGATAAGCTTCTAAATACTATGAGAATTACTTCCACAGTCTCATTGCTTAAAATGTTCTTAGGTTCATGCTTCTGCTTTTGGTGCGTTGCCTATCTCCACAACACCCATTTTGACAAATTTTTCCACCAACTTCTTGAAAGCTGTGCAATTTTCTATGGAATGTCCTGTAACTCCCGCATGATACTCACACTGGACATTTAGGTTATACCATGCCGGGTATGGGGGTTGCAGTGGCTTTATAAAATAAGGAGCTACAACATGCATATCAAATAAGTTCTGGTATAACTCTCTGTACGTCATGGGAATAGGAGGAACCGAGGTTTTTCCGAATACGCCCTCGGATTGGGTTCTTGCTTTGGTGGGACCGTGATCTGTAATTGCCTTCTTTGGTCGGCTTGTCAGAACGGCTTCAATAACCCTTAGTATACACACTCGTGCGGCCCCCATCTTTATCCTTCCTCTTCGGGCTTTTGAAGCCCTTCTCCTTTTTCTTTGTCTCCGTAGGCCAAAAACAACGCGATTGGCTTGCTCATTACTGTGGCCCATTGGAGAATTCAAGAAGACCAAGTATTAGTCCTATATTGAGATCCAATAATGACAGTACCACGCGAGAATGTGTATCCGGTTGAGTTGGGACATTTATTGGGGAATAAACGATGTCTTCATCATTATCCACATTGTCACCACCTGGGTCACTCCTTTTTCAAGTCCTTCGCTAGTAATCGAGTTAGGCGGCCCATCATGTTCTTTTGAAAGTCTAGCATTTGCTCTCGCATTTCTTGTTGTATTTGGATCAATTGTTCTTGCATCAGATTTGCCTTTGCTCTATCCTCACCAACCTTTGTTCCATGTTTTCCGTGTTAATCAAACATTTTGCCTAATTAGGGTCCTTTGTAAAAGTCTAATGCAAATGAATGCAATGTAATGCGAATACAATGTAGTGCGAATGCATGAATGCAAAGAGGCATCGATTCGATCGACTTCATTTTAGAAAACTTTATTAGAAAACAAGTTCTTTTACATAAAATGGACTACTATATGCATTCGTCCTAAGTCCTAAAAGTCTTGATTTCCCAAGTAATGAAGCTAGCTCTTGATCGTGACCGCATCAGAGCCCATATTTTATGCTTAACATATCCACTTGTAATGCCAAAATCAGAGATGACCGACTACCGTTGTATCTGAACCGTCATTCCCTCATAAGGTAATCTTGACTTTTAACTTGATGATCATAAGAATGATGAAGTTCTTCTCTCCAACATTTCTCTCTTGTTTCAAGAAGCTCGATCCATGAGCTCACAATTGTGTAACGTTAGATTTAACTACACTTCATTTTCTCAATCTTGTTCAGACTTAAATTCAACTCGATTGCGAGTTACGACTTTGAGGGTAGTGAGGCGACTATCCCAGCTTAGCATCAGTTTTTTCAGTATTGATCATTTATTCTAGCTAGCATCGTACTCCAAGGGATTTTTTCGCTTTCATGGCTCAGAAAGATTAGAGTTTTTCCAGACCAAGAAGGAACTGCGAAGCTCCAGACATTGATTGTATCCGTCCAATAGTTTTTCAAATTCCAACCACGGTGAAAGTCGTCTATTCGGTTCGTCTCTTTGAATCTATCTAATCGGGTCAATACAAACAAGAATCAAATCCCTTGCAATGTTGTTTGGATCACAACGATGAGCCCGTAAGTTCACAACGGCCTATCCTTTTACCCTAGATGGTTCCACCAATTCCATCGCCTATTCTTCAGAAGAAATTTTCATCGCTGCCCTGACGAGCACGACCTTTGACTTGGGTGGAATTAGTGCTTGAAAGAAACACCATAAGAACGCAGCATTGGCTCGGCACTATGGTTGCTCCCCGTGAAGCATAGGATAAGGCTTTCACTCTTTCCCGAGATTTCGCCTTAACCAAAGAAGCTCTCCGGTTAGTGCTTTGTCAATTGCAAGTACATCAAGGAATGTAGCTCCAAAGGAATGTATGTAGGTTGTTTCGCTCTCGACATTAAAGCATGGCAAGTCTATTAACTTTTTCACACTTTCCTCCTTCAATGAAAACAACGGATCTTTGCACAACCGCCGCTCAATCCAAAGGATCTTGTACTCGTGATTGGATGGATGACTTTTGTCCTCGTGTTCTCAAGGCTTCGCTTTTGCTGTGATCTATGGCATTCGATTAGCAACGAATCCACGAATATTCGGGAAAGGCCTCTCGAGTGGCTATGAAACTTGAATGGAAACCCCTATAATCAAGGGTACCTCCTCCAATATCCGTGAAGTTGTTCCGATTATCTTAAAAGATTGGCAAACCAATAGGCATCCTCGCTTCATGAAGATGCTACCTTAAAATGACAACCATCATCTTCGGTGTTTCTTGAGAGTTTTCGATTTCCTTTTCGCTACCGCTTGAGTCATCGTGTCTTACACTACCATTGTTTCGTTAGATGTAACATCCTCAAATACCATTGTAAACTTATGCTTGTTATTTGGAAGAGCATCAACAAGAATAAACTTTTCTCCCCGTCAGAACAAGGTCCTTTCCACCAATTCATTGTCATAGTTCTCTTGCCCTCCGTCAATTACTTTCCTTCCAACACCCTCGTTGTCTCATGTGGTTGCCATCTTCACATGAAAGAGAAACACTGTAATGGTAGAAGCGTCTATCCTACCTTACTCGCCCACTATGAAGTGATTAGTGAGTATAATTACTTTCTACCATGCATTGCCATAAAATGTCATACAATCTTTTCCACATCCGATTTGGTTTTGATCGGAACAACATTAGGAAGCATAGGTGGCTGAGATTTTAGCACTGCCCCATTTGCTCAAATGGATCCATACCCTTCTAACTGCCTAGGTTCTAACTATATACGGACGACTACATTGTCTTCCACTTTATCAAGGAACCCGTTCTCCATAACCACTTTTCGACCTAGAAACCGACCATGAATCGATACCTCTAAAGAAATGAGATGATATGCACGAAAATAAAATACAACGAGTTAGTATCACAAAGTATAAAGCCAGTGAAAATGAACAAACACCTACCTGGGTGACCACTAAGGTTTGACGTTATTCTACTTAAAGTGGACTCCTAGGGTTCACTACTTGTGGTTTGGTTCTAAAGAGAGGTACCCGAACCAGCAGATTCCTCAATCCTCACCCATTATAGGCTCATACGGACTGAGTTCGGTTCAGGGGAATACATTTCCCTATGGCTGCACGGAGATGAAAATCTCACGAAGACATAGGTACGGATGTATTCCGAAAGCGATCCACTATCCTGCACGGAGGTGAAGACCTCACGAAGGAGTAGTTTCTCACTTCCACTTAAAGGTGCGACCACAACGGTCATGCAATGCAATGCCGAGATTAAAACATGTAATAAAAGGATTATAATTTTGCAAATCAACTTTTAAATTTCCGACAAAAGACAGAAAATAATCAATTTATGGCTTGACTCTCTAAAAGAAGTCCCCAGTGGAGTCGCCAAGCTGTCGTAACCATTTTTTTGGAAAACGACAAAAAGGGGTTCGACTTTGGTTTTGAAAATAGGAATAAAACGGGAGTCGCCACCGACCATTATTTGGTGTGATCGGATCACCTTTATTTTAATAAAACATTTTGTTTTAGTAAAACAGATTTTTGGTCCGCCAAGTTTTAAAAGTCGGTCCGGAGTCGACACGCATGAGGAAGGGTTAGCACCTCGATCGCCCAAAATTGGTACCAAAATGATTAATTAGAGTCTTAGTGTCGGAGATTTTAAAAGGTTTTGAGATACGTATCCTTTAAAATGTTTGGATAATTAGGGCCATAATTTTGAAATTTCTTTGCTCCGAGAGGATACGAACATCACATCCAGCACGTTAGGACATGATGCTCTAAACCTTCGTAATCAAAGCTATCTCATGTTTTTACGAAGTTTATCGAAAAGGATGTTTAATTATTTAGTCATACGGAAAATCGCAACCCAGCACGTTAGGGCACTATTTCCCGAATTCCTAAATACAAAACATTGCCTTTATTTTAAAAATCTTTGAACAGAGTATAATGACTTTTCAAAATGCATCGTACGGGATTGAATTTAAGAAAAGGTTTGAGTTAAAATTCGAAATTTCTTTGTCCCGAAAAGATATAAACATCCCATCCAGTACGTTAGGACACGATGTTTTAATCTCTCGTAATCAAAGTCATCTCGTGATTTGCAAAACTTGGTAAAAGGGGTGTTAAGTAATTTAGTTAAACGAAAAATCGCAACCCAGCACGTTAGGGCACTATTTTCCGAATTTCTAAATACGAAACATTGCTTTGCTTTAAGAATCTTTGGATAAAATAGGACGATTTCACAAATTGTATTGTTATTTAGCGAAATTATTAAAAAATTGCAATAGCAATAATAATACGTATAAAGGATGGTTGATAACGATAATGATGATGTTGATGATGGATAACAACACTAAATAAATGATAATAGAGATGTTATATAATGGTAATAATAAAGAATAAACACGATAACAAATAAAATATGTCCATGGATTTGGTATGTGAAAACAATGACTAACAATAGAAATAACAAATAATAGCGATAATAATAATAATAATAATAATAATAATAATAATAATAGTATTTATAACAAAATGACAAAAAATAATAATAGTAGGCATAATAATAGTAAATAGCAATAGTAAACAAAAGATAATAATAAAATGAATAATAATATAATAATAGCATTAATAATAAAATAATGATAATAGTAAATAATAATAATAATAATAATAATAATAATAATAATAATAATAAAGGGAGTAAAATAATAGTGATAATTTTAGAGACAAGTAAAATGACATAAAATAATAGTAAAACACTCATATAAGAGGATATGTTAATATTGAAAATAAATATAATAATATTAGTAACGGTTAATCAATAGTAACAAGATGTATGCATTATATAATAGTATGGCAATAGTAAGAATACATTGATAAAACATTAGTAATAATAATAATGAAAATGATGATAATAAGAATAATAATGAATGGTAATGATAACGACTAATAAACAAAATAATAATGGAATGTATATATGTACATATATATATATAATAGATATGTACAAACAAGAACGACGATGAGATAGTTAAAATAAAGAAAATAATAAGGCAATGAATAAAAATTGAGAGGATAGTAATGATGATGTTAAATAGCATGATTATGATAATATATGATGGTAATATTAATGATGGTGATATAATATAACGATGATAAGATAAAAAAATAAAAAATCGTTAAAATAAAGAAGGGTAAATCGGATTTAAAACAAAATTTGGAGTCAATTTGAAATAAATAAAAGGGCTCATCTCAGAAGCGTGAAAAGAAGGAAGGGCCAAATGGATAATAGCCCATTCCTTCCTAAACGCTAAGAAGAAGATAAGGGTCGAAATGAAATCGAAATAGAATTTGGGGACAAAATTGAAAAATAACAGGAGACTTCATCTGCATAAATCGGGAAAATGGAAAGGATCATACCACAAATACCCTTTTGGGGACAAAACACGGACCCAAAGGAGCGGGTCGGGTCGCCTCATGATCGCTGATGTAATCAGCGCCTGCTTTTGGCTGAACCCCCATTGAAACGACGTCGTCTTCATTTCTTTATAAAATCGTTTTTTTTATTTCCTTTCATTTACTGCTGCCTGTTTTAAAAAAAAAGAAAATTTCTCTCCATTCTCCCCTTTTTTCTCCAACGTTTGGCCTCCCTTCGTCGATCCCTCACAGTCCGGTGGACGGCGGTGCGCGGGGACAGGCCTTCATGCCCTGTTTCGAGATCTGTTAAGAGGCCAAGATTTGGCCTCTCGAAGCTCGAGAGGAAAACCCCTCTCCTTTGCTCTCGGCCTCAACGACGAAGGGACGGCTCCGGACGCGACCCGGTTCCGTGAACCCTCTTCGCTTCCCTTTTTATTTTTGTTTGTTAAAGTTTTTTTTTTTATTATAAAATGTATGAAGAAAAAAAAAAAAAAAGTAAATAAAACAGAAAATATTAGAAAACCGAATCAACCTTAAGCTTTCCTTCTTCTTGATTCTTGATGCTTTTTATTTTCAAATAAAAACTCGCTTGGATCTCCTTTCCTTTTCCTTTTTCTCGATTCAAAACGATCTCTTTTTTGCTTACTGCTTTTCTCTTGTTTGTTAATCAAAAAGAAAAAGGCCCCTTTACAATGTTATTTTCGGGCTTTAAATACCCAAAAAAGAATGCACGCCTCCCCTCTTCAAATGCTACAATACATGAGTATATCTATCGCTTTTGCTTCCGTGCGGTGTTGCTTCATCTTATCTTCGTTTTTCATTTTTTTTTGTCTTGCGAGAGCAAGTGGAGGAGTTGGTGGTGACGAACGGGTGGGGCGGTGGCAGGAGGAGGTGGCGGTCGGTCGTGGCAGTGTGGCCCTAGGTGCGCACCTAGGGTTTCTATTTTGTTTTTTTCTGCTTAGGTTTGTTTAGTGGGCTAGGGTTTTTTTGATTTATTTTTCTTTTGTTTTGTTTTTTGTTTTTTTTGGTTTGTTTGGGCTGGCTAATTGGGCCTCGGGTTGAGTGAGTTTGGGCTTGTAAGCGGGTAAAATGGGTCTGCATACTTGATATGTAACAAAAAAAAAAGGATAGCGAAGATTCATTTTATAATTATAATTCTAAAATCAATCTAATTTGTTAATCAAATAAAAAATATATTTTTATATATATTATCAATTTTATAATAATTTATAGAAAATGAATATTTTTAGTATTTTTCATATTTGTTTTATTGTCCATGTTCAAAGTATATGATCACCACTTCCAACAGTATCGTTTTCAAGATTCAAACATACGTCCTCCCCTTGAAATCATCATTGACTATCTTATGAACAATTTCATCACAACTGAGTCAAAGTTGGCTTATAATGGTTTATGGTTCATTTTCATATATAGAGTTGGCTAATATTGGTTATGAGTATAATTATATACTAATGTCATTTGTGAATGTGGAATCTTGCATGAATTGGTGTGGAAAGGTTGATGTTCTAAGCATGATAAATAATGGCATGAGGATGACATGTTATTGGCTTGGTTGTGGTTGTTTAGTTGCTCTTATATGCTTGAATTTGTGCCATGTGATGTTGTGTTGATGGGTGCAAGTGAGGGTGGCAAAATGACTTGGTAAATAGCCTAGGTTTTGTCCACATGGGTAGACACACTGCATGTGTCTAGGGCCGTGTGTGACCTGATGCCTTACGGGCATGTGTTCTGGCTGTGTGTCCCTTGCACCTTAATTTTGAGAAACAGAGTGTCTAGAATTGAGTATACGGGTTGAGACACGAGCGTATGTCTCAGCCGTGTGTGCTACACGGCCTAACACACGAGTGTGTTGCATGGCCGTGTGGAACAAGTCAAAGAGCACCCTAATTGGAACACGGTCTGAAGCATGGGCGTGTCCCTTGGATCACACAGGCGTGTAAGCTCTACATCTAGCAATTTTTTTTTCAAGTTTTATAAAAATTCCTTAAGTTCTCGGTTTAGTCCTGAACCACTTTCAAAGCATGTTTTGGGCCTCGTAGGCTCGTAATAGGGACTTTATGATTGAATATGAATGGTTTTAATTTGGACTCAAATTTTTTAACTCAGAATTGTGTGATTGCTTGTGATGTGAGTCCTGTAATGCCTCGCACTGCTCCTAAGGATTTAATAAGGGTAAGGGTGTTACATTTAGTGGGATCAGAGCTATGGTTTAGTCGATTCTCGGACAAACGTAGCGTATGTGAGTCTAGCTATACATGCCATATTACTACCTGTGATAGTGTGATATCTCCCGACTTTGATGAAATTATTTTGTTGAGGTAGAGATGCTTTCCAACCGAGCTATTTTCGAAAACGCTGAAAGTGATACTAAGATATGTGTTTGTGATGAGTCGAAACTTGGAAAGGTATGAATAAGAGTTCATGATATGTATGTGATGGTGTACAAAGTGAAATAACCATAAGTTGATAAATATGGATAAAATGTCATTGTTCCAGTTGAACGTTGTATTTAGATGGATTATGGTGATTTTATGAAACAGATAAAATGTTTTAAATGTTGTAAAAAAGATTTAGCTTGGAAGGGTAATCCTAAATTAAGCCCTCTCGAGCATAAGTTATGAAATGGATTTAACCCGAACGGGTAATCTAGAATAAGCCCTTTAGACCATATGCTACTGAAAGGATTTAGCCTGGACTGGCAACCCTGTTATATCATATGTGGCTCGAGAGTGTGCTCTATGAATATGTGCCAAAATGGCACTTTTGAATATGAATTGATGGATTGTTGACATGCATACCTTGAGTATACTACCTGAGTATCCATCGAAATTACAATAGTTCAATGGGAATTATTCTTGAAATATGGAAAGGCAAAGTGAAATGAAAGTTTTTGTTGTGATAAGCTTGTCCATGTTTGTTTGCATTCATATGATATTATGTGCCTAACTTGTTCGATTAAGTGAACGCGTAAGTAAACTTACTCAAAATTTATGGAATGTATGTTTAAGTACACTTGTTTGAATTAAAGTAATCTGAAAGTTCGTGTGACATAAATTCTAATGATTGAGTTTAGACCCTAGTCAGAATAGTGGTTTTGGGACCACAAATTTGAGGTCAAAAAAATATTTTTTTATATTATTTTTTTGTGTTTATAATATGTGATGTAGCATATGTGAATTTTTTGTGTGAAAATTTTATTGATTGTGTGCTTAATTTGCAAAAATGACTTAATCACATAAAATACAAAAGTTTTGTGCTGATTGCTAAAGTTCTTATTTGGCATGGCTTATTAAATGAAAAGTCCTTAAGTTGATATTAGACCATTGATAGATGGGATGGACAAAAATGGGCTTATATTAGTGATTTTTAATGTTATGCATTAAGGGTAAAATGGTAAAATGTTAATTAAGTTAATATAATTAAAACAAAACAAATTAGATGGCCATTATCTCATCTTTCATCCACCGAAAATACAAAGAAAATAAAAAGAAAAAGGCTAGCTAGGTTTCGGCTATGCTCAAGCAAAATTGAGGTATGTTTTTGACTTGGTTTTTGATGATTTCTACGTTTTTGTGATCGTTTCTTTGTGTTCTAGCTAGCCCATGCTTTAATTTTAAAATTTGATGGTGATTTTAACATATGCCATTGATGAATGCTTGAGCTTTATGATAGTTAATGATGGAATATGAAAGATAGGTGAAAGATTAACATATTTTGTCTTTGAATTTTTAGTGAAATTGAGTAATTTGGGCTTAATTGTGAAAATAAGAAATTGAAGGATTAAAATGTGAAATAAATGAAATGTGTGGGCTTCTATGGAGATAAGGAGAATTTGGTTAGGCATGGGTGAAATGAAATTATGTGTATTTGATGATTTTATGAAATAGGGACTAAAGTGTCGAAATGTGAAAATATGAGAGCTATTTTGTAAAATGCCCTAAATATGTGTGTTTGGACTAAATTGAATGAATTAGTGATTGAATGAGCTAAATTTGAATACGTATAGATCAAGAAAAGATGGATTTGGATCGAGATCGAGGCAAAGATAAAGTGCTCGATTAATCGACCATTTTGTTACTTCGACGTCCGAGGTAAGTTCGAGTATAATACAAATTGTTAAATTTATATCTATGTGATATGAAATGAATGAATGTATAGTTATTGAATTACAAATGTTATATGTGAAATTGAGAAATGTGGCACTATGTGTGCGTGATAAGAATCGGGAAAGAAGTGATTAGCACCGTATGTGCAAAGTAATGGAAGCTTCGACTTTATTGATTGGCACTGTGTGTGTGATACCGAGATAAATCGGGTTTAATGTATAGGCACTAAGTGTGCGATTGAATCCAAGAGATGATGAGGATTGATTGAAATGTGGCATCGAGCATTGAGTAGCAAGAATAATTGTAACTAAGTGTTGGCTAAGGTATGTACAGAACCTATATGATCGATGATTTTGGAAATGGATGAATGAATGGTTATGTGAGTATTGATTATGGATGAGATTGTGTATTTTGTTAAATAACCTATGTGATTGTTTATTTTGTAATTTGATTTTGAATCATTGAGTTAAATGTATTATATTACAAACTTACTAAGCTTTAGAGCTTACTATGTGAAGTGTTTCTCTATTTTACAGTGTCAGAAAAGCTAGCTCGGATCTGGGGATCGTCAGCGACTCAATCACACTATCTGCTATCTATTTTGGTACTTTTGAAAGATGTGCATATTTGAATATGGCATGTATAGGCTAGTAGATATGGCATGTTTTAAAGTGTATAGGCCTTGCCAAGTGAATTGGCTTGTTAGTTTGATGATTGGTATATGTTTTGAATGGATGAAAAGAATTGTGAATATATGTGAAAACTCTATGTGAGTGATCTTTATTGCGTAAGTTAACAAGGTGAAAATGGTATGTTTCATAGTAGATTTGATTAAGAATGAAGGTTGAATAGATTATAAGTTTTGGGATGTGAAATTTGGTATTTTTTTATGAACTTATTTGAGATGAAATTGATTATGAAAATAGATGATGTAGCTGATGATTAATTAATGCATATATTGATAGGTTTTGGTTTCCAATTGAGGTATAAATGCATGTGATTTGAGTCTTGTAAGTGATCCTTAGTGTGGGTGGCAAGTTTGGCCTTGAAAATGGCCTAAATTGCCCACACAGTTAAGCACATGGGCGTGTGGCTCGACAGTGTCTTTAGGTTGGTAAATTGATGCAAGTCAGACTCAACCACGGGCTAGACACACGAGCGTGTGATTAACCGTGTAAAACAAGTCAGTAGCGACCACAGGCTAGACACACGGTCGTGTGACTGGCCGAGTGGTGCAAGTCAATGTCGACCACGAGTGAGGTACACGGGCGTGTCTCAGGCCGTGTGGACAAGTCAGTATTTATGCCCTATTTTGACACAGCATGGATACATGGGCATGTCCGATGTGACCTCCATAACTTAGAAAATTGTTTGAATTTCAAAAAATTTTGTATGTGTTTGGTTTAGTTTTGAACCCTTTCTAACACGTGTTTAAGGCCTCATTGACCTATTTAAGGGACTATATGATTGTTAATTGCTTTGTTTGATTGTGAAATGATATTAAATGTTATGAGATGATCGGTAATTCCTCGTAACTCTATTCTGGAAACGATTACAGGTTAAGGGTGTTACATTTTATTGGTATCAGAGCTACAGTTTAGTCCATTCTCGGACTAACATAGCGCGTATGAGTCTAGTTATACATGCCATATATATAACTGTGATAGTGTGATGAATCTTGATGATTAAAAATGTGTTTTATATAGCAAATGGATCCCGATCGAAAGGCCATCGATGATCTTTGAGCAATGCTTTCGCTTCCATTGCTAGCCACATCTAGGCCGAATGTTAGTAGCCACGAGGAGAGGCTAAGCAAGCCTTCTTCCAAATGATGAGTGAGTGGTTTTAGAGTTCGTTCAAATGAATCCTGTTGCTTAAAAACCTCCACCCCTACCAGTACCTGTAATGCCACAAGTGACATATTCAATCTGATTGAGTAAGCCTCCCGTGGATAAGATCCAAAAGTATGGGTCAAAGATTTTAGGGCCACAGCTGATGATGATGCCGAGAGGCTGAGTTTTGGCTCAAGAATACAATCCGAGTGTTTGATGAGATGTCATTAACTCTTGAAGAATGCATAAAATTTGTTGTTTCCTTATTAAGAGATACGACATATAATTGGTGGAAGACATTGATATCCAAGTGGTTACGAGAGAGAATCACCGGTTTTCTTTCAAGTTGAATTTCAAAAGAAGTATATCAGTCAATGATTCATAGATCAGAAATGTAAAGAATTCCTTAAGCTAAAATGTAATATCCGGGATATAGGGGTTATGCATTTTAACTTAATTGTATGTGGTAGCATGCCTATGTGTGGTTTGAGTGTGCTTTGGGAGTTTTAGGAACTTCAGTATGTAGGAGAATGCCTTAGAAAAATATTAGACTTTTAAGTCTTAAGATGGAGCTAAGCAAGATTGACTTTAAGAAAAATTTGTATGAGGATTTAATCACAAGGAATCTATTGGTAAAGTGGCAAGTGGCGTGTGGAGTGTGCTAATGGTCTTGGGTTCGAATCCCATGGATAGTCTTAAGGTGACTTTTATTTTGCACTTGTATGACATGTGTCGGTCAAACTTTAATTAAGGTAAGGTTGGACTATTTTCTTTTATGGATAGTAGACTAAGGAAAAAGGCAAGTGCTAATTTATGGTATGGAATCAAGAGGTTTTGGTATGATAAGGGGACATAAGGCTTGAAGTAAGGATTGATGTTTTGGAATTATTCTATGGCCTTTTGACCATGAATGTAGACGACATAGGGGGCTAGGGGGTGGTTGAATTTTGAAAGGGATAAGGAGGAAGATTAGGAGGAAGATTAGGAGGAAATAAGGGATAGAATTTCTGAAACCTTGGGAAAGTAGAGGATTACAAGGCATGTGTTAAGGTGGATGTTTTGGAAATTATTTCATGGCCAACTTGTCCATGAACATGGACGGTTTTGTGGTCTAAGGGGGAATGGCCGAATATTTTGGTAGCATAGGTAAGGATGGTAGCATGTTTGGTCATTTTTAGAGTTTCTTTTCACAAAACTTTCTTAACATTTTCTCTCCCTTAACCGAATACAATTGGTGCATTGTGAGCATTCTTGTTTTCTTCTTTTAGTCATTGTTTTTGACCATTTGGCCTCAATTTTTGGCTAATCTTTCAAGCTCTCCCTCTCTAGTGCCGAAATCATCATAGCACTAAGGTCATTTTACATCTCTTTCTTTTCTACTCTTTGGCCGAATGCTCTTTTGTCCCAAATCCCTTCCTTTGTTTCTTTTACATCCTTGAAAACCGAAACACATTTTCTCTCTTCTACTTTTCTTCATGGCCGAATGTTGCTAGCATCAATTCCATCAAAATTGTTTCTTAGTCGAACCTTCTTCTTACATATTTCTCTCTTCATAATCATTCTTTCAAACCAAGTGATAAGAACCATTTTCATTTCTTTATTTTCTAGCCAATTTCTTCATCTCTTTCTTCTTCAAAGTCAATCATTCTCCTATATAGCCGAATCTCTTTGTAGTTTCAAGTAAGGGTGCAATCGATCTCAGCGTTAGTGGTAAGGATTGACTGTCAATCGTTTTTCTTTCTTTTTCTTTTGGATTAGCTGACTTTAGGAATCTACTCCTTTTATTCTCTTTGGCCGAAACCTTGAAGGAGGATTTCGGGATCCTTTTTGTAGCCAACGATTAAGGAGATATCATTCATATCCAAGGTAAGTAAGTGCAATCTTAGGCCGAAGGACATGTATTTTGGTTTATTAAAAGTTAGCAATCGAATCTAACATAAACCATGTAGGGATTTCGACATCTCCAAGTGACAAGTGACATTTTTAGGATCTAGATAATCAAGGTAAGGGAGTCCTAATATTCGGCCAAAGGCCTTTTTGTCTCTTAAGGTTGGCCGATATTGACTTTGGTCTTGTAGGGGAAATTGATTGTGAAAAAGAATGAGTGTCAGTATCGATAGTACCGTAATCACTGGTTATCAGGTGTGTAGCACTACACTAAATTTCTAATACATCGATAATATTAATGATTTGTATGTGTTAAGAAAAAAATGTATGATAATGGTTGCGGGTACCATTCAGTGGTACATGGTATTCAGGTATGTTTACCCCCTAATATTTCGTTAATAAAGCTATAAGCATGAATATGAAATGTGTACGATTCCGTTATGATTTTGGGGGTATATGGCATGATATCGAAATAATATGTTTATTGTATGGGCATATGGGTGATATTGATAAAGGGGAAGTGTTCCGGTGGTTTTACCACATTATCCGGTGACTTCGGTCACATATTATGAATCCGGTGACTTCGGTCACATATTATGAATCCGGTTGTCACAATTATCCGGTGGCCATGCCACAATTTATAAGGGCGATGAGCAGTTGACTGCAGCGGCTGCCTTCGATGGTGTGTAGCGGATGGAGGGTCGATTTAGTAATCCCCACGGTGTGATTGGTAGGTACGGGTGGTGTGTAGCGGATGGATATTTAGGTGGGCTTGGGATTGCATTTCATTTTATATGTACATGTGATTTAATCAGTTATTATCTGATTTGCTATATTATGGGCTTATGGTTAAATATGATTTAAATGGGCTTTAATGGCTATAATCAATTGGGTTTTTAGTGTAATGTTACACATTGAGTCTGTTGACTCACCCTTTATGGGATATATTTTCAGGTGACGCTTAGCGTAATGGATCGGGTCAGCGAGGACTAGTGGCCATTGCTCAACTCAATATTTCAAATTTTCTTTTAATTAAACTTACTACGTTTTTAATATTATTTAGGATTTATTTTAGGTTATGTTATTTTTGTAATAAGACCGCTATAAACCTGTTTAAATTTTTACCTTTTAGATTTTTAATCGCTACGATCAAATATTTACTAAATAATTAAATGATTTCAAAAATAACTTAAACTATTTTGACACCTAAACACCTATGGTTTTCACAATAATAAGTTTTAAATTTGGTTTTCTTTTAACTTATAATCTTTCTCATAAAGATAACGCTTTAATGAGACACTAACTTATTTAAACACCATTTACAATGCGATCACTAAATAGACCTATTTTCTATGAAACCAACATATTATCTATTAAAACAAAACAAGATCTAATTAAACTTTTTACTCGAGGAACATACCAGATCCGGTCAGGGCTTGTGGGTCGGGTTTGGGGTGTTTCAACTTGGTATTAGAGCCCAGTTTTAAACACTCGGCCTTGGGTTTTGAAGCCCACAACATTTTCAAAATTAGGCCCAAATGACTTTTTGAAAATTTTTGGTTAAAATGGTTTTATAGAAGCATGGCACCCGAGTTCTCGGCCCAGGTCCGCCAGGTAAGTTCTTTTAATTTATTTGTGTATGTTGACGTATGATACTCTAGATAATAGGCCTAGGAAACTGTACTTTAGAGACATGGACCCTAGGTATATGTTTGTACTTTTATGGAAAAACCACTGAATAAATATCTGTTGCATAAAACTTTCTTTAAACAAGAAGTGAAAAGACTCTAATGCATAAAATTTTCGTAAAAATAGATAAGATACAAAGTAGACATGAGTTCTAGGGGACGTGGTCGTCGTGGACGCGGTAGAGGCAAAATGGTCGTGTTTCAACCGATTAGGTCAGTCGGGGTTCCAAAATAAAGCACCGCCACCTACTGTTGGGGTGGAATTTCAAGAGCAAACTGGAGGAGATGACGCAGTATCGCAGGCTATGCTGTGAGTTCTAGAGCGAGTAGCGGGAGCTAGTATGGGAAATGGGTCTCGAAAGTCGATGGTAGAGACTTAGATCAAACAGAGCCGAGGTTTTAGGGGAGTATCTGGGGTAGTCTCAATGTAGCGGAGTATTGATTAGAGGCAATGAGAGGATCATGGATGATTTGGACCGCCTTGTTGAGGAAAAGCTAAAAGGTCTTTGTTTATTTACTTGAGATAAGGCCTACTACGGTGGCTCACTCTGTTATGGAGAGTATTCCTCTGATCGAGTGGATTGAAGGTATTTTAAGGTTAAGTTTGAAGGAAATATGTTGGAGCTAGCTACATCGACTCTCAAAGAAAGGCGTTTCAATTTAGTACAAGGAAATAAGTCGAAATGAGTATGAAGCGAGTTTTTAGGCTTAGTTGGTAGGCGGAGGATAGTAGCTACCGATTATGAGCGGTGTGTCCGATTCGAGGATGGATGAGAGATGAGTCATGAAGTGTTGATTGCTCCACATCGAAAGAGACTTTGCGCCTTAGTGGATAGGGCATGATAGCTAAAGAAGTTAAGCGGACCGAGAGACGTAACCGGACAGAGGTCGAATAAGAATAAGAGGAGCTATGGGTCTTCAGTGGTCATCCGGGAACTTTTAAAAGAGACCTAGAGTTGATGGGCCACGAGGTCAAGAGAGTTGCTACGAGAGACAGACTGCATTTGTGCTCGGTGGGAAAGATGCACCCAGGTGAATGTTGGAAAAAGACAGGGGGATGTTTTAAATGCGGGTCCAAGGACCATATGATTAAGGATTGTTCGATGGATACGGATAGGAACCATCCAGCAGGTTAGGGTTTTTATCAAGCTGGCATAGGTGGTCAGTAGACGTCAAGGGGTCGTGGTCCAAATGGTAGAGGTAATGGTTCTGGTAGAGGTCGCGAAACTTCAGGCAGAGGTGGTGGTAACTCTGAGGCTAGACAGCCAGGCCTGGTATATGCAGTTCGTCGTAAGGAGGATAGTGATGCACCTGATGTTATCACAGGTACATTTTTGATCTCTAGAATACCCTTTATTACTTTGATAGATATAGGGTTAACTCATTCATACATCGCTAGTGAAGTATCTGGAACTCTGCATGTGAACTCTAAGACTGTACTTAGAAAGATGACTGTACTTGTCCTTTAGGGCAGACTGTAGTAGTAGATAAACTCTTTGAGGAAGTGCCTTTAGAAGTTCAAGGGACGCAGTTTCCGGCTGACTTAATGGAGTTACCATTTTGAGAATTTGATCTAATCTTAGGCATGGATTGGTTAGTGAAGTATCGTGCGAATGTAGATTGTGCTGCTAAGCGTCTATCATTGAGAACCTCTGACGATAAGGAAGTGGTAGTGATGGGCGAGAAACAGGATTACTTATCAAATGTAGTATCTGCCCTTAAGGCAGAAAAGATGGTGAGAAAGGGGTGTATGGCTTTTCTGATGTTGGTCAGTGCCTTGGAGGCTAAGGAAGCAGCTGTTGAAGAAGTCAGGACTGTGAGAGAATTTGTTGATGTCTTTCTGGAAGAACTTCCAGGATTGCCTCCGGATCGGAAGGTAGAATTTAGGATTGACTTGTTGCCTGAAACGGTGTCAGTATCTATCGCTCTGTATAGAATGGCACCAAAAGAGTTAGGTGAGCTCAAGGCTCAAATCCAGGAGTTGCTTGATCGTGGGTTTATCCGGCCTAGTGTGTCTCAATGGGGAGCACCGGTCCTATTCGTGAAGAAGAAGGACGGAACGATGCGGATGTGTATAGATTACCGGCAGTTGAATAAGCTGACCATCAAGAACAAGTATCCTTTGCCAAGGATAGATGACTTGTTCGATCAGCTTAAGGGAGCGGTAGTATTCTCAAAGATAGATCTACGGTCGGGATATCATCAGCTTAAGGTGAAGGAAGCGGATATCCATAAGATAGCTTTCCGAACAAGATACGGGCATTATGAGTTTTTAGTAATGCCGTTCAGATTGACGAACGCCCCAGCTGCGTTCATGGATATGATGAATCAGGTTTTCCAACCCTACTTGATCGGTTAAATCGTGTTTATAGGCGACATCCTAGTATATTCCAAATCGAGATAGAGCATGATGAGCATCTCCGGATAGTGTTGCAAGTGTTAAGGGAGAAGAAACTTTATGCCAAATTCAGCAAGTGTGAATTTTGGCTAAAAGAAGTTGCATTTTTAGGCCATGTGGTGTCTGCAGAAGGGATAAGGGTAGATCCTCGAAAGATTTTGGCAGTGTTAGATTGGAAACCACCTAAGTCTGTAGCCGAGATTCGTAGTTTCTTGGGATTAACAGGCTACTACAGAAGATTCGTCGAAGGATTTTCATCGATAGCGGAACCTTTAATGAAATTATTGAGAAAGGAGGTACCTTTCGTATGGGCAGATAAGCAGCAAGAGAGCTTTGAAAAGCTTAAGAGGGTTTTGACAGAAGCTCCGGTTCTAATTTAGCCTGAGGCAGGGAAGGATTTCGTGGTGTATTGTGATGCTTCTCACACAGGATTATGATGTGTTCTGATGCAAGACGGGAAGGTAGTTGCTTATGCATCTCGGCAATTAAGGCCACACGAAGTTAACTATCCGACGCATGACTTAGAGTTGGCAGCGGTAGTTTTTGCTCTTAAGGTATGGAGGCATTATTTATATGGGGAAAAGTCAGTGATATATACGGACCACAAGAGTCTAAAATATCTGCTGACTTAGAAAGAGCTAAATTTGAGACAGCGAAGGTGGTGGAGTTGTTGAAAGACTACGACTGTTCTCTAGAGTACCATCCGGGCAAGGCGAATGTGGTGGCAGATGCTTTAAGTCAAAAAGTGGTGTCAGATCTAAGGGCGATGTTTGCACATCTTAGTCTTTATGATGACGGAAGCTTGCTGGTAGAATTACAAGTAAAACCGACGTGGTTGAGTCAGGTAAAAGAAAGATAGTTGGTAGATGATGATCTAAGTGTTAAGCTACGGCAGGGACAGAATGGGGAGCTAGAAGATTATGGTGTTAACAGCGATGGAGTATTGTGTTTCAAGGGTAAGGTCTGTATGCCGAAGGATCAGGAGTTGAGGCAAAGGATTCTTCAGGAATCGCATAGTAGCCCTTATGCTATGCATTCTGGAGGAAGTAAGTTATACCGAGATTTACGGGATCAGTTTTGGTGGCCTAGTCTTAAGCGGGAAGTTACGAATTCGTAGGGAAGTGCTTAACGTGTCGCCAAGTCAAGGTTTGAACATCAAGTACCTTCGGGATTGCTTTAGCCGATAAAGATTCCGCAGTGGAAATGGGAGAGAATCACCATGGACTTTGTTAGTGGGCTTCCCCTTACACATACTAAGAAAGACTCGGTATGGGTGATAGTAGATCGATTGACGAAGTCTGCACATTTCATACCAGTGCGAGTTGATTACTCTTTACAGAGGTTGGCAAAGTTGTATGTGGAAGAGATTGTGAGGTTGCATGGAGTACCGGTGTCGATTATTTCGGATAGAGATCCAAGGTTTACGTCTCGATTTTAGAAAGCATTACATCAGGCTTTGGGCACCAAGTTGGATTTCAGTACGGCATTTCATCCACAGTTAGACGGCCAGTCTGAGCGAGTAATCCAAGTGTTAGAAGATATGTTGAGAGGCTGTGTGATAGACTTCAGAGGAAGTTGGGAAGAGTTTTTGCCTTTAGCAGAGTTTGCATACAACAACAGTTACCAAGCAAGTATTCGGATGGCACCGTATGAAGTGCTGTATGGACAGAAGTGTCGCACTCCTACGTGATGGATAGAATTGAGGGAACATCATGTTTTGAGTCCAGAGATTGTGGCAGAATCCGAAGAAAAGGTTAAGGTAATTCGGGCTCGATTAAAGGAAGCGTCTGACAGGCAAAAGTCGTACGCAGATCTTAAGCGGAAGGAAATAGAGTTTGCTGTGGGGGATCAAGTGTTCCTAAAGGTTTCACCTTGGAAGAAGGTGATGAGATTTGATTGCAAAAGGAAGTTAAGTCCCAGGTTTATAGGACCTTATCGGGTTTTGAAGCGGGTTGGACCAGTGGCATATCAGTTAGAATTGCCTTCAGAGTTGAAGCAAATGCACGATGTGTTCCATGTTTCGATGCTACGTCGTTACCAGTCGGATCCATCTCATGTAATGCCAGTTGAGGAGGTGGAGCTAAGACCAAATTTGTCTTACGAGGAGGAGCCGATTCAGATTCGGAGCGGGATGTGAAGGTGTTACGAGAAAGTCGGTTCCTCACAAAGTGTTATGGCGTAACCATGGATCTAAGAGGCTTCGTGGGAGCCGAAGAGGCAATGCGATAGCAATACCCTCACTTGTTCTAGCCAGGTAATTTTGAGGTCAAAATTATTTTTAAGGGGGTAGAACTGTAATATCCGGGATATAGGGGTTATGAATTTTAACTTAATTGTATGTGGTAGCACG
The DNA here is from genome assembly GCA_025506655.1 of Gossypium rotundifolium. NCBI lineage: Eukaryota > Viridiplantae > Streptophyta > Magnoliopsida > Malvales > Malvaceae > Gossypium > Gossypium rotundifolium. The sequence continues at coordinate 9,787,239 of CP106730.1, read as the reverse complement.
CCTATGTGTAGTTTGAGTGTGTTTTGGGAGTCTTAGGAACTTCAGTATGTAGGAGAATGCCTTAGAAAAAATATTATACTTTTAAGTCTTAAGATGGAGCTAAGCAAGATTGGCTTTAAGAAAAATTTGTATGAGGATTTAATCACAAGAAATCTATTGGTAAAGTGACAAGTGGCGTGTGGAGTGTGCTAATGGTCTTGGGTTCGAATCCCATGGATAGTCTTAAGGTGACTTTTATTTTGCACTTGTATGACATGTGTCGGTCAAACTTTAATTAAGGTAAGGTTGGACTATTTTCTTTTATAGATAGTAGACTAAGGAAAAAGGCAAGTGCTAATTTATGGTATGGAATCAAGAGGTTTTGGTATGATAAGGGGACATAAGGCTTGAAGTAAGGATTGATGTTTTGGAATTATTCTATGGCATTTTGACCATGAATGTAGACGGCATAGGGGGCTAGGGGGTGGTTGAATTTTGAAAGGGATAAGGAGGAAGATTTGGAGGAAGATTAGGAGGAAATAAGGGATAGAATTTCTGAAACCTTGGGAAAGTAGAGGATTACAAGGCATGTGTTAAGGTGGATGTTTTGGAAATTATTTCATGGCTAACTTGTCCATGAACATGGACGGTTTTGTGGTCTAAGGGGGGATGGCCGAATATTTTGGTAGCATAGGTAAGGATGGTAGCATGTTTGGTCATTTTTGGAGTTTCTTTTCACAAAATTTTCTTCTCATTTTCTCTTCCTTAACCGAATGCAATTGGTGCATTGTGAGCATTCTTATTTTCTTCTTTTAGTCATTGTTTTTGACCATTTGGCCTCAATTTTTGGCTAATCTTTCAAGCTCTCCCTCTCTAGTGCCGAAATCATCATAGCACTAAGGTCATTTTACATCTCTTTCTTTTCTACTCTTTGGCCGAATGCTCTTTTGTCCCAAATCCCTTCCTTTGTTTCTTTTACATCCTTGAAAACCGAAACACATTTTCTCTCTTCTACTTTTCTTCATGGCCGAATGTTGCTACCATCAATTCCATCAAAATTGTTTCTTAGTCGAACCTTCTTCTCACATATTTCTCTCTTCATAATCATTCTTTCAAACCAAGTGATAAGAACCCTTTTCATTTCTTTATTTTCTAGCCGATTTCTTCATCTCTTTCTTCTTTAAAGTCAATCATTCTCCTATATAGCCGAATCTCTTTGTAGTTTCAAGTAAGGGTGCAATCGATCTCAGCGTTAGTGGTAAGGATTAACCATCAATCATTTTTCTTTCTTTTTCTTTTGGATTAGCCGACTTTGGGAATCTAATCATTTTATTCTCTTTGGCCGAAACCTTGAAGGAGGATTTCGAGATCCTTTTTGTAGCCAACGATTAAGGAGAGATCATTCATATCCAAGGTAAGCAAGTGCAATCTTAGGCCGAAGGCCATGTATTTTGGTTTATTAAAATTTAGAAATCGAATCTAACATAAACCATGTAGGCATTTCGACATCTCCAAGGGACAAATGACATTTTCGGGATCTAGATAATCAAGGTAAGGGAGTCCAAATATTCGGCCAAAGGCCTTTTTGTCTATTAAGGTTGGCCGATATTGACTTTGGTCTTGTAGGGGAAATTGATTGTGAAAAAGAAGGAGTGTCAGTATCGATAGTACCGTAATCACTGGTTATCAGGTGTGTAGCACTACACTAAATTTCTAATAGATCGATAATATTAATGATTTGTATGTGTTAAGAAAAATATGTATGATAATGGTTGCGAGTACCATTCAGTGGTACATGGTATTCAGGTATGTTTACCCCCCTAATATTTCGTTAATAAAGCTAAAAGCATGAATATGAAATGTGTACGATTCCGTTATGATTTTGGGGGTATATGGCATGATATCGAAATAAGATGTTTATTGCATGGGTATGTGGGTGATATTGATAAAGGGGAAGTGTTCCGGTGGTTTTACCACATTATCCGGTGACTTCAGTCACATATTATGAATCCGGTGACTTCGGTCACATATTATGAATCCGGTGACTCTGTCACAATTATCTGGCGGCCATGCCACAATTTATAAGGGCGATGAGCAGTTGACTGCAGCGACTACCTTCGATGGTGTGTAGCGGATGGAGGGTCGATTTAGTAATCCCCACGGTGTGATTGGTAGGTACGGGTGGTATGTAGCGGATGGATATTTAAGTGGGCTCGGGATTGCATTTCATTTTATATGTACATGTGATTTAATCAGTTATTATCTAATTTGCTATATTATGGGCTTATGGTTAAATATGATTTAAATGGGCTTTAATGGCTATAATCAATTGGGTTTTTAGTGTAATGTTACACATTGAGTCTGTTGACTCACCCTTTATGGGATATATTTTCAGGTGACGCTTAGCGTAATGGATCGGGTCAGCGAGGACTACGTGGTGGCCATTGCTCAACTCAGTATTTAGGATTTTCTTTTAATTAAACTTACTACATTTTCTTTTATTATTTAGGATTTATTTTGGGTTATGTTATTTTTGTAATAAGGCCGCTATAAACCTGCTTAAATTTTTACGTTTTAGATTTTTAATCGCTACGATTAAATATTTACTAAATAATTAATTGATTTGAAAAATAACTTAAACTGCTTTTGACACCTAAACACCTATGATTTTCACAATAATAATAAGTTTTAAATTTGGTTTTCTTTTAACTTATAATCATTCTCATAAAGATAACGTTTTAATGAGACACCAACTTATTTAAACACCATTTACAACGCGATCACTAAATAGACCTATTTTCTACAGAACCAACATATTATCTATTAAAACAAAACAAGATCTAATTGAACTTTTTACTCGAGGAACATACCAGATCCGGTCAGGGCTTATGGGCCGGGTTTGGGGTGTTTCAAAAAATAAGGCCGTATATTTGCTACGGAGTATGAATGGGAGTTTGTGAGATTAAGTAGTATGCACGGGAATGTGTTTTGACCGAAGCTATTATTTGTAAATGTTTCATTAAAGGGATGAATAAAGACATTAAATTGCTGGTTGGAATACTTGACTTGAATGAATTTGTTGTGTTAGTTGAAAGAGCCTGTAAAGCCGAGGAGCTTAACAAAGAAAAGAAGAAAGCAGATTCTAAGGCTAGAGATGAAAGAAGAAGATCAATGAGTAAGTCGTATCAATCTCCATCAAAGATATTCAAAGATGCAAGTAATTGCTCAAATGTTTTGTTTGGACATTCGGGTAGAGATTATGGGAAACAAAGTGTTAGTCCAAGAACTCAAATTCCAATCGAATCAAGTGTTGGAAGTGTCAAAAGCAACAAGCCTGGGTGTAGACAGTGTGCAAGATGACACGTTGGAGAATACTGGGGCAAGTATAATAATAGAACTTGTTATAAGTATGGATCACGAGATCATTTCATTCGAGATTGCCCAGACTTAACTGAGAAAGACAATGTTCAGAATGTGAGGCCGAGTAATACAATGGCTAGGGGTAGACCACTCAAAAACACCAGAAATGTAAGTAGAAGTCAAAGAGGGACTACCGATACAGGTGTGAGGTCCGAGGCGAGAGCACCTGCCTGAGCCTATGCTATTCGCGCTTGTGAAGAAGCGTCATCTCCAGACATCATTAATGGTACTTTCACTCTATTTGATACTCATGTGATTGCATTGATAAATCTAGGATCTACTAACTCATATGTATGTGTGAAACTAGTATCAAGTAAGACTCTCACCGCTGAGTCTCTTCAATTACGTGATTAGTGTATCGAACCCTTAGGTCGGTGTGTTTTGGTTGATAAAGTATGCAAGAACCGTCTGCTGATGTTTGAGATATTTGTTTTCCGGTTAATTTGATGCTGCTACCATTCAATGAATTTGATATAATTCTGGGTATGGATTGGCTCACTTTGCATAATGCTATTATGAATTGTAAAGGAAAGAGTATTGATTTGAGAAGTTAGAATAGTGAGATGGTTTGAATTGAATCTAGTGATTTAAATGGGTTACCAGTTGTGGTATCATCAATAAAAGCTTTGAATTATGTGAAAAAGGGTTGTGAAGCCTATCTTGCGTATGTGATAGATACGAAAGTGACTGAAAAGAAAGTTGAATCTGTACCTGCAGTATGTGAGTTTCCAGATGTGTTTCCTGAAGAATTACCGGGATTACCTCCATACGAGAAGTTGAGTTTGGTTTGATTTTGTGCCGGGGACGACTCTCATCTCTATAACTCCATATAGAATGGAACCAACATAATTGAAAGAGTTGAAGTCTTAGTTGCAAGAGTTGACAGATAGAGGATTTGCACGTCCGAGTTTCTCACCCTTCGGTGCTCGTGTATTGTTTGTGAAAAAGAAAGATGGTACTATGAGGATGTGTATTGATTACCAACAGTTGAATAAAGTGACGATAAAGAATAAGTATCTTTTGCCACGTATTGATGATTTGTTTGATCAACTGAAAGGAGCTACAGTGTTTTCTAAGATAGATTTGAGATCGGGATACTATCAGTTGAAAGTTAAAGAATTAGATGTACCGAAGATACTTTTAGAACGAGGTACGGACATTATGAATTCTTAGTTATGTGTTTTGGACTAATGAATGCTCCTACAATATTTATGGATTTGATGAATCAGATATTCAAACCGTATTTAGATCAATTTGTTGTAGTGTTTATTGATGACATTCTGATTTAATCCTGTGATGAGATGCAACATGACGAGCATTTGAGAATTGTGTTACAAGCTCTACGTGAAAAGCAATTGTATGCAAAATTCAAAAAATGTGAGTGTTGGCTATGTAAGGTTAGTTTTCTGGGGCATATTGTATCAACTGTAGGAATGAGTTGATCCAAGTAAGATCTCAACTATTTTAGAATGGAAGCCTCCGAAAAATATGTCTGAAGTTCGTAGTTTTTTGGGACTAGCGGGATATTATAGGCGATTTGTGAAAGGCTTCTTGATGATTGCGACTCCATTAACGAAATTGTTACAGAAAGATGTTAAATTTGAGTGGTCAAAAAGGTGCCAGCAGAGTTTTGAGTAGTTGAAAGCATTGTTGACAGAGGCGCTAGTGTTAGTTCAACCTGAATCGGATAAAGGGTATATAGTTTACAGTGATGCCTCGTTGAATGGTTTGGGCTGTGTGCTAATGTAAGAGGGTAAAGTTATAGCTTATGCTTCGAGACAGTTAAAGCCACATGAAAAGAATTACCAGACGCATGATCTTGAATTACCCGCAATTGTATTTGCATTGAAGATTTGGCATCACTACCTATTTGGTGAGAAATGTCATATTTATACTAATCACAAGAGCTTGAAGTACTCAATGACTTAGAAAGAATTTGATTTGAGACAACGGAGATGGTCAGAATTACTAAAAGACTATGAATTAGTAATTGATTATCATCCGGGCAAAACTAATGTTGTTGCTGATGCTCTGAGTCGAAAGTCTTTATATGCTTTACGAGCTATGAGTATTTAGATAGATCTATATGATGATGGTTCAGTTTTGGTTGAGTTGAAAGTGGCCAATGTTTGCACGTCAGATTTGTGTTGCACAGAAAAGCGATGATTAGATGATGGCTAAACGATATCAGTGTGGATTGAATGCCGATTCAGAATTTTGAGTTGATAGTGATGATTGTTTGAGATTTTGAGATCGGATATGTATTCCAAGAAATTCAAAATTAATTCAGTTAATTTTGAATGAAGCTCACAATAGTCATTTGGCTATTCATCTGGGGAGTACAAAAATGTATAATGATCTGAAACAGTTTTATTGGTGGCATGGTATGAAATGGGACCTTTCAGTTTGTTTCGCGATGTTTAGTATGTCAGCAAGTTAAAGCTGAACATCGGGTTCCATCTGGTTTATTACAACCGATTATGATTCCTGAATAGAAATGGGAGAGAATCACGATGGACTTTGTGTCGGGATTTCCTTTATCTCTGGGAAAGAAAGATACAATTTGGGTAATAGTTGACAGATTGACGAAATCAACCCATTTTGTTCTGGTGAAAATAGATTATTCACTTAATAAATTAGCTGAATTGTATATTGCTGAGATTGTAAGATTGCATGGGGTGCCATTATCTATTGTGTCTGACAGAGATCCGAGATTTACCTCGTGATTTTGGAAGAAGTTACAAGAGGCTTTAGGTACAAAGTTGCATTTTAGTACTCTTTTCATCCACAAACGGATGGTCAATCTGAACAAATCATCCAAATTCTTTAAGATATGTTGATATGCTGCATTCTTGAGTTTGAAAGTACGTAGGAAAAACATTTGCCATTGATTGAATTCGCATACAATAATAGTTTTCAATCTAGCATTAAAATGGCATCGTATGAGGCTCTTTACGGTCGAAAATGCAGAACTCCATTGTTTCGGACTGAGCTAAGTGAGAATAAGATTCACGGGTTAATTTAATAAAAGAGACTGAGCAAAAAGTGAAAGTGATCTGTGATAGTTTGAAAGCAGCGTCAGATCGTTAGATTGTCAGAAGTCTTATACAGACTTGAAACGAAAAGATATCAAGTTTGAGGTTGGTGACAAAGTGTTTTTGAAAGTGTCTCCATGGAAGAAAATACTTCGATTTGGCCGAAAAGGAAGCTGAGTCCGAGATTCATCGAGTTGTATGAGATTATCAAAAGAATTAGGCCAATTGCTTATAAGTTGTTGTTGCCACTTGAATTAGAGAAAATTCATAATGTGTTTCACATATCGGTACTTTGACGATACAGATCTGATCCATCTCATGTGATTGCTACTACTGAGGTTAAAATTCTAGCTCGTGAGATCAAAGAATTGAGAAACAATAAAATTTCTTTAGTGAAATTGTTGTGGCACAAACATGGACTTGAAGAGGCTATGTGGGAGCCTAAATATGTTATGAGAGAACAATATATAATATCCGAACCTATTCACTGGTAAGATTTTCAGGGACAAAAATCCCTAAGGGGGGAGTTGTAACAGCCCAGTTTAGACCCCAGTCAGAATAGTGGTTTTGGGACCACAAATCCGAGATCGTAAAAATATTTTTATATTATTTTTGGTGTTTATAATATGTGATTAAGCATATGTGAATTTTCCGATTAAAAATTTTATTGATTGTGTGCTTAATTTGCAAAAGGAATTAATCGCATAAAATGTCAGTGTCTGATTGTTAAAGTGCTTATTTGGCATGGCTTATTAAATGAAAATTATATAAGTTGATATTAGATGTAACATCCCAAAATTAAGGGTTTGTGATTTTTGCATAATTGCATGTGTTGGGCTTGTATAATTAGTTATTTAAGGGTGTTTGGGGACTCTATGGAGCTGGGTTCGAGTCCAAGCTATGGAAAAATTTTGGTTTTTGGCCCTTTAGTAGAATGGGCTGTTGGAAGCAGGACTTAAGGGAATGTACGTGTGTTTTACTGGCACAAATGAGCTGGTGGCAAGTTGGTGGTGGTGTTACTAAGGAACAAGGGGGAGTAGAGTTCGATCCCCTTGGAAAGCAATTAAAGGCATTTATTTTATGCCTTGGGAGAGGAGGTAGCTGAGTTTGGATCAAATTCTTCTAAGGGAGTTGGAGAATTGGCCAAACAATTCAAATGGGTGAAGGAGAGGAATTCTAGGAGAAAATAGTGGAGTGGATCAAGGAGTGGGGAGAGTGGGAGAGTTGTGCCGTGAGAGGGGACTCAATCTAGTCATTTTCGGCTAGGGAGAATGTTAAGCATTTTGGGTAGTGTGGGTAGCCAGATTCTCATTTTGCTTTCCTCCCATTTTCGGCTTTTATTTTTCGTCTAGAGCATTTTAGGTTCTTCTCTTTTGGCACATTATTTTCTTCTCTTTGTACACTTTTCTCCCTTCTTTCTTTTTTTCTCAATTGTGTCTTTGCCGAATCTGTTTGTGAATTTACCACTCGTGCATCTCTTCTTCAGCCTTTCTTCTATCTTCTTTAAGCCGAATAGCCACACCTCCTTCTATTTGATTTCCCTTTAAGCCGAACATCAAATCATTTGGAGCTTTGGTTCTTTTTTGTTGTCTGAACTTGGTAAGCCTTTACATCAACTCTCTTTCTTACATCTTCACACTATTCTTCTTTCTCTGATCGAATACAACATTCTCCTGTTATTTTAATATCTTTCTTCTCTCTCTGCAAAGCATAAGCCGAAACACTCTTTTTTGGATGTAGGCCAAATCTATTAGAGTTCAAGCTTACCTTCTTCTCTGTTCATTCAGCATTCGGGTATTGGAAAGTGGTTGATAAGTGTAACTATGGCCGAATAGGGGTGGTTGGCTTCTCTTTATCATTTGAAATTTCTTAGGGCCGAAAGGCCGTTTCTTTTATTGTCTTGGAACAATGTTGCTAATTTGTTCTTTTCACTAGGGACTCGGTTTCTCAATCAAAGGGTGTGAACCAAATACTCTATCATAACCAGGAATTATCGATTCTGGTAAGTAAAGGCAAGGGATGAAGTATCTTTATATCTTGGTTTATCGAGGGTAGAGACTAACTGATAGTCAACTGTGATTTTAGGTGCTTCGGAAGGAGTTGGGAACTGTAATCCGTAACAGGTGTGTAATCTCACACCATTGTTTGTGATAGTATGTGCTGTACTGAGATTTGGCCGAAAGGCCGAATTACCAAAAAGCTGGAAAACTGGTAATCGTAATCACTCAAGTGTGCGAGCGCTCGTAGTGATAAACTGAGCCACTAGTGATGGCGGTAGACTGTTGAGAGTGTCACGAACACTCTCCCAAACATGAGGCTGTAATGGGTCTTATTGAGCCGAAACGGGCTAAGTGGGCCCAATAGGGTAACGCGCCCACACGGGCAAAATCGATAGAAAATTGGCCGAATGACTGATGCGACTGCGAAGTTTGCAGAACCAAGACTGAAAATGAATAGAATGGGCCATACGAGCGTGTCAGCCCGAATGGGCTGAAATCAGGTTTTAGGCCCAATAGCATTGTATTGACCGAAAATGGTAACCGAGTCGCTTGAGGCGATATAAGGCCTTCGAAAAGGCCGTGTTAGGAGTAAATTACCGAAATACCCTTAGAGGGTAAATTACCAAAATACCCTTAAAGGATAAATTATCGAAATACCCCCAAAAGGGTAAAAATTACCGTTATACCCTTTTGGTGAAAAATGACCATTATACCCTTGATTGTGGTTAAATATCATGTATGTGATTTTATTTATACTGTTTATACTTGTAATACACTGCATTCATATCATGTTGCATGGGTTGGGCTTGATGATTGGAGAAAGTATCGTTTAAGTGGCACTGCCACATACCGTTTTAGTGGTTCTGTCACATACCGTTCGAGTGGCATCGCCACCTACTGTTTTAGTGGCTCAGCCACATATGCCGTGATTAGCAGCTTGACTGTAATATTGGTGAGGATCGGCTGGGTAGGTTGACATGGTCCCCACATGGTGCGATTGGTTGGTATGGGTGGAGAGTTAGTCGGCTGGTAGGATTGGGGTGGGCACATATCCACATACATTGAGATGATTTTGGGGCTTAGGCCCAACTTGATACCGAATAAGGCTTAGGCCCAAACCGATACCGTATGGGCTCAGGCCCAGATAGTGACCGTTATAGGGGATTACACACTGAGTTCTTGTAACTCACCCCTTTCTTTTAACCGTACAGGTAATCCCCAGCGTTAGAGGATTTGAAGCTGTGGAGGACTCGGAGGTGGCCATACATCTGATTTGCTTCTTAATGATACTCAGTAAATTTGGATTTAACCTATTTTATATTATTTTTCTAAGTTAAGATTTTGTGTAATAAGGCCATTGGATTTTTTTTTCTTTTTAAACTTTCATTTGGTAATTCTGCTAGTTATGAATTGTTAAAAGATTAAACACTGGTTTTTAAAACAATAACAACCATTTTCAATATATCACATTTCTGGAATTCTTTAAGTCAGACTTTTGCAACAAACAAAGTTTTCGAAGATAATAACATCTTTATAAGAATACACTTTAAACAAATCTTGTTTTAACAAACAACGAAATTCAGAGTTTCAAAAAGGATACAAAGTTTTTAACGAACACATAGCTTTTAAACAACCTTTTTATGTGACATGCTAGATTCGGCCATAACGTCTAGACTGAGTTTGGGGTGTTACATTTAATGGTATTAGAGCCCGGTTGCAAAACTCGACTGTGGAATGGGTTTGAAAATTTTTTCAAATCTCTTTAAATTATGGTTTAGAAAAAATGATGGTATTATTGGAAGTATGGCACACCGAGTCTCCGGCACCAAATCTGTAAGTTTCTTGATCTTATACTTTTTTATATGCTATAGCTATCAGATCTTTGAAAAACTACTAAGTATAGTAGTAGTATACCTAACTCTTATTTAGAGAAACTAAGATTATATAGACTGAAACTTTAGAAAATCGATCTACAAAATTACTCTTATTATAGTTTTCTTTTCATAAAAGATTTGTTAATAATTACATGAACGATAAGTTGATGAATAAAAATCTTAGACAGATTAATACGTTACACCGATATGAGTGTAAGAGGTCGCGAAGGGGTACACGTAGCCGTGGTAGAGGCCGAGGTACTAGGGCTGGATCCTCAGCATCAGGACATATGCCTTAAAGGGAGGCACCGGTATCACTGGTGACTGAAATGGGGTCTCATGACCGAGTCAGAGGGGATGATGTTTTATCTCAAGCGATGTTACGGGTTTTGGAAAGAGTGGCTGGAGCTTGTACTAGGTCGGTGGCCCGAGGGTCAATTTCTGAGCGGCTCCGGTCAAATGGGGCAAAAATCTTCAGAGGCATCTCTGGTATAGCCCCGAATGTAGCAGAGTATTGGTTAGAGGCAGTAGAGCAAATCATGGATGACCTAGATTGTACAGCAGAACAGAAACTGAAAGGAGCAGTGTCTTTACTGCGGGATGAGGCATATCAATGGTGGCTTACCATGGGGGAAGGCATGCAAGCTGACCGATTAACATGGGATTTCTTTAAGACGGCCTTCCAAGGGAAGTATGTTGGGGCAAGTTATGTGGATGCCCGGAGAAAGGAATTTTTTAATCTGGTTCAGGGGAATAAGTCCGTTGCGGAATATGAGGCAGAGTTCTTATGCTTGAGCTGGTACGCTCGGGGCATAGTTGCATCTAAATACAAGCGCTGTGTGCGGTTTGAGTTGTGGGTACTGATAGCCTCACAGAGGGAAAGAGACTTCGCTGCTCTGGTAGCGAAGGCTAAGATTGCCGAGGACGTGAAACACTCTGAGCGTCAAAACCGTGAGAAGGAAAGGGGCAGGAATAAGAGGGATTTTGGGTCTTTAGGTTCTTCAGGGGGATTTCATAAGAGGCCTAGGTTTGAAGGGCCAGCCCGAGTTGGGATTCCAGTTGCTATTGGTCGACCGCAACCATGCGTTGAGTACAAGAGACCACATTCGGGAGAGTGTTGGGGAAGAACTGGCTAGTGTTTCAGATATGGGTCCAAGGATCATCGGTATAGAAACTTTCCTCAGGAGCCTATTCAGACACAAGCAGTAGGTCAGGGCTATGTGCAGCAAGGGAGAGGTGGTCAGCAGCCACCGAGAAGTCATGGTCCACCCAAAGGGGGAAATGGGTTAGGAAGTGGTCGTAGAGCACCGAGCAGAGGTGCTGGTAATACAGAAGTGAGACAGCTAGGATTGGTTTATGCTGCTCGGCATCGAGAGGATTGAGACACACCTAACATCATAACTGGTACGTTCCTCATTCATGATGTATCATGTATTGTTTTAATTGATATTGGGTCGACGCACTCGTATGTTGCATGTACTGTGTCTAGAACTTTGGGTATACAATTTGAACTTGCTAATAAAGAAATGTCGATGATTAGTCCTTTAGGACAGTCTGTTGTAGTGAATAAGCTATTTAGAGATGTGCCTCTCGAGGTTCAAGGGGTTGTTTTTCGACGGATTTGATGGAACTACCGTTTGGCAAGTTTGATCTCATTCTAGGCATGGATTGGTTAGTGAAACACCGTACAAATTTGGATTGCACTGCTAAGCGTATGGTATTAAAGACTTTAGAGGATGAGGAGGTGATAAACCGTAATATGAATATATTTTAATCCCACATTTAGCATACTTTTGGATGATTTATCTCTTTAATTAAGGAAATAGGTGCTCTTAATCCTTTAATTTCGTGTTTTATTCTCAGGAAAGCACCGGAGGATGAAAAGAACAAGAAACGGGTCGAAAACAGAGAAAATGGGCCAAGTACAAATTACACACGGTCTGGGTCCCAAAATACACGGCCGTGCCTCTTAATGAATTCAACACCTAGCCTCAAATCACACGGGCGTGCTACACAGCGTGTCCCTCCAGTAGAAAGAAGAGTTTTATCTTGATTAGGGTACTTAGAGGAAAAGAAAGACATTCCAAGAGCCTATATGAAGACCCTAGAGGCCAACCTTTAGGGGCGTCAATGAGGCCAAAAGCCGAGCCGGAGAAGCATAATATAGGGATTCACTCGAAGAAAGCCAGTTGATTCATCTCAAGAAGCTGGAATTATACTCAAGATCGAGGATCTCTCCTTCAATTCCTTCAGGGGGTTTCAGGTTTTTCTTTATGTTTTGTTTTATATTTTCTTCGAGATGTATTCTTTACAATTATGAGCTAAACCTTCAGATACCGAGGGGATGAAACCTTAGACGGATCTTGTTATTATTATCTCGAGTCAGTATGATAAATACTTGATTTGCTCTTAACTATGTGCTCCTAATTCTTGTTTTGGTATTTCCGTGACATTGATTCAAGTAATTGATGTGCTTAGGTGGTGGAGAAAAGTCCCCGCCTAAGAGTAGATCTAGCATAGTTAAACGCAGCTGAACGCAACCCTAGAAATAGGATGACGTAAATCTCGGATTAGGGTCAAACCTAATATGGAGTCCATAGATCGAGTTAATGCAATTCGGGGTTTTAATTAGAAAGAAATTTCAATTAATCAACCTAGGGTTAGACGTTAGTAGCCTCGAAAGAGGTATTAATATAAATTAGGAATCCTACGGATCAAGTCAAGTGAATAAATCGTCTGTTCGAGTTAGATAACAAGTGAAATCTAGGTGGATTCTTCCTGCATTGTCTAAATGAATCGATCTTCCTCAAGTATTTCCCAATTTCTTCTTTGTCTTAGCATCTTTAGCTTAGTTGCTAGTCAATTTTAGATTAGATATAAATTCCCTTAATTCTTAGGCTAAATAATAGAAAGAAAGTTAGTATTAGTACTTTTGGTTCTTTTGGGTTTGACAATCCGGTCTTGCCACTAAACTATACTACTGTTCGAGAGATACGCTTGCCTCCATCATTGTCATAGTTAGTTTCCAGATTCGATCATTCTTTTTATAAATTTTTAAGACTTTGACACAAGATCAAGTTTTTAGCGCCGTTGCCGGGGAACTAAAATATTAAGAACACTCAATTTTTATTACTTTAGCCAATTTTTTTTTTTTTTTGCAATTAAGCTTTATTTTTACTTTTCTAAATTTCTTTTTCTTTTTTCTTTTATCCTAGTAGGTACCTCTAGTTTTTGACTAGAAAGAACCCGAAGGGACCCCTGATTTACAATAGTGATATTGAAGGTACCGTACGCAAAAATCGTAAAGTAAGGTGAGGCTTAAATTTCATACAAGAAGAGCAAGAAGACGAAACCAGTACTACTGAAGTAATGGATGAGAATAATCTGCCACCTCAGGATGTGGCTGATCATCATGCTCCTTGAACTATGTATGATTATGCTAAACCTAATTTAACAGGAGCTGAATCGAGTATTGTTAGGCCTACTATAGTCGTTAAGAATTTTGAACTGAAACCTAACACTATACAAATGATTTAACAATTTGTTCAATTTGATGGTTTGCGTGATCGAAGACCAATACTCATTTAGCAAATTTTCTAGAATTTTGTGATACCTTCAACATAAATGGCATTTTGATGATGGCATCCGCCTTCTGATTATTTCCCTTTTCTTTGAGAAATAAAGCCAAACAAAGGGTTCCATTCTCTTCCGCGAGGATCAATCACTACATGGGACCAAATGACTAAAAATTTTTACTAAAATATTTTCCACCGGCCAAAACGGCCAAATTAAGGATTGATATCTCTTCTTTTGTGCATATGGAATTAGAAACATTATACGATGCATGGGAGAGATACAATTGAGAAGGTGCCCATACCATGGTTTACCCTTGTGGCTACAGGTCTAAACTTTTTACAACGGTGTGAACCCCTCATCCCGGCAGTTGATTGATTCAGTCGCTGGCAAAGCCCTAAATAACAAAAGTCCTAAAACGGCCTATGAGTTTATAGAAGAGATGTCACTCAACAACTATCAGTGGAAAGTCACAAGGACAAGGCCAACTAAAGTAGCTGGAGTTTTCAACCTCGACGCGGTCACCATGCTATCAAATCAGGTAGAGATGATAAATAAAAAGATTGATGGTTTGTATAGTTCCTCGCAGGTACAACCAATAATGCAATGTGACTCGAATCTAGGAGGCGTGGGGATTCCTGAGTACCCACCCTATAATCCGAGCATGGAAAGCGAACATATGAACTATATGGATAACAATTTCAGAACTCAAAATAACCCTTATAATAATACTTATAACCCAGGTTGGAGGAACCACCCCAATTTCTCGTGGGGTGGTCAAGGAAATTAGAGACAACAACCCCCTCTAAACTTCCAACAACAGCCCTACCCACAGGAAAAGAAGCCGGACCTTGAGGAGATGTTGACAAAATTCATAGCGATGTCTAAAACTCATTTTCAAAACACCGAGACAACACTTAAAAATTAACAAGCATCGATTAAAGGAATCGAGAACCAGTTAGGGCAACTCGCTAAGTCGATCTCGAATCGACCAAGAGGTAGCTTGGCAAGTAACACTGAGACTAATCCAAAGGAGCAAATTCAAGCTATAACAGCTCATGACAGTGAAGGATTAGTAGAATTTGAATATGAGCCAAGGCAAGAACCTGTGATAATTGAAGGTAAGGTTGAGGTAAGCCAAGAAAAGCCAAAACCGGTAATTAAAGAATACCAACCTCGTATACCTTACCCCAATGCGATGAAGAAAGACGATACAGATGAATAGTTTGGTAAGTTTCTTAAACTTTTAAAGAAATTACATATTAACTTACCGTTTCTTGAAGCTCTTTCGAAGATGCCAGATTCAAGGAAATTTTTAAAAGAGCTCTTAACAAAAAAGTGAAAGTTAGACGAGGAGTCACATATGGAATTAAATGCAGTATGCTCAGTAATGTTACAGAGCAGGCTACCACGAAAATTAAAAGATTCAGGGAGTTTTACAATTCCATGTTTAATTGGTAGCTTATCTATTGATAATGCTTTAGCTGATTTAGGGGCAAGCATCAATGTTATGCCATCTAAAATGTGTAAACAGCTAAGTCTAGGGAAACCCAAATAAACTAGGATGAGTATTCAATTAGCTGATAAGACCATTCGAATTCCTAGGGGTATAATTGAAGGTGTACTAGTTAAAGTTGAGAAATTCATATTCCCAGTAGACTTTGTTGTTTTAGACATGGATGAAGACAATACTATCCCCTTAATTTTAGGAAGACCCTTTCTAGCAACTGCCAGATCTAAAATTGATGTTAGTATAGTGAAGTTATACTTCGTGTATGTAACATCCTAGATTAGGGGTTATGCCGTTGTGCATAATTCATGAGTAGTAGGTTTTGGCAGTGTTTGGAAGTGAATTAAGGGTTTTTAAAATCCTAGGATGGAAGAGAAAGCTTTGGACAATTATTGGTTTTTAAGTTAAAAATAAGAAGTGGTGTGGAAAAGTGGCAAGGGACGCCACCTAAGGTGCAAGGGTTATGTAACACCCTTAACTAGTATCCGTCGCCAGATTAGGGTTACGGGGCATTACTATCTAAATCACAACTTTTGATCAATCACTTAAGTCATATACAGCATAATCAGTTTTTTTTTTTACTATGTAATAGTCATGACATTTAAATAAACCTCTCTCATACCAAAATCAAATAGAACCAACACTCAATTGATCCAATGCAAACCTAAAATTTGTTAGCATGCGCATAATTGAGCCACATAAATTTAAACAACTTATTCATTACTTTTGCATGCACTAATCGTACTTAATTTGCATACAATTCAAACATATACAATCTCTTTTGTCTAGATAAGCATAATAAGATCAACTTCTAAAATCTTAATTTAGTAATTGTAATACATGGCATAATAGACTCAAAATTAACCTATCTTTCATCACATACATACACATATTACCACTTTGAATTTATACAATATTAAAGCATATGACCGAATGCCATCAAAACCATATTTCCCTTATTTGGCTATCTCATTACTGATTCACATAGGACACACTAAATACTCATATACCTATAACTTCCATACCCGGATTTGCCATTCAAGTACATGTTCATTAGTATTCTCTATTACCGAATACAAAGTTTACAAGGCTAACTCATGCTTCCAAATTACACATCCAAATAATATGCATCGAGTCCTAATCCAACTCACTAAACTACCACCCCTACTCACATATAAAAGGTCTATCAAAATCTCATATAGGTGATCACATATCAAACATATCATGTCTAAACATCATTCGATCTAACATTCAATAAACTAAACAAAAATTCAACCTAATATCCAACTATCCAAGAATAATATATGTATGTACTCACTTACACAAATTGAATTGAAATAGCCTAATACAATCATACATTATTGAACTTAATTTTATCTAGTAAGTGACCAAATCAAATACACACACATGTCATAACATTATTTAACAAATATATCTCACATACTATAACTTAAATATGCATCCATCATTTACTTTATTGACTAAACCGAATATTACACCAAGCTTACCATTATTCATTGCCGAATCATATATCCAAACATTATAAATGTATATACCATATATTAAGCTCATCAACATGAACTAATTTATAAGTCATTCATGTCATAACCTAACATGCATAAATAATAGTACCACTCTCCCACATGATTAAACCATATTCAAGCATAAATGATAGTTCATGGCATGAGCAAACTATATCATCAAAACATGAAACAAGTTATTCAAAATAGATAGCCATTTTCGCATGGCTAGCATATTTACACTATTACAAAACATTAGTTATACGGTTTAGTCTAACCTATACATGCCCTTTTAAATACCAAACTAAGTTTTCAATACCAAAAGAAAGTCGATAGTGTGGTTGACTTCACAGATGATCCTTCGAGCCCGTAGTTTGAATCAAAATCTATAAAACAGAGATAGACAAAGACACACACACAGTAAGCATTACTAGCTTAGTAAGTCTCAAGCAAATATAAATGTAATGAGCATACATTTAAACATATTAAAATCCAAGCTTATAGTATGAAACATAATTATTTCATTATGTAAAATATAGATAGCTGAATAATAGTAATGCTCTTTACTTAAATATCGTTGCTATGATATCGTGAACCTGTACATTAACAATTCAAATGAACCAATCTAGGCATCGATCTTCTTTTTCTACTTCTACACAAGAACAAACGCTTTTGTCACACTCATCACTGATCTTTAACTAAACAATAAGAATTTTAGTTCACTTCATTCCTTACTAATATGGTAGGCTAATTCTTACCTGAACTTTTAGCACATAACACTATATAAACATCTCACCTTGTTTGATTTTCAGAATCTCCACTTATAGCATATCACCGGCATAAAGCCTGCTAGGCATTTAAAGCCCGAAATAAATCACCGGCACTAAGCCTGCTAGGCACTAAGCCCGAATATATCACCGGCACGAAGCCTGCTAGGCACTAAGCCCGAATATATCACCGGCACAAGGCCTGCTAGGCACTAAGCCCGAATATATCACCGGCACAAGGCCTGCTAGGCACTAAGCCCGAATACATTCACAAACCAATCACATACTTCACATTTTTCCTAAATAATATATCAAAGATACACATTAATCTCGTATTGTCAATTTAGGCATTCAAGCCAATTTCACAATGTACATTCGGCTATTACAATAATATACCTTCAAATTTATCGAACAATATCATTTAACAGTTTCGTAAATAACTCCATGACTCATTTTAGCTTAAGGACTTACCTCGGTTGTCGATAGACCGTGCAAATCGGCTATTCGAGAACCTTCGTCTTTCCCCGATCTAAATCCGTTTTTCTTTGCTCTTGATCTAAAACACATTCAAATTTAGCTCATTCAAGTACATTTCATCTCAATTTAGTCCCTAAGCACATAAATAGGCAAATTACCATTTTACCCCTAGGGTTTCACCTTTTTACAATTTAGTCCAAATTACATAAAATGCAAAATACACAAAATTTCCCTCGACACTCAAGGGCCTGGATGTTTATAAAGATTATACAAGTCTATATTTTCCATTTATTTCATGTTTTAGTCCTTTAAGAATTTATTCTTCTCAAATTAGTCCCTAACATTTAATTTCACCAAAACTTCTAATTCAAGAAATGATGATCTAACACATACAATTCATAATCTACTATCAAACATTACATGCCATGAATATACCACCATAGCTTAATCTTGATGTGCCAAAATCTCAAAATTGATACATGGGTTATGTAGTATTCAAAGTAACAATTTCAAAATGTAAAAATTTTAAAATACTATGCAAAGTACATACCCTAATTGAAGCCCTCAAGTTGCGAAATTAAGCTCCAACAATGGAGTTTTCACCCTCCACATTCGCCGGAGAGAAGAAGAACAAGGTATGTTCTCTTTCTTCCCACTTTCTTTCATTATTTTATGCCTTAAAATTAAAGGTATTATTATTTATTCATTACCTAATATAAAACATATAATTATAAACAAAATTTTGTTTTTATTTCTCATATATGCCATCCACTATCTAAAGGAATGGGTTAATTGTCCTTTAGGACATCCACTTTAAAAGACACAATCAAAAGGTACATTTCACTTTAGCATGCCACTTTTACTCTTTATGCGATTAAGTCCTTTTATCAAATTGAGCACTTAAACAATAAAATTTTTCTACTTAAACTTTCACACACTTTAATTCACACATAATAAGCACTAAATAAAATATTAAAATATTTCTGGTCTCAATTCGTGGTCCCAAAACCACCTTTCCGATTAGGGTCAAATTCATCATATAACTCTCCCCTTAAGGATTTTCGTCCCCAAAATCTTACCATTAACAACGCTCGGATATTGTTGCCTCATTGAATCTTCAGTTCCCACATAGCCTCTTCAACTCCTTGCCTTTTCCACAGACTTTCACTAATGGAATTTTCTTGTTTCTTAACTCTTTCTCTTCCCGAGCTAAAATACGGATCGGTTCTTCCTCATACGTCATATCAGTTGTATCTCAATCTCGACGGAGCAATCACATGTGACGGATCGATCAGATCTCACGAGCATAGAAAAGTGAAATACATTGTGCATCTTTTCTAATTCGAGGGTAGCCTCAACCTAGAAGCAACAGCCCAATACGCTCAATGATTTCATACGGTCCAATGAACCTTGGGCTCAACTTGCCTTCCTACCAAAACAAAGCACTTTCTTCCACGGAGAAACCTTTAAAATACTCGTTCTCCGACCAAATTCAATGTCTTTACATTTCAAATCAAGATAAGACTTTTGACGATTCAAGCGACTTTCAAATTGTCTCTAATAATAGCTACTTTCGATTCAGTTTCTTTAATCAAATCAACCCTGTATCTTATTCTCACGAGCTCACCCAAAGATAATGGTGTTCGACACTTTCGCCGCATAAGGCTTCATAAGGTGCCATCTTGATACTAGATTGAAAACTGTTATTATAAGCAAATTCAATCAAAGGTAGGTATCGCTCCCACGCACCTTCAAACTCGAGAACACAACATCTCAACATGTCCTCAAGTATCTCGAATAGTTCGCCAGATCGACCGTCTGCTCATGGATGAAAGGCAGACTAAAATATAGTTTAGTACCTAAAGCATCTTGCAACTTCCTCCAAAACCGTGATGTAAATCTCGGTCTCTGTCGACACAATAGAACTTGGTACACCATGCAATCTTACAATCATGATACATACAATTTAGCAAGTTTATCGAGTGAAAAGTCTGTATTTAACCAAGACAAAATGAGTGATTTAGTCGGCCTATCAACTGTAACCTGACGGCATCTTTCTTACTCGGTGTCATAGGAAGACCGAATACAAAATCCATTGTAATTATATCCTATTTCCATCCAGGTATCATGATCGGCTAAAGCAACCCAGAAGGCACTTGATGCTCGGCTTTTACTTGCTGACAAATTAAGCACTTTGAAACAAATTCAGATATATCTCGTTTCATACCAGGCCACCAATAGAACTGTTTCAAATCATTATACATCTTTATGCTACCCAGATGTATTGATAATCGACCACTATGGGCCTTACTCAGAATCACCTGTATCAAATCTGAGCTTTTCGGAACACACATTCGGCTTTTAAAATTCAAACAGTCATTTGCATCAATTTGAAAATCGACTCGCACCTTTTCACAATCGCATTCGTCTAGCAATCAAATCCTTGTCAACTTTCATGCATCACAAATTTGCTGAATAAACATTGGTCTTGCTTGTAACTTTGCTATGAGCGAACCATCACCGACATAGCTATCTCGTATGCTCATTGCACGAAGAGCAAACAATGATTTTCGACTTAACGCATCCGCAATGACGTTAGCTTTTCCCTTGATGGTAGTCAATCACCAACTCATAATCTTTCAACAATTCTAACCATCTGCGTTGTCTCAAATTTAGATCCTTCTGAGTCATTAAATACTTTAGACTTTTATGATCTGAATAAATGTGACATTTCTCGCCAAATAAGTAGTGACGCCAAATTTTCAATGCGAAAACAATGGCTGCAAGTTCTAAGTCGTGCGGCGGGTAATTTCTTTCATGCGACTTCAAATGTCTTGAAGCGTAGGCTACAACTTTGCCTTCCTGCATCAAAACGCAGCCCAAACCATTTAAAGAAGCATTAGAATAAACAATAAATTCTTTACCCGATTCAAAGGAACTAATATCGAGCTTCGCAAAAGGGCTTTCACCGATCAAAACTTTTCTCGACACTTTTCTCGACCACTTAACCTCGACATCTTTCTCGCAATAACTTTGTCAACGGGTAGCTATCATAGAAAAATCTTTCACAAATCGTCGATAGTAACCCACAAGTCCCGTAAAACTTCAATCTCGAAACATTTTTCGGTGGCTTCCAATCAAGTATAGCCGATATTTTGTTTGGATCAACTCGAATGCCTCGATGTCAAACCACATGTCCCAAAAAGTCACCTCTTTCATCCAGAACTCACACTTACTAAACTTCGCATACAACTGCTGATTTCGCAAAGTTTGTAGTACTAATCTCAAATGCCTAGCATGCTCAATTTCATCTTTGGAGTAAATCAATATATCATCAATAAACACTACCACAAATCGATCCAAAACCGCCTAAAACCCGATTCATCAAATCCATAAAAATAGCAGTGCATTAGTAAGCCCAAAAGGCATAACCAAAAACTCAAAATGTCCGTACCTCATCCTAATGCGCTTTGGCACATCTGTATCTCGACTCAAGAATCGATAGTAACCCGATCTCAAATCTATCTTCGAAAATCAAGCCCTTTCAACCGATCAAACAAATCATCAATCCGAGGTAACGGTACTTATTCTTTATAGTTATTTTATTCAGTTGCCGATAATCAATACACATTCGCATCGTTCCATCTTTCTTTCTCACAAAAGAACTGGTGCACCCCAAGGAGAGAAACTTGGTCACGCAAAGCCCCTATCTGTTAACTCTTGCAACTGTGCTTTCAACTCTTTTAGCTCAGTCGGTGCCATCCGATATGGAGCTATTGAGATTGGAGTCGTTCCCGGAGCTAATTCAATGCCAAACTCAATCTCTCATACTGGGGGTAAACCCGGTAGTTCTTCAGGAAACACATATGGGTATTCACATACAATCAGATGCGATTCAACTGCTTTCTGACAATTTATTATCCAAAGACATAAGCCAAATAAGCTTCGCACCCTTTTCTCACATACTGGCTAACATCGAAGATATAATTGTAGGAAACCCACCTAAATCATCGGATTCAATTCTAACGATTTCACCGCTCGATGTCTCAAATCAATAAGCTTTCTTTTACAATTCACCACCGCATCATGCGGTTAACCATCCATTCCCAAAATTATATCAAACTCATCGAAAGGCAACAAAGATTAAATCGATTTGGGAAGCAAAATCCGAATCATCAATGGGCAACCTTTACACACTTTATTAACAAACACACATCTACCCAAAGGGTTGGATACGTGAATCACAAACTCAGAGACTCAACCGGAAGAGTCTTACCAATACCAGTGTCACATACATATGAATGGGTCGAACCAGATCAATTAATGCAATCACAAGAGTATCATAAAGGGTGAAAGTACCTAGAATGACATCCGGAGAAGCAAGATCCTCTAGCTCGAGTAACATAAGCTCTAGCCGGAGCTCTAGCCTCGATCGATCTGTTGTGTTCTTTGTCCCTCTTTGACTACCACCTACATTGCCGTAATGCCGGTGGTCCGCCTCGCGTCGATGCACTACTCGGTCTAGAGTTCTGTGCTGTATTCGGCTCAACTAACATCGGGCACTCTCGAATAAAATGCTTTGAGGATCCACATTTAAAGCAAGACCGGTCACGAACTCTACAACTCCCAGAATGCCATTTTCCACAATGTTTGCATTCAACTCGA
The DNA here is from genome assembly GCA_025506655.1 of Gossypium rotundifolium. Lineage (NCBI taxonomy): Eukaryota > Viridiplantae > Streptophyta > Magnoliopsida > Malvales > Malvaceae > Gossypium > Gossypium rotundifolium. Next base: position 9,764,419 of record CP106730.1, on the reverse strand, counting down.
TTCTGTGGGACGTTACCAACACCGGCCATCGAGGTAGCTCTGGAGCCCATTGGAGGTCGATCACGCCTAAACGAATTTGAAGTAGCTTTGTGTCGATGAAGTCATCTCTAAACTTCTTAGATGTGGAATGGAAATTCTTACCCGACGATCTTTACGGGTGTCTCTATCTTCTCGTCTCACCTTTCTTTTCTCCTTCCCAAGCTCTTCACTTTGTAAGCTCGCTCGACGAGTGTCACAAACTCTTTGATTTCAAGAATTCCAACAAGAAACTTTAATTCTTCATTCAAACCATCTTCAAACCTTTTGCACATAATGGCTTCATTGATACACACTCCGAGCATATCGGCTCAATCGACAAATTTTCGCTCATATTCACCACGGTCATTTGCCCTATTTTAGTTCAAGAAATTCTTTACGCTTCGGTCGATGAACCTCTGGTCGATATATTTCTTGCGAATTCATTCGGAAGAAATCCCATGTCACTTTTTCTTTTGGAACCACCGATACTAGTGTATTCCACCGGTGATAGGCGGTGTCCGAAGCAAAGATATAGCACATTTCAAACATTCGTGCAGAGTGCGGATAGCTCATCAAGTACCGAATAGTGTTATCAAGCCACATTTCAGCTCGCTCTGCATCATCATCATCATTAGCCTTGAATTCTTCTACCCAAATTTCTTAATTTTATCAACAAGAGGCCTACTAGATCTCATTGGATCTATCATCGAAGTCTTGAAGGTACCGAGTTGGATTATTCGGGTGGAGGTTGTTGTACAGTTGGATTATTCTAAACAAACCGGGTAAACCATTCATTCATCATTTGGTAGAAGGCTTGTTTAGCCTCTCCTCGTGGTTACCCGTGAATCGGTTGAGAGTCTAGTGGCATCGATCCATGTGCGAGACCAGCGCGACACTCTCCACATCATCGGCTATGGCTCTATAGGGATCAGAATCCATTTACTATATAAAATACAATTGAAATTGTCAGAAGTTACCACACTATCATATATACAATTTAAAGGCATGTATAGCTAGACTCTTACATACTACGGTAGTCCTAGAATCGACTAAACCGTAGCTCGATATCAATAAATGTAACACCTTAACCAAAGATCCGTCACGGATTAGGGTTACTGGCATTACTATTTAAATCACAACTTTTGATCAATCACTTAAGTCATATACAAGATAATTAGTTTTTTTTTTACTATGTAATAGTCATGACATTTAAATAAACCTCTCTCATACCAAAATCAAATAGAACCAACACTCAATCGATCCAACGCAAACCTAAAATTTGTTAGCATGCGCATAATTAAGCCACATAAATTTAAACAACTTATTCATTACTTTTGCATGCACTAATCGTATTTAATTTGCATACAATTCAAACATATACAATCTCTTTTGTCTAGATAAGCGAATAAGATCAACTTCTAAAATCTTAATTTAGTAATTGTAATACATGGCATAATAGACTCAAAATTAACCTATCTTTCATCACATACATACACATATTACCACTTTGAATTTATACAATATTAAAGCATATGGTCAATGCCATCAAAACCATATTTCCTCATTTGGCTATCTCATTACTGATTCACATAGGACACACTAAATACTCATATACCTATAACTTCCATACCCGGATTTGCCATTCAAGTACATGTTCATTAGTATTCTCTATTACCGAATACAAAGTTTACAAGGCTAACTCATGCTTCCAAATTACACATCCAAGTAATATGCACTGAGTCCTAATCCAACTCACTAAACTACCACCCCTACTCACATATAAAAAGGTCTATCAAAATCTCATATAGGTGATCACATATCAAACATATCATGTCTAAACATCATTCGATCTAACATTCAATAAACTAAACAAAATTCAACCTAATATCCAACTATCCAAGAATAATATATGTATGTACTCACTTACACAAATTGAATTGAAATAGCCTAATACAATCATACATTATTGAACTTAATTCTTATCTAGTAAGTGACCAAATCAAATACACACACATGTCATAACATTATTTAACAAATATATCTCACATACTATAACTTAAATATGCATCCATCATTTACTTTATTGACTAAACCGAATATTACACCAAGCTTACCATTATTCATTGTCAATCATATATCCAAACATTATAAATGTATATACCATATATTAAGCTCATCAACATGAACTAATTTATAAGTCATTCATGTCATAACCTAACATGCATAAATAATAGTACCACTCTCCCACATGATTAAACCATATTCAAGCATAAATGATAGTTCATGGCATGAGCAAACTATATCATCAAAACACGAAACAAGCTATTCAAAATAGATAGCCATTTTCGCATGGCTAGCATATTTACACTATTACAAAACATTAGTTATACGGTTTAGTCTAACCTATACATGCCCTTTTAAATACCAAACTAAGTTTTCAATACCAAAAGAAAGTCGATAGTGTGGTTGACTTCACAGATGATCCTTCGAGCCCGTAGTTTGAATCAAAATCTATAAAACAGAGATAGACAAAGACACACACAGTAAGCATTACTAGCTTAGTAAGTCTCAAGCAAATATAAATGTAATGAGCATACATTTAAACATATTAAAATCCAAGCTTATAGTATGAAACATAATTATTTCATTATGTAAAATATAGATAGCTGAATAATAGTAATGCTCTTTACTTAAATATCGTTGCTATGATATCGTGAACCTGTACATTAACAATTCATATGAACCAATCTAGGCATCGATCTTCTTTTTCTACTTATACACAAGAACAAACGCTTTTATCACACTCATCACCGATCTTTAACTAAACAATAAGAATTTTAGTTCACTTCATTCCTTACTAATATGGTAGGCTAATTCTTACCGAACTTTTAGCACATAACACTATATAAACATCTCACCTTGTTTGATTTTCGAATCTCCACTTATAGCATATCATCGGCATAAAGCACGCTGTAGCATTTAAAGCCCGAAATAAATCATCGGCACTAAGCACTGCTAGGCACTAAGCCCGAATATATCAAACACGAAGCTCTAATATATCATCGCAGCTAGGCACTAAGCCCGAATATATCACCGCACAAGGCACGCTAGGCACTAAGCCCGAATATATCACGGCACAAGGCTCAAGTAGGCACTAAGCCCGAATACATTCACAAACCAATCACATACTTCACATTTTTCCTAAATAATATATCAAAGATACATTTAATCTCGTATTGTCAATTTAGGCATTCAAGCCAATTTCACAATGTACATTCGGCTATTACAATAATATACCTTCAAATTTATCGAACAATATCATTTAACAGGTTTAGTAAATAACTCCATGACTCATTTTAGCTTAAGGACTTACCTCGGTTGTCGATGAGACCGTAAAAATCGGCTATTTGAGAACCTTCGTCTTTCCCCGATCTAAATCCATTTTTCTTTGCTCTTGATCTAAAACACATTCAAATTTAGCTCATTCAAGTACATTTCATCTCAATTTAGTCCCTAAGCACATAAATAGGCAAATTACCATTTTACCCTTAGGGTTTCACCTTTTTACAATTTAGTCCAAATTACATAAAATGCAAAATACACAAAATTTCCCTACAACACCCAAGGGCGAATGTTTATAGAGATTATACAAGTCTATATTTTCCATTTATTTCATGTTTTAGTCCTTTAAGAATTTATTCTTCTCAAATTAGTCCCTAACATTTAATTTCACCAAAACTTCTAATTCAAGAAATGATGATCTAACACATACAATTCATAATCTACTATCAAACATTACATGCCATGAATATACCACCATAGCGAATCTTGATGTGCCAAAATCTCAAAAATTGATACATGGGTTATGTAGTATTCAAAGTAACAATTTCAAAAATGTAAAAATTTTAAAATACTATGCAAAGTACATACCCTAATTGAAGCCCTCAAGTTGCCGAAATTAAGCTCCAACAATGGAGTTTTTCACCCTCCACATTCGGCCAAGAGAAGAAGAACAAGGTATGTTCTCTTTCTTCCCACTTTCTTTCATTATTTTATGCCTTAAAATTAAAGGTATTATTATTTATTCATTACCTAATATAAAACATATAATTATAAATAAAATTTTATTTTTATTTCTCATATATGCCATCCACTATCTAAAGGAATGGGTTAATTGTCCTTTGAGGACATCCACTTTAAAAGCCACAATCAAAAGGTACATTTCACTTTAGCATGCCACTTTTACTCTTTATGCGATTAAGTCCTTTTATCAAATTGAGCACTTAAACAATAAAATTTTTCTCTGAAACTTTCACACACTTTAATTCACACATAATAAGCACTAAATAAAATATTAAAATATTTCTCAGTCTCGGATTCGTGGTCCCAAAACCACCGTTCCGATTAGGGTCAAATTCGGTCTGTTACAGGTTATGGCATCAAGTGAAGTACTTTGAGGGAAGAGGTTCGAATCCCATTGTGTGCATTTTTGCTTAATTTTATGAAATAGCATGTTTCTTTGTGATATGTGGTATGCATTTTAGAACCTTGGAAATGTAAGAAAATGTATGGAAATGTATGGAAATGGAAGGGAATGTATAGAAATGTAAGGAAATGTATGGAAATGTATGGAAATATAAGAAATGTATGGAAATGTATGGAAATGTAAGGAAATGTATGGAAATGTAAGGAAATGTAAGGAAATGTAAGGAAATGTAGGAAATGTCACTGAAATGTAAGAAATGATTTGGAAATGTTAAGTTAAAGAGGAAAGTGAACATTTTGGAAATGCTAAGTTAAAAGAGGAAAGTGAACATTTATGGAAACTAGGAAAATGATTTAGAAATGATTCAAAGAGGAAAGTGAACATTTAAGGAAACTAGGAAAATGATTTAGAAATGATTCAAAAGAGGAAAGTGAACATTTCTAGAAACTAGGAAATGTAAGGAAATGTCAAGTTTAAAGAGCCAAACGAAAATTTTGGAAACTTAGAAATGACTTAGAAATGTCGAGTTTTAAAGTTTAAAGAGGAAATCAAGGCAAGGTGGCCTTAAGAGAAAAAGTATGTGAAATTTGACACACAAACATGCTTGAAAAAGTGGCTGAAGATGCCACTTAGGGCCTCTGAAAATGGCGCCACATGCAAGTGTATTTGGGCAGGATCGAGTCACTTAGGAAGCAAATAAAAGAAGTTTTATTTTTGCTTCTAGAAGCACAGGTGGATGGCACAAGGCTTGCAAAAGGAGTTTCATTCTCTTTTAAATTCGACTAATTAGGGGATAAATAATGGATTTATTTTAGATTATTTTCAAGAGATAAATGAGAATTATTCTTTAATTAGGAAAATAAGGGAGAAGTGATGGCCAAGTAAGGGACTTTGAGTTTAATAATTTATTTAAGTAAGGATAGTTCTTTGAATTATCTTTTATTTTAAGTGATAATTAAAGAGATAAAGCTATCAAAATAGAAGAGTGATGGCCAAGTAAAGGATTCTAAGTTAGTAATTTGCTATAAAAGGAAAAGAGGCCATTACGCATTATTTTACATTCTTTGAAAGCCTCTGCAATTCTCTTCACCAAATCTTCTTCTTCTTTTATTTTTTGCTAAGCGAAATACCTTGTGTTCTAGCAGAATCCTCCATCTTTATTCTTCCTTCTCTTTTCTTTCTAATCCTCCAAAAGTCAAAAGTTGTGAGATCATCATCTAGCTATAACCGAATCTTTGAAGGTTGAAGTGAAGGTGCAATTAATTTCTTCAAGTAAGGATAAGATCTCATTCGGTTTCATCCTTTTTCTTTTAATATTTACCGAAATCTAGGACTAACCCCATTAATATCTTGTTGCCGAAACTTTGAAGAGATCTTTTCAGGATTTGTTTAAGTCAACTACAAGAAGGAGAAGTTCTTTTCTCGAAGGTACACCATAGGCCGCGTGTTCCCTAGTTATTCGGTGAATTTCGGGATTTAAAATCCACAAGGTAAGCACATAGGTATGTTCGACCAAGGCCTATTTTGGATATCTAGATCTATTTCATAATTGTTGAAAAGCTAAAACTAACCTATGTAGAGATCCAGTGTTTGGCCGAATACAAGGAGAAGAATAACAAAGTTTTCGAGATTTGAGTAAAAAGCAAATCGATATTAAGGTAAGTTTTAGTACACAAATCCTACTAGGATTTGGTTTTATGGTCAATGAGTTTTCATTAAATATTTAATATGGGCGAATGTAGGGAGTTAAAGATCTAAGATCGAAATTGGGATTTCAAGTGAAATCGTTAAGCGAATCAGTGTGTACCCTACCCTAAGTTTTAATATGTTCATGGCTATGTTTTAAATTAAATGTGTATGTTTATAAGAATGTGAATATGGCTAAGGTACCATAATATGTTCATGGCCATGTTTTAAATTAAATGTGTATGTTTATAAGAATGTAAATATGGCTAAGGTACCATACTATGGTACAAAGTACTAAGGTACGTTTCCTACTCCTACTAAGAATATGAATACATGTTATTTTAACATGTGAAAAGTGATAAGAATGTGAATTAAGGCATGGTTTTGCATATTGTGTATGAAATATGGGGCATATGGGTTATATGAAAGGGAAGTGAATGTGGTGATCTAAGACCACAAACACGGTGACCTAAGACCGTGATATCTGAATGTGGTGACCTAAGACCACATTAATCTAAATGTGGTGACCTAAGACCACAAAAATCTAAGCGTGGTGACCTAAGACCACGAATCACGGTGACCTAAGACCGCGATATGGAGTGTAGCGGAAGGAGGTTGACTTAGTAGTCCCCACTGTGTGCGAGGATGGTGCGGGTGGTGTGTAGCGGATGGCATATAGGTTTGGGTTGGGTTGCATCATATTGTTTAAATGCTTTATGAACATGTATGACACTTGTATGCGAAATATTAAATTTTAGTGTTGGTTACACATTAAGTCTGTTGACTCACCCGTTGTGGGATTACTTTTCGGTGACGACCAATGATGGACCAAGACGTGAGATGCTTAGTGGAGGCCATGTGAAGTTCAGTTTTATTTTATTTGGACTATTTTACTTTAAGTATTTAGAATTTAAATTTTGGGAATTATTTGATGTAATAAGGCCTTAGTAGAACTATTTTATTACATTTTTATTTATTAAGCTTACAAACTTCTATTTATTAAAAGATTAAGTAAATTCTATTTTTAAAACAAAGCCCAAACATTTTGTCACCTAAAGCAAAGGATTTTAATAATGAAATAAACTTTTTTTCAACTCAAGCCAACCCAAAACAACCTTTCTTCCAAAACACACAAGTTTTTCCTAAGTAACAAAAGAATTTGAAATGGTTTACACCGGAGAACATACCAGATCCGGTCAAGGCTCGTGGGCCGGGTTTGGGGTGTTTCAGTGTAGGTGATGAATCAATCAGTCTTCAAGCTCTCGACTCAGCTAAGACATCCAGTGATAAAGGTGAGGCTGTAAATTCTATTGATAGTCATTCGATTAAACTTTCTTTTGAAGAAACACCACAGAACTACACCACTGAGCCAAATCCTATACCTCAAACCAACAAGGAAATATCTTATAAGGAACGACGACTTCAGATTGATGAGCTAGATGAGTGGAAGACACACTTCAAGGAGAAATCAAAGCCAAGCGAAGTGAAACCGAAGGAATCCCCAGACGAACTCAAAGGAACATCAAACTACTTCAAAATAGGAGATCAAGTACTGTTAGATAAAATAGACCCGTGAATCACCATGTCAAACCCAAAGACAAATGAAGAGATCCCCTTTACGATACTTAATCTTTTCCCTTACGGAATAGCTGAGGCAAGTAATTCGACATTCAGTACTTTTAAAGTAAACTATACTCGACTCAAACTATATAATGATAGCATGAGAAATGATTTTTCACTCCTCAAACTACCGTGAATGTACAAATGAGAGGTAAGTCAAGCTTAAAACTTTAAACAAGCGCTTCTCGGGAGGCAACCTGAGTACTAACCCCATTTATTTTTATTCTCTTTCTTTTAGCACCTAACTACAGACTAACCAAGTTAATAAAGCACAGATTTTCGCACCACACGGCCTTACACACGGCCGTGGCCGTGGCCGTGTGGATACTACGGACGTTAGTACTGGTATGGCAGAGATAGTACGAGACAGGACTAGAAAAATATCTTCAAGTCATGGGCTCAAACTAACACCACGGCCATGCGACACAGCTGTGGCCGACACTGTTGAACTAGCACGGGCGTGGAAACCTAAATACTAGGCATGGGAGAAATGATTGAACCACCACACAGTTGCGCGATACGACCGTAGGACACAACAAGCCCACGATACACTGGCGTGGGGACGTACCAGAGCTGAAAATCTTTATTTAAAACACCCCTCTCCGCTTCTCAACCACTCCCTATTCACTTTTCACTCCCTTCCCTTTTCACTTTCCTCCTTCTTCATTCTCCAAAACTCTTAATCTACACTTCAAAAATGTCAAGGAAGCAGAAGATCTAGTCCGGTCTCCATGCATGCAGGTGATCTACATAAGTTCATCTTGGTCGTTTCATTAACTCGACGGAAAATGACCTTTGAGTCCATTTAATCTTTGTTTTACTTTTCTTTTCTCCTTTATTTTCCTTTTCTTTATTTTTCTTATACTAAATTTTGTTTATTTTGTTTTAGTTTCTTGGTTTTAGGTTTTAAAGGTTGCTAGGGAATCACCACACCACGGCCTTAGAAACCACACCAACCTCATGAACCATCTATCAATAAGGATTTTTAGTTCATTAATCTTTTCTTTTAGTCTTATTTTACTTCTTATATTCTTTCTTGTTATCTTTATTTACTTTAATTATATAATTAGTATAATTTAAATTAGTATTATTATTTCCTGGCTAACTCTTCACGAGGTTCCCAATTTCTTCATCTAGCACATGAATTAGAGGCGCCCCCTCCACTCCAAATCAAGTTTCCACACTTCCAACTCAAGGAATCCATCCAAAAATTCAGGAAGTTTCACCTCTCCCCCTCTCTTTTGATTCTCTTCTTATATGATCATTATCCATCTTTGTACATTGAGGGCAATGTACATCTTAAGTGTGGAGGGGGTGAAAGTTTATTTGAAAAAAAGTGCTTAACTTTTTGCATGATTCTCAAATCCCTGAATTATGCCTTGTTTTTAAGTAATTTTCTCATATCACTAATTAGAATGAAATTCCTGTTGATTCATGATTTTTACTGATATGTTTTAGATTAAGTCATTGATAATTGTGCAATGATGATTTAAACTTTAGGAGACTAGAGAATCAAGCATGATGAGTCTATTTTCAAAAATTAAAATTTCGTTAGGTTGTCTAGCTGAATCTAATTATTACCTTGAAGTTTCAAATTTACAAGGTTGTCATCAAAAACCCATAATTTTTTGTGAGATTTTGAGCCTTTTAGAGCATATATTCTTTTCGTGCTCACTTTATCAATTATGAGTGTGTCAACATTGATTTATTATTCTAGAACTTGCCTCGATTATACATGTCAAGACCACATCATTGATTTGATATGCAGAGATGATAAAGGCACTTAGGATTTAACCCACTTACTCCACTAAAAGCCTACCTTCATAATTAACTCCTAGTTAACCCCTTTGATCCTAACAACCCTTTTATTTACTCACCCACTAATATTAACCCAAAACCCATCTTGTATTTGTTATCACCATTTCTTTTGACTACCCTTTTATCGAGACTTGATTTGATCGGTTGCCTAATTATTTTAGTAGTTGAATTCTTCATATATTATGTATTTACTTGATTTGTTCTTAAAAAATTAATAATAATAAAAAATTAAAGTATATTCATTTTTAGTTCTGTGATTAAGTAAGCATATACATTTAAATTCAACATCTTAAAGAAGAAGCTCGTATTATTAGTATTATAAGTTTTTAATTGATGTAATTATTCAGGATTAGTTCATTTTTCTAGTTAGGTAATTTTTCAATTCAATCTCGATTCTAACCCTTCTAATTCAGACTTTATCCACACCTTTAGCCAAGCCCCATTACAACCTTTAAAAGACCTTTTGATTTGTGTATCATCTTATTTTACAATGGTGGAGCTTTGATTTTCGAGGCAAGCTTATGGGATTAACTTTTCATGTTCGACTTTTGAGTGCTTAAATTTTGAACCTTAAACACTTTGAGTGGTTTGAGTGAATCTGTAGTGATGATGTCAACTTTTGTCGATTTTGAATTAAAGGTGATTATTTAGGTAAGGGGAAACACCTATCTTTTTCGTGCTACAAAACCATGAATTTGATTGTTTGAATTTCTAGGACCCTTCTACTTAAATTATCCATGTATAAATTATCTTTGAATTATGATGAGACATTATCAATGAATATTGTGAATTGAGGAAGTTCATTTTAATTGTGAGTTGAGAATTTTACTTGTGACAGGCAAAAGCTTAAGTGTGGGGGTATTTGATAAACCATAATATGAACATATTTTAATTGCACATTTAGCATACTTTTGGATGATTTATCTCTTTAATTATGGAAATAGGTGCTCTTAATCCTTTAATTTTGTATTTTATTCTCAGGAAAGCACCAGAGGATGAAAAGAATAAGAAACGGGCCGAAAATAGAGAAAATGGGCCAAATACAAATTGCACATGACCTGGGTCCTGAAATATATGATCATGCCTCTTTAATAGGCCCGAACATGACCTGGCCTCGAATCACATGGGCGTGCTACACGGGCGTGTCCTTGCCATAGGAAAGAAGAGTTTCATTCGGATTAGGGTACTTAGAGGCAAAGAAAGACATTCCAAGAGCCCATATAAAGACCTTAGAGGCTAAGTTTTAGGTGGCGCTCAGCGAGGCCAAAGAGCCGAGTCGGAGAAAACGGATATCTGATTCACTCGAAAAAAGCCCGTTGATTCATCTTAAGAATTCGAAATCATACCCAAGACTGAGGATCTCTCCTTCAATTCCTTCAGGGGGTTTTAGGGTTTTCGTTATGTTTTGTTTTATATTTTCTTTTGAGATGTATTCCTTTACAGTTATGAACTAAGCCCTCAGATACCTGAAGAGGATGAAACCTAAGATGGATCTTGTTATTGTTATCTAAGCCGTATGATAAATACTTGATTTGTTCTTAACTATGTGTCCCTAATTTTTGTTTTGGTATTTTTTTTTGGATATTGATTCAAGTACTGATGTGCTTAGGTGATGAAGCAAAAGTCCCTACCTAAGAGTAGATCTAGCATAGTTAAGCGGAGTTGAACGTAACCCTAGAAATAGGATGACGTAAACCTGCCGGATTAGGGTCAAACCTAATATGAGAGTCCATAGATCAAGTTACTACAATTCTAGGGGTTTTAATTAGAAAGAAATTTCAATTAATTAACTTAGGGTTAGCCTCGAAAGAGGTATTAATATAAATTAGGGAATCCTACGGATCAAGTCAAGTGAATAAATCGTCTGGTTCAGAGTTAGATAACAAGTGAAACCTAGGTGGATTCTTCCTCGGGTATTGTCTAAATCAATCGGTTTTCCTTCAAGTATTTCCCCAATTTCTTTTTTGTCTTAGCATCTTTAGCTTAGTAGTTAGTCAATTTTAGATTAGATAAAAATTCCCTTAATTCTTAAGCTAAATAATAGAAAGAAAGTTAGTATTAGTACTTTTGGTTCCTTTGGGTTTGACAATCCGGTCTTCCACTAAACTATACTACTGTTAAATAGGTACGCTTTCCTCCATCGTTGTCATAGTTAGTTTCCAGGTTCGATCATTCTTTTTATAAATTTTTAAGACTCTAACACACGATCAGGAGGTGATCGTGATGGGGGAGTGGAGGAACTATTTATCCAGTGTAATCTCAGCGTTAAGGGCCGAGAAGCTAGTTCACAAAGGTTGCGAGGCATTCCTTGCTTATGTCAGCACATCTATTGTTAATGAACCATCTGTTGAGAATGTCAAAACTGTAAAGGAGTTCCCGGATGTATTTCTTCAAGAGTTTCTGGGATTTCCTCCAAACTGCGAGGTTAAATTCAGCATTGAGCTTTTACCGAGTACGGCTTCGGTGTCCATCGCCCCTTATAGGATAGCATCGAAGGAGCTGGTGGAATTAAATGCTCATATCCAAGAGCTTTTGGATCAAGGATTTATCAGACCAAGTGTGTCTCTGTGGGGAGCACCGGTATTGTTCGTGAAGAAGAAGGATGGGTCAATACACATGTGTATTGACTACCGTCAGTTAAACAAGCTAACGATTAAGAACAAGTATCTACTACCAAGGATAGATGATCTCTTTGGTCAGCTACGAGAAGCTTCAATTTTCTCCAAAATAGATCTGAGGTCAGGGTATCATTAGTTAAGGGTTAAGGAGGTGAATGTGTTCAAGACAACATTCAGGACTCATTATGGACACTATGAGTTTTTGGTCATGCCGTTTGGGTTAAAAATAGCTACTTTCATGGATATGATGAACCGAGACTTCCAACCCTACCTAGACCGGTTCATAGTGGCATTCATAGATGATATTATGGTGTATTCAAGAACTGAGGAGGAGCATGATTTACATCTCCAGGTTGTTTTGCAGATATTGAGGGAAAAACAACTCTATGCAAATTTCAACAAGTGCGAGTTTTGGCTGCGAGAGGTGACATTTTTGGGGTATGTCGTGTCTGCCGAGGGGATTAGGGTTGATCCTCGAAAAGTTGAGGTCGTATTGGATTGGAAGCCACTGAAGTCAGTATCAGAGATCTGAAGTTTTCTGGGTCTGGCTGGGTACTACAGACGATTTGTTGAGGGGTTTTCATTGATTGTTGCACCCCTAACTAAGTTACATCGTAAGGGGGCATATTTGTTTGGAAGGATAAACAGCAGGAGAGTTTTGAGAAGTGAAAAAAGATTCTGACTGAAGCTCTGGTATTAATACAGCCAGAGGTTGGAAAAGAATTCGTTGTCTATTATGATGCGTCGCACACAGGTTTGGGTTGTGGGCTGATGCAAGAGGGAAAGGTGGTGGCGTATGCATCTCATCAGCTTAGGCCACACGAGGTGAACTACCCCACTCATCACTTGGAATTAGTCGCGGTGGTGTTCGCACTAAAGATATGGAGACATTATTTGTATGGTGAAAAGTCAATCATCTACACCAACCATAAGAGTCTTAAGTATCTCTTTACCCAAAAGGAGTTGAATCTTAGGCAACGAAGATGCATAGAGTTACTGAAGGATTATGATTACTCAATTGTGTATCATCCGGGAAAAGCCAACATGATAGCGGATACAGCGAGGAGTAAATGGTGGTATCGATCTAAGAGCAATGTTTGCTCGTCTCGACCTATTGAGGATGGAAGTTTGTTAGCGAGCGCATGAATCCAACTTGGATTGCCCAGTTAAAGAGAAATAGATGTTGGAGATGGGAGAGATTGGGGATTTTGAAATGAATAGTGAGGGAGTATTATGCTTAGTGGAAGAGTTTGAGTCTTAGAAGGACTCGAGTTAAAACAATCGATTCTGGGATATGCATCCGGTGGAAATAAGTTATACCTAGATCTCGTAAACTGTCTTTGGTTGCGGGACTTAAGCGTGAGATTCTGACTTAAGTAAGTAAGTGTTTGGCTTGCTAGCAAGTGAAGGCTAAGCATCAACTACCTTCTGGATTATTGCAGCTAGTGAAAATTCCACTCTAGAAGTGGGAGAGGGTAACCATGGACTTTGTTAGTGGGCTACCCCTGACGCCTACTAAGAAAGATTAGGTATGGGTAATTGTTGATCGGTTGACTAAGTCCGCCCACTTCATACCGGTTCACACTGATTACTTGTTACTGAAATTGGAAAAGTTGTATATGGCAGAGATTGTAAGGTTACATGGGTGCCAGTGTCTATCATCTCGGACAGAGATCCTAGATTCACATCTCGGTTCTGGAGAGTGTTACATGAAGCTCTGGGTACAAGGTTAGATTTTAGCACAACATTCCATCCATGGTGATGTTGATCGAGAGAGGTAATCTGATTCTAGAAGATATGTTAAGAAGGCTGTGATTGATTTCAAAGGTAGTTGGGAGGACTATTTACCGTCGGCGAAATTTGCTTACAACAACAGCTACCAATGCAACATTCGGATGGCACCATACGAGGCATTATATGAACGTAGGTGTCGTACCCCTACTTGTTGGATAGGATTGGGTGAGCAGCGACTGTTGGGTCTAGAGCTAATTTTGAAAGCTGAAGAGAAGGTGAAGTTGATAAGGGGTTAGTTAAAATGAAGCTTCTACAAGTAGAAGTCATATGCAGATCTAAAGCGTAAAGAAATCGAGTACTCAGTGGGAGATTTTGTCTTCTTGAAAGTTTCACCCAGGAAGAAGATTTTGAGGTTTGGGCGGAAGGGCAAGCTAAGCCCCAGATTCATTGGACCTTACCAGGTATTAAAACGTGTTGGACCAGTCGCCTATCAGCTTGAGCTGCCTCCTGAGTTAAACTGGATACATAATGTATTCCACGTCTCTATGCTGAGGCGCTACCGTTTGGATCCTTCTCATATAGTGTCGGTGGAAGAAATTGAGGTAAGATCTAATCTGACATTTGAAGAGGAACCGGTGTAGATTTTGGACCGTGATGTTAAGGTACTGAGAAGAAAATCTGTTCCGATAGTAAAGGTACTATGGCGTAATCATGGTTCAGAGGAAGCCACGTGGGAGCCTGAGGAGGCAATGCGACATCAATACCCTCATCTCTTCTAATCAGGTAAATTTCGAGGCTAAAATTTCTTTAAGGAGGTAGAATTGTAACATCCCAAAAATTAGGGGCTTGTGATTTTTGCATAATTGTATGTGTTAGGCTTGTATAGTTAGTTATTTGAGGGTGTTTGGGGACTCTAGGGAGGCCTGGGTTCGAGTCCAAGCTCTGGAAAAATTTTGGTTTTTGGCCTTTTAGTGGAAGGGGCTGTTGGAAGCAGGACTTAAGGGAATGTGCGTGTGTTTTACTGACACAAATGAGCTGGTGGCAAGTTGGTGGCGGCGTCACTAGGGAACAAGGGGGAGTAGAGTTCGATCCCCTTGGCAAGCAACTAAAGGCATTTATTTTATGCCTTGGGAGAGAAGGTAGCTGAGTTTGGATCAAATTCTACTAAGGGAGTTGGATAATTGGTCAAACAATTCAAATAGGTGAAGGAGAGGAATTCTAAGAGAAAATAGTGGAGTGGATCAAGGAGGGGGCGTGAGAGTGTTGTCTTAGTGAGAGGGACTCAATCTAGTCATTTTCAACTAGGGGGAATGTTAAGCATTTTGGGTAGTGTGGCTAGCCGAATTCTCATTTTGCTTTCCTCCCATTTTTGGCTCTTGTTTTCGCCTAGAACATTTCAGTCTCTTCTCTTTTGGCATACTATTTTCTTCTCTTTGTACACTTTTCTCCCCTCTTTCTTTTTTCTCAATTGTGTCTTTACCGAATCTGTTTGTGAATTGACCACTCGTGCATCTCTTCTTCAACCTTTCTTCTCTTTTCTTTAAGACGAATAGCCACACCTCCTTCTATTTGATTTCCCTTTAAGATGAATATCAAATCGTTTGGAGTTTTCATTCTCTTTTGTTGGCTGAACTTGGTAAGCCTTTACATCAACTCTATTTTTTACCTCTTCACACTATTCTTCTTTCTCTGACCGAATACAACATTCTCTCATTCTCTTAATATCTTTCTTCTCTCTTTGCAAAGCATAAGCCGAAACACTCTTTCTTGGATGTAGGCCGAATCTATTAGAGTTCAAGCTTACCTTCTTCTATGTTCATTCAGCATTTGGGCATTGGAAAGTGGCTGGTAAGTGTAACTATGGCCGAATAGGGGTGGTTGGCTTCTCTTTATCATTTGAAATTTCTTAGGGCCGAAGGGCTGTTTCTTTTGTTGTCTTGGAACAACGTTGCTAATTTGTTCTTTTCAATAGGGACTCAATTTCTTAATAAAAGGGTGTGAACCGAATACTCTATCATAACCAGGAATTGTCGATTCTGGTAAGTAAAGGCAAGGGATGAAGTATCTTTATATCTTGGTTTATCGAGGGTAGAGATTAACTAATAGTCAACTATGATCTCAGGTGCTTCGAAAGGTGTTGGGAACCATAATCTGTAACAAGTGTGTAATCTCACACCATTGTTTGTGATAGTATGTGCTGTACTGAGATTTGGCCAAAAGGCCAAATTATCGAAAAGCCAAAAAATTGGCAACCGTAATCACTCGATCGTTCGAGCGCTTGTAGTGATAAACCAAGTCACTAGTGATGGTGGTAGACTGTTGAGAGTGTCACAAACACTCTCGTGAACATGAGGCTATAATGGGCCTTATTGAGCCAAAACGGGTTAAGTGGGCCCAATGGGATAATGAGCCCACATGGGCAAAATCGATGGAAAATTGACTGAATGACTGATGTGACTGCAAAGTCTGCAGAACCGAGACTAAAAATGAACAGAATAGGCCACACGAGCGTGTGGGCCTGAATGGGCCAAAATTGGGTTTTAGGCCCAATAGCACTATATTCACCGGAAATGGTAACCGAGTCACTCGATGCGGCATTAGGCCTTCGGAAAGGCCGCTGCAAAAGTAAATTATCGAAATACCCTTAGAGGGTAAATTACTGAAATACCCTTAGAGGGTAAATTATCGAAATACCCTTAATGGGTGAATTACCGAAATACCCTCGATGGGTGAAATTACCGAAATACCCCCAAAGGGGTAAAAATTACCGTTATACCCTTAGGTGACAAAATGATCATTATACCCTTGATTGTGGTTAAATATCATGTATGTGATTTTATTTATACTGTTTATACTTGTAATACACTACATTCATGTCATGTTGCATGGGTTGGGTTTGATGATTAGAGGAAGTATCGTTTAAGTGGCTCTACCACATATCGTTTTAGTGGCTCTACCACATACCGTTCGAGTGGCATCGCCACCTACTGTTTTAGTGGCTTAGCCACATATACTGTGATTAGCATCTTGACTGTAATATTGCTGAGGATTGGCTGGGTGGGTTGACATGGTCACCACATGGTACGATTGGTTGGTACGGGTGGAGAGTTAGTTGGCTGATAAGATTGGGGTGGGTACATATCCACATACATTGAGATGATTTTGGGGCTTAGGCCCGACTTGATACTGAATAGGGCTTAGGCCCAAACCGTCTGCGTATGGGCTCGGGCCCAGATAGTGACCGATTATAGGGATTACACATGAGTTCTTTTAACTCACCCTTTCTTTTAACTGTCGCGAGTAATCCCAGTGATAGAGGATTTGGGTGTGGAGGACTCGGAGGTGGCCATCGTCGGATTTGCTTCTTAATGATACTTAGTAAATTTGGATTTTACTTATTTTATATTATTTTTTTGGGTTAAGATTTTGTGTAATAAGGCCATTGGATTTTTTTTTCTTTTTAAACTTTCATTTGGTAATTCTGCTAGTTATGAATTGTTAAACAATTAGACATTGGTTTTTAAAACAATAACAACCGTTTTCAAAATATCACGTTTTCGCAATTCTTTAAGTTAGACTTCTGCAACAAACAAAGTTTTCGAAGATAATAACATCTTTATAAGAATACACTTTAAGCAAATCTTGTTTTTACAAACAACAAAATTCAGAGTTTCAAAAAGGATACAAAGTTTTTAACGAACGCATAGCTTTTAAACAACCTTTTTATGTGACATGCTAGATCCGACCATAACGTCTAGGTCGGGTTTGGGGTGTTACATTAGACCATTAATAGATGCGATGGACAAAAATAGGCTTATATTAGTGGATTTTAAATGTTATACATTAAGGGTAAAATGGTAAAATGTTAATTAAGTTGTATAATTAAAACAAAAAAAATTAGATGGTCATTCTCTTATCTTTTATCTACCAAAAATACAAAGAAAAGAAAAAGAAAAAGGCTAGCTAGGTTTCGGGTATGCTCAAGCAAAATTGAGGTATGTTTTTTACTCGATTTTTGATGATTTCTACGTTTTCCTGATCGTTTTTTTGCGTTCTAGCTAGCCCATGCTTTAATTTTATAATTTGATGGTGATTTTGACATATGCCATTGATGAATGCTTGAGCTTTATGATAGTTGATGATGAAATATGAAAGATAGGTGAAAGAGTAACATATTTTGTCTTTGAATTTTTAGTGAAATTGAGTAATTTGGTCTTAATTGTGAAAATAAGAAATCGGAGGATTAAAATGTAAAATAAATGAAATGTGTGGGCTTGTATGGAGATAAGGAAAATTCTGTTAGGCATCGGTGAAATGAAATTATGTGTATTTTATGATTTTACGAAATAGCGACTAAAGTGTTGAAATTTGAAAATGTGAGGGCTATTTTGTAAAATGCCCTAAATATGTGTGTTTGGACTAAATTGAATGCATTAGTCATTTAATTAGCTAAATTTGAATATGTATAGATCAAGAAAAGATGGATTTGGATCGAGATCGTGGCAAAGATAAAGTGCTCGATTAATTGACCGTTTTGTTACTTCTACGTTCGAGATAAATTCGGGTATAATACAAATTGTTAAATTTATATCTATGTGATGCGAAATGAATGAATGTATAGTTAATGAATTAGAAATGTTATATGTGAAATTGAGAAATGTGGCACTATGTGTGCGTGATAAGAATCGGGAAAGAAGTGATTAGCACTGTGTGTGCGAAGTAATGGAAGCTTCGGCTTTATTGATTGGCACTGTGTGTGTGATACCTAGATAAATCGAGTTTAATGTATAGGAACTAAGTGTACGATGTTATTTAAGCTTCGGCTATGAAATTGGCACTAAGTTTGCGATTGAATCGAAGAGATGATGAGGATTGATTGAAATGTGGCATCGAGCATTGAGTAGCAAGAATAATTGTAACTAAGTGTTGGCTAAGGTATGTACAGAACCTATGTGGTCGATGATTTTGGAAATGGATGAATGAATGGTTATGTGAGTATTGATTATGGATGAGATTGTGTATTTTGTTAAATAATCTATGTGATTGTTTATTTTGTAATTTGTTTTTGAATCATTGAGTTAAATGTATTATATTACAAACTTACTAAGCTTTAGAGCTTACTGTGTGAAGTGTTTCTCTATTTTATAGTGTCAGAAAAGCTAGCTTGGATCTGGGGATCGCCAGCGACTCAATCACACTATCGGTGATCTATTTTGGTACTTTTGAAAGATGTGTATATTTGAATATTGCATGTATAGGCTAGTAGATATGGCATGTTTTAAAGTGTATAGGCCTTGCCATGTGAAATGGCTTGGTAGTTTGATGGTTGGTATATGTTTTGAATGGGTGAAAAGAATGATTTATGAATGTATGTGAAAACTCTATGTGAGTGATCTTTTTTTGCATAAGTTAACAAGGTGAAAATGGTATGTTTCATAGTAGATTTGATTAAGAATGAAGGTTGAATAGATTATAAGTAGCCCGTGGTCGCTACTGACTTGTTTCACACTGTAAGTCACACGCCTGTGTGTCTAGCCTGTGGTCGAGTCTGACTTGCATCAATTAAGGGACTATATGATTGTGAATTGCTTTGACTTGCATCAATTAAGGGACTATATGGTTGTGAATTGCTTTGTTTGTTTGTGAAATGATATTAAATGTTCTAAGATGATCGGTAATGCCTCTTAACCCTGTTCCGGCAACAATTACATGTTAGGGGTGTTGCATAAATATGTATGTTAATTAGCTTGAAGTGAATTATATGATTGTGAATATATTATGTTGTTGATGAATGCTAAGTGATATGTTTGTATTTATGAGAGTCGAGTTAGAGACTTTACGACCTCACCCCCTTACCAATGTGGTATTTTATAACGAAATTTCATGAGATTTAAGTTGAATGAGCTCACAAGTAAGAGACTAAAAAGTTCAGTAGTGGAATAACTAATAATGTCGTTGGAGTTAAGAATAGTTTGGCAAGTGAATACAGTTCTGGAAAAGATGCCAGGCTATTGTAAAGATCACTCTGATTTCGCGATGTCACGGTTAAAGAAAAAATTAATCTCGCCTAATCTACTCATTCAGGGATGATGTCTAAAGTATGTATTTGCTGAAATTTCTTTCGGATTGATTTTCGTTAGTGAATGGAATAATACGAGATTAGTGATGACAGAATAAGTCAGAGAAATGATTTTTGAATCATAAAGATGGCTGAGTGTAACAGTTGTAATTGAATAGATTATGATGATCTCTACTGGGTATTATATATATATTCATGTATCCTCAGAGACATAAGTGATTGTTCATTTTCTGATGGAATTCTTATCGTATGAGAATGCTAATGATTATAATGATAGATGAAAGTATTGTTAGTCTGGTTGGTTGATGAGCAGCATTTATTATATCTCTTTGGGGTTCTATTCTATTACGTTTCAAAAAAAGTTGTTGGTGAAAATTTATGTGAGGCCATTCTTACTGTTTCTCTTGGATGTTGTTTTGTTTTGTATATATATTTGAAAATATATTATCTCTATTACAATTAATTCCAGAGCATATAAGCATTGCTTTTCTTCTAGTTTTCTTTGAGGAGTCATGAAGATCTTTTTTATTTTCTTATGAATTATGTTCTCGGACTTCCAATATGATATCGCATCTTGGTTTTCTATATCTCGATTTTCTTATCATCCTTATTTCGTAAATTATCAATCATGGCTCATCTTTAAAGTGTGTTCTTTGGCTTGTGATAACTATGTCTATTATGGTTGTATTTCTGGTTCGATCATAGGAACGTAGTGATTCTGGTATCAAGATTTCTCTAATTTTCATGAAAGGAATTGACAACGACAAAGTATAGATAGTGGAAGCTCAAGCTCAAATTGTACTATGGTTTTCTTTTCTCAGGTAAACTTGATTAAGGTCAATGAGTTCAATTAGGATATTTTGTTTCATTGATCTAGTGCAATTGTAAAGATCTTTGACTAGCATGTGAGGAAATTTTGAAAGATTGTATGTTTGAGTTTTTTAACAATATGAAGAAGGGAGTATTTTGATATGATATTATTTGATAGTTGAGATCGACCCAGTTGTTTTTATCTAAGCGAGCCGGTTAGTTGAAAGGTAATTTGAGTTATATGCATTTAAGTTTATCCTCAGGTAAGAAGATAAAATCTTGTACATTCATGGGTAAATTGATGAACAGTCTGAATGAAGAATTTATATTAAAAAAGGGTGTGATACATGGATTAGATCAGATCTAATTAGATGATATTATTATGAGTTAAAGTTATTTTGATTGATAAAGTTATCACATTTTTGAAAGTTTGAATGGTCTATTGAGTGTTAACAAAGTTGAAAATAGTTGAAGGTATTGTTAACCGAAGCACTGATTTTGGGTCCAGTTTAAATTGAGTAAAGAATTTGTGATTTTTCAGCGATGCACTATCGAACGGATTGGAATGTGTTTTAATACAAAAATTTAAAGTGGCAGTGAATGCTTTTAGATGATTAAATTCACATTAAAGGAACTGTTCGACGGGTGATTTAGAGTCGGCCACTTTTTATGTCTGTGTTAAGAATTTGATGACATTGGTTGTCCGACGAAAAATGTCTTATGTTTCCTAATCCTAAGATTTTAAAGTATCTAATGTCATAGAAGGATCTGAATTTAAAACAACATAGATGGCTTGAACTATTTAAAGATTGTGATCAGTTATCGATTAACCTTTTGGAAAGCAGATATAGTTGCAAATGGTTGAATGGAAAACCTTTGATTATTTTGTGAGTATTGGATACATGATTAATCTTATTTGAAGACGGTCTGAATCTAGCTAAATTAGAAGCTAAAGCGATGTTTTCTTTGCAAGATTGAGACCCTCAAGAATGTGATAGTGAGTGGTAAACTAAATGAGTACAGTGTGAGACATCTTTTGATTCTAGATTTCAGGTCGGACCTGATGACTGTTATCATTTTTCCGAGATAGAATTTTGCGCACTGAGTAATTCAGAGCTTATGCAGAAAATTTTGTACGAAGCTCTGTAGTAGCTCTTTTGTTCATTCAGAGAGTAATAAAATGTACAGTTATTTGAAATAGATGTTCTGATGATCGGGTATATAACATGATAGATTAGTTGAGTTATATGTTTTAGAGAATATCTGATCAGAAATCGAACAGAAAGTAAAAGTGATTTGTGGCAATTTAGATTCCACTTCAGATTGTTAGAAAATGTAGGTGAATTTGAATAATGAGGATATGTAATTCCCGTTTAGTGATAGCATGCTTCCCATTCAGTGTTTTGTGTATCTATGTTGCGATGGTATCGATTGGACTCTTTGAGTATGAAATCTCCGATAGGGATTAATATTCAACCGATGTGTTGTATAACGAAGAATTGATCGGAATTTTGACACGAGAGGTTAAAAAGTTGGGAAATAAAAGAATAACCTTAGTGAGGGTTCTTTGGCAGTGTAACGAGATAGAGGAGCCTACATGGAAATCAAATTTGTGTTAAAGTAAGATTTTGAGGCGAAAATCCCTAAAGGGGGAGAATTATAATAGCCCAATTTTGGGTCTAGTCGGAACAGTGGTTTTGGGACCACAAATTCGACTCAAAAAATTTTATTTTTATTATATTTTTATGGTCTACAGTTTTATGGAACAATTTCACGAAAATTTTGTTTGAAAATTTTGACGTTTGCGCACTCAATTTAGTTAAAGGGACTAAATTACAAAAAGTGCAAAACTTGATTTCTATATGTTAAAGGTGTCCAATTGTTATGATATTTTAAATTAGAGGTCCTTAAATGGTAATTAGACCATTGGTTAAGTTGGTGGACAAAAATGGACATGGTTTGGTATGTTTCTAAAGTTTTTCATTAAGGGCATTTTAGTAATTTGGTAATTAAATGAATTAAAAAGCCAAATTAAAAGCCAATTTTTTCTCATCATCTACCCCATGGCCGAATGTACCAAGAAGAAACCATGGCTAGGGTTTTTCAAGCTTCCAAGCTCTGTTGTAAGTATGTTCTAGCCCCGTTTTTAATCATTTTTATGTTCTTGAAATCCTTGTAACATGATCTATCTATTTCTACCACTAATTTAAGAAATGATCAAGGTCTAGGGTTTGAACCATATTAGATATGTGTGTATTTTGATGTTTGATGGTAGAAAATGCCTATTTGTTGTTTGTTAAACAACTTTTACTAAGTGATTTTCGGTAAAAATGTCAAAAAGGACTTATTTGTAAAAGTTATAAACTGAGTAGAAAAATGTTAGTAAGTGAGAAATGTGGGCTTTTATGAGTATGAAAATGGTTCGGCTAGGCTTGGCTTTTTAAGAAATTGAATGAAATTCATTTTACGAGCCTAGGGACTAAATTGTAAAATGTGAAAAGTTTAGGGGCAAAAATGTCATTTTTTCATAATGTAACTTTTAGGCTGAATTGAATAATGTGATGATTAAATGAGATGAATTTGGCTTTATAGATCAAGAAAAACGAAGCTCGGGTCTAGATCGGGGGAAAACTAAATTGTTTGACGATTAGGTCCATTTCCTCTATTTTTGTATCATGGTAAGTTTGTATGTAAATAATGCAACACTATAATTGTATTTATAATGTCTTGTTTTTTCATGAATTGTATGATTAACTCTATGGGTGAAACTGACAAAGTTTCGATAAGCAAGTAAATCCCGATTGAACCTTAGGAATATATAGGATACAAATGTCATGACATTAGGGTTATTGAGTTTACGCGTAAGACCATATCTGAGATATGGCATATGTTTGAGACTTCATATAAGACCATATCTAGGCTATTGGCATCGATACGAGATTACATGTAAGACCATATCTGGGATATGGCATTGATACAGTACTGTGTGTACGAGATTCCCGAGTATCCTTTAGTATTCCAAATGGTTCAACGGAAAATGTTAACAAAATGTTCAACGGGTATGTTGAAGATGAGAAAGTACGTGACTACGTTACGAGTTGGTACAGATATGTACGAAAAAATCAAAGAAAATGGATTCAGTATATAATGAACAATTGGTAAAAATGTGATTGAGTATGTTGTGCATATGAAGCTTAAATGTATGTTAAATGACATTTATCGTCATATGACATTTATGAAGTTTTAATGAAATTTATGTTAATATTTGTTAAGTTATTTATATGTCAAATGTATGAATAATGTATTGTATTATTCGCATATGAACTTACTAAACTATATATAGCTTACCCCTTCCTTTCCTATGTTTTATAGTGTCATTGAGCTAGCTCGGATTAGAGATCGCCGGAGATCGTATCACACTATCAATCTATCACTTTGGGTATTGATGAATTCAAGTATTTTGAGTTTATGGCATGTATAGGGATTTGTTCTTTGGATTATATATGTTATTATTAATTTGGTCATATGTGTTGGCTTATAATGTGTAACAACTCGATTTAGAGGCTAGTCGAAACAGTGGTCTCGGGACCACTAATTCAGGGTCAGAGAAAATTATTTTAATTTTATTTTATGGGTTATAGCATGATTATAAAAGAGCATAGAAATTTTGGTGTTTTGATTTTAGCGATTTCATGCTTAATCGCGAAAAAAGACTAAATCGCGTAAAGTGCGAAAGTTTTATTTTAATTGCTAAAGGTACCAGTTAGCTAAGAAATATTAATTAGAGGTCTCTAATGTGCAATTAGGCCTTGTTTTAAGTGATGGCTAGCCATAGGGGGACAATAGACTCAAATTGGTCAAAATTGGGGAGGTTAGGTGGATTAAATTAGAGGAAATAAATAAAATAAGAAAAGATGATATCACCAATTTTTATTCACCTTCTTCCCACCAAAAATATTAGCTAAGGAAGGGTTTTGGAAGCCACATTTCATCCAAGCTTTCCTCCTTGCAAGTAAGTGATTTTGGTGACCTTTCTTGAAAATTTTTGTTGTTCTGGAACCCCTAAAGCTTAAGCTAGCTAATGAGGGGACTATTTTGCAAAATGGTTAAGAGTTTAGGGTTTTTCGATGAGACCAATTGAGTTTTTTACTGTATTTTTATGGAAGAAAATGAGTCTTAGTTGTTAAATAAACAACTTTTGTGAAGGGCGTTATCATGAAAACACCTAAGAAGGACTTTTTCGTAAAGGTTGTGAAATAAATGGAAAATGTGTGTAATAGTTGAAATCTTGAGTTGCTATAGAAGGGAATATGAATCAGCTAGGCTTGGTTAGCAAAGAAGTTGGATAAAAATCGATATATGAGCTTAGGGAAAAATCATAATTTTGTCAAAGTCTAAGGGCAAAATGGTAATTTTGCCAAAGTAGATTTTTTAAAATGTATTGATTGGTATGGTGATCAAATGAGTAAATTTTATTGTTCTAGATCAAAGCAAACGGGATTCAAACCTAGAACGGGAGAAAAGAGAAATATGGACAAATAGGTCCCTTTCTATCCTTTTCGATATCGAGGTAAGTTCGTGTGCTTATAATGCAACTATAAGTGAAGTATTTAATATTTCGATGTTGTATGAATTGTCTATTGACTCTATGAATATATTAAATATGTTTTGATGAGAAGTCAAGACTTGAAAGTCCTCAATTGAATCTAAGAATAGAGAGAATGCAAATATCATGATACTATGATAATTAAGGTCCCATGTAAGACCATATTTGGATTATGGCCTCAGTGTGTCAGGGACATGGCATCGATATGATATTTCATGTAAGACTCTATCGGGGGTATGATATCGATTTGATACTATATGTATGAGACTCAAGAGTGTTCTTTAGCATTTTGAATGATTCAACAGGCATGTTGAAAATGAGAAAGTATGTGGTTATACCATGAGAGGTACATGTATGTGCCTAGAACTCATTTGAGGTGAATTCAGTATATGAGGAAACCATGGTGAGTTATGTGTAAACGATGCACCCTAATTGCATATGTTATATTTATTAATGCATTTCGTGGATGCAAATGATTATTGTAGAAATCTATTTAAGAATGATAGTGTGTGAGAATATTCCCAGATGAACATTCAAAATAGGAAAATGTATGTGATAAATATTTGTGAATGTGTAATAATGGTGGGCTATGTGCGATACCACCTTATTAATTGTTAGCGATGGGCTGTGTGCGATACCATCGCCAATATTACCAATGGTGGGCTGTGTGCGATATCATCTGTTTAGTATTAATGGTAGTCTGTGTGCGATACCACCTTATTAATTATTGAATGGTGGGCTGTGTGCGATACCACCTTATTAATTATTGAATGGTGGGCTATGTCCAATACCACCTTATTAATTATTGAATGGTGGGCTGTGTGCAATACCACCTTATTAATTATTAAATGGTGGGTCATGTAGCGAAACCACCGAGTATTTATTATTACTCGGGGTGATATCGAGAAACTTGACTAAAAGAAATTTGCATGTAGCTTTGTGGTGATAAATACTGGGTATAAATGCAAGTAAAGATGAACAATGTTTTATGATATGAGTTTGTTACAGATGAAAGTTTATAATGTTGAGTAAACATTATGAAAGATTGAATGGGTAACTATTAGCTTAAGTGTAAATCCCAATATATTACCTTGTGGTTGAGTGTAATCAATAAATGTCAATAGTTGCTTATCATTTGCATATGAACTTACTAAGCGTTATTGCTTACTCCTCTTCCTTTCCTATCTCTTATAGGTTAACTTAACAAGCTTGGGTTGGAAATCGCTGGAGATGCTTTCACACTATCGACCAGACACTTGGGTATAGGGTTCAAGTATTTTTGAGATATGGCATGTATAGGGATCTTATTTTGGTTTAATTAAGTCATAGTTGAAGTAGCCAAATATGTTGGCCTAAAAGAGTTATGGTATGGTTGTGTATAGCCAGGGATGATGGCTCATGTCGATTTTAATGGTGCTAGTAATAGTTCACCCTCGTATATGGGAAGAAAGTTTGACTTTCGTGATCCAAATATGATAAATCAAGAGTTATAATTGATAGTTTGTAGATGTTATGTAACAAATTTGTGAATGTGTGCAAGTAAGGGTGGGTAAATGGCTTGGAAAATAGCCTTGAATTGGTCCACACGGGTATGTGTTTAGGCCGTGTGTGACACATGGTCGATTCCATGGGTGTGTTGAATGGTCGTGTGTCCCCTGGCATGCTAAGCATGCAAGTTAGTATGCTCCATGGGCAGAGGCACGGCCGTGTGTCTCAACCGTATGAGAGACACAGCCTAAGACATGGGCGTGTGCCCAGACCATGTGAAGTCTGCACCTTGAAATTGGAATTTAAATTGCCACACGGCTGAAGCAGACGGGCGTGTGACAGGCCGTATGGATTAAGTCAGTGTTGACCACGGGTGCAAAGCACGGGCGTGTGAAATATCACATGGACGTGTGGCCCTATTTCGTGTTAAAATTTTCTAAGTGCTTGGGGGTTTCCGGTAGGGTTCCAACACATTTCGAGTTTATGTATAGGGCCTCGTAGGCCCATTATAAGGATGTTAGATATGTGAATGAAAAAGTTTTAAATTGGAATGAAATTCGATATCCTAAATTTGTATGACCATGTGAGTTAAATGCAGTAGCATACCTCGTACACAGTTACGGCGTAGAATACGGGTAAAGGGTGTTACATTTAGTGGTATCAGAGCTATGGTTTAGTTGATTCTCGGACGAACCTAGCGTATGAGAGTTTAGCTATACATGCCATATTATTCCTCATGATAGTGTGATATCTCCTGGCTTTAATGAGATTGTTTTGTTAAGACGAAGATGATCCCCAACCGAGCTATTTTCGATAATAGTGAAAATGATAATGAGATGATGGAAGTGTGCTTATGATATGATGAAATTCAGAAATGTATGAATAGAATTTCATGGCATGTGTGTGATAAGGTATGAATTGAGATCATCCTAGGTTAAAGAATGAAATTAAAGTTATAAGGTAATAAGCTTATCCATGTTGGTTCGATGTGCATATGGTGTTGTACACTCAACCTATTTGGTTAAGTGAATATGGTGAGTAAACTTACCAAGTGAATGGGATATGTGTGTATGTACAACTGTTTGAATAATGAATAATCAGTATGACCACATAGTTGAATCTCATGTGTGACTGTTATAGTAGAGAATGTATAATATTTTGTTTTATGACTCTGTTATGAAGCCACAAATGTTATAATAGTATGGAAATTGAATTTGGAAGTCAAATTAAGTAGACCGCAGAAGATGAGTACGGTCGTTCAATGATGAATTGATGAGTAAAACCATGGTTGGACTATGACAGTACATGTGATCCCATATAAGACCATGTCTAGGACATGGAATTGGCATCGATACATGATCTCATGTAAGACCATATCTAGGATATGGCGTCGGCATTGAATAGCGATTCTGTCTACGACTACGTCAGGACCTGGCTTCGGTATGAAATCGTGTAAGACCATGTCTGGGGCATTGCATCTATGTACGATTTTGTGTAAGACCATATCTAGGATATGGCATCGACATCGACATGTGTTTCCATATAAGACCGTATCAGGGATACGATATTGGTATCGATATGAAATTTTGTGTAAAACCATAGCAAGACTATTAGCAAGACTATGGCATTATGACGACATGTAAGACTATAACTGAGTTATGATATTGTGATACGAGTAAGACCATAGTTGGACTATGCTAATCAAGTAAACGACGTACTCAAACCCGTAAGACATTCTCTAATTTAATAAGTGATGGTAAGAGAAATCGGAGTTAAATGTTGAGTACTTGAATAGATATTAATATGGAGATTGAGTAAGGGTGAAAACTCGCTTGGAGAAAGTTGTGCAATTACGATGATATTTCATTAATGATGAATGTTAAGTCACATTTTTGTAGTAATGAGAGTCAAGCTAGAAGCTTTACGACCTCACCCCCTTACCACTGTTGATTTATTATGAGATTTTTTTACGAGAGTCAAGTTAAATAAGTTTATGAGTATGAAATAAAAGAGTTCAGTGGTGAAAAAATTAGTAATGTATATAGAGATAAAGATGGTTGGAATGTGAGAACAGTTATGGGAAGAATATCTGAATGTTTTAAAGATTGTCTGATTATGCAATGTTACGAGTAAAGAAAAAGTTAGCCTTGGTTATTTGACTCAATTGAGTAGGAAGCCTAAGGTGTGTACTTATCGAGATCTTCCCAAATTGATGTTCATTAGTGAAAGGAATATCAAGGGGTTTGTGATGACGGAAATGGTTAGAGAAACAATATTCGAGTCATAAAAATGTTTGACTATGACAATCATGGTTAAATAGATTATGATGATCTCTTTGAGTATTCTGTATAAATATCCATTTCCCTTTGGGAATTAAGTGGTTGTTCATTTTTTTTATGAAATTATGATCGTGTGAGAATGTTAGCTGATTGTAAAATCAGACTAAACCGTTGTCGATTTGGTTGATTGCGATTGACATTTCTTTATCTCTTCGTAATTCTATTTTGGTATTTTGGGGATGAAGTCAGTAATAAAAAATTTATGTGAGACTATCCTTATGTTTCTGCTAATCATGGATATCTTTAAAGTGTGTTCTTCAGGTTGTGATAGTTATATCTACCATGATTACATTTTAATTTGATCATAGAAAGGTGATAATTCTAGTATATGGATATCTCTGATTTTCGTATAAGATATTAATATCAACAAAAGTGTAGGAAGTGAAATCACAAGTTTCAAATTTTGCGATGGATTTTTTGGGTAAGCTAAACAAAGTTAATGTATTCAATTGAGATATCCCTGTTACCTTGAGCTAAGGTGATAGTAAAGGTTTTTGATTAGCATAACAAGAGAAATTCAAAAGATTGTGTTTGAACTATTTTCTCATTATGGAGGAAAGAGTAGATTGATTCGTTGAGATATGATCCGAGTTATGTATATTTACACATGCTTCAACAGGGAGAATAAATTCTGTGTATTTAATAATGGGGAGATGGATAGTCTGAATGAGGAAATTAGATTCTAGGGAGCATAATACAGAGATATGCTTATTGAAATTTTCTAACCAGGATGGTAAAGTCGAATGCTATTGAAGGCACTATTAATTGAAAGTTCTAGTACTGAGTTCAGTTTGAATGGAGAAAAAGAATTTATGATATTTAGTGATGTGCTAATGAATAAATTGAAAGGTGTTTTAATACCATAGTGTAAAGAGGTAGTTTACATCTTTGGATGGTTAGAGTTACGTTGAAAAGAATTGTTAGATTGGTGATCCAGTGACGATCACTTTTGTGTCTGTGTTGTGAAATTGATGATATAGTATGATCCGTAGAAAAACATCATGTGCTTTTTGAATCCTAATGAGCTAGATAATCTAATGTTGCGGAAAAAATTGAATGTAAGATAGTGAAAATGGCTTGAACTATTACAAGAGTATGTATAGTTATTGAAATACTTCTCGGATAGTGGGCATAATACGAGATATCCGGGTGGGAAAATCCTGTTTAATCAATGCGAAAGTATTGTTTTGCGATGAATAAGTATTGAGTACTCTCTCCACATCTCCATGAAAATCCAATAAGTTTTATCACTTGAAAGTATTGTCTTTGTTTAACTTTATAAAAAAATCCTATTAGATATTTCAATAATTTTATTTTCCGGATATTTACTAAAATTTTCCTAGCTAAAGATTTCACTAAAATTACTATTCCAAACTTCTTCAAGTCAATTATCAAATAAAACGATGATAATGTGTTAATAAACAATTCGAGTCGTCTTTGCATATGTGTTAATTTGATATATTTATTTATTTAACATTTTATAATTTAAAATAATTTTTTATTTTAATTTTGTATATATTGCATACGTGTTATTTATAACACCCCAAACCCGGCCTAGGCTTTATGACTGAATCTAGAAATGTTATGTGAAATAGTTATAAATTTGACTTTTGCTTTTTGAAAAACATCGTAAACCTTTGCTATCAAAAAACCCGTTTCAATTAAAATCGTTAATTGATTACATTTTCTAACAAATCGAACAAGTTCAGCGAAAGTTCTTAAGACGTTACATTTGGGAAGCTGAGCTTATTTTCTTAAAAACAGTTAACCACAGAAACAGTCATTTTTCAAAAAAAAAAAACCGTTTTATCAAATGCCATGCCAAAACCCAAAATAAAAGTTCAAATCCAAAAATAAACCAAAATGTCTAGAGAGTCCAAAAATTACAAAACTCTTAAAAATGGAATTTTAAATAAGCTAAATTAATGTATATAAGGTTTTAATGAATTGTGGATATATCCGAGTTCTCGTCGCACCAACCCACCTAAGTTTGAGGGTTACCTGAAAGTAACAGAAAAACAGAGAGAGTTTTATTACTTAGTGTGTAACTTAACAAAAACAGTTTCACAGATTTAATATATAACAAAACAGATACCAACGAATGCCTCATGCAGAACCAGAATCATATACAAATTACTATCCTATCCCCATCTGCTACACACCATCTCCGATCATCCCAACACACCATGTGGGGTATAAAACATCCACCCAGCCCTACACACCACTTAGTATCCTTACAACACTTTTCAGAAAAATTATAGCAGTGCTGCCAGTAATATGGCGAGTGATCGCCTCACACAAAACACTTCCTCCACATAATACATAACCCGCCCCATAGCCAGATACAAATAGCATACCAGATATATCAGAATAACAGATACCAGAACGTAAATATCATGCATGCTCGTATAATAGATATTGAACATGCTTATACTTAACATATCAAACATATCGCATCTCATTACATGCATTTAAGCTTTATTTACGTCAAATTCATACTAACAGATTAGCATATTTCAGGCTTTAAGGACCCCACAAAGGCCCACAGTCGATCTGGACAACATATATGACCCTAGGAAAAAATTGTGAAATTTGGGCCCACACAATTGTGTGGCCCACACGGCCTAGCACCCGGCCTACTCACACCCGTGTGGCCCACACGGCCCAAAATGGCCTAGATTATGTGTCGCACACGGCCTCATAAACGGCCGTGTGGCATCGACAAACCCTAATTTCAACTCACCTGTTTGCTGTTTTTCAGGTTTTTTATTACACACATGGTATTTTTTTGATGCTGGTTCATACGAATAACCCCAAAACCTAATTGAAAATTAACATAACCAATTTCAGTATTGAATCGAGAAATCGTGACTAAAAATCAAACCCAATCAAATAAAACAAACCTTCATAACACAACCACACCCTTACCAGAGCACGAATAGCTACTATGCAGATTCTAAATCGTTGGAGGGTCGCCCATTGGCTCTTGTACTACTCCTAAATCGCATTAAAAATACACATCACTAAACCGATTAAAGCAGCCATCGTCCAACAACTACAAATAGTGCATAAAATACTACACTTAAATACCTTACCCTTGGATTAACAGTCAAGGAATCACAAATTATTGCTTCAAGCACTAACACTAGCCCAACGAAACAAGAAATGAAAAACAGAAGAACAAAGAATAAAATATAGAAGAAAAAAAAAAAGGGCGAAGTGCCAAAATTGGAATTGGAATTGCCGCGTGAATTAGGGGAAACAATAGAGGTGCAAAACGTGTGGTTTTTTTTTCTAATAAAATAAATAAAACAAAAACAAAATGATATTTGCTTAAACAGAAAGAAAGGATAAAGAAACACATATTAACCACTTTGTTTCATTTATTTAAAAAAAAAACCCAAAAGATAAAACCTTACATATTAAATACTTGATTATGTTTTATTTATTAATTAATTAGATTGTTTTATTTATTTATTAATTAATCTAAAATCAAGCAAACTCATTTAAAAAAATCAACTCCAAAATTTTGGCAGCAAACATATTTGATTTGAAATTCAATAGGCCTAAGAACAAAAACAGTTGAACTAAGACTCGAACCCAAGACCTCAAACACAGAATTAAGGCACTTAACCACTAATATAGATACTTAATTATGATGAATTTTATCAGAGCAAGAATTAAATCTTTGGGGCGTTACAACTATACCTCTAAAAGAAATTTCGACTCGAAAATTACGACTCAAACAGATGCGGATATTGTTGACAAATCGAGTCCTCAGGTTCACACGTGGCTTTCTTAATGCCATGATTCTACCATAGAACCTTAACAAACGAAATACATTTCCTCCTCAATACCTTAACGTCACGATCTAGAATCTGAACTGGTTCTTCCTCGAACGTCAAATCCTATTTAACCTCAATATTCTCAACATGAACAATATGAGATGGGTCCGGCTGATATTGCCTCAACATGGAGACGTGAAACATATCATGGATGGTCTAACTTTAGAGGTAGCTCCAACTAATAAGAAATTGGTCCTATACATTTTAGAATCCGATACGATAGAATGAACCTAAGGCTCAACTTACCCTTACGTCGAAATCGTAGAGCCTTCTTCCATGAAACCTTAAGGAACACATAATCACCCATGAAATACTTAATGTCCCTCATCAAAAGCCGCCTTAAGGTGATCCCAAATCAATCTAACTTTATTCTCAGTCTCAAGAACCAACTCAGGACCAAAACCCGTCGCTCACCCAACTTAGTCCAACACAACGGAGTACGACACTTTCGACTATATAAAGTCTCGTAAAGTGTCATCTCGAATCTTGATTTGGAATTTGTTGTCGAGGCGAACTTAATTAGCGATAGAAAATCCTCTCAACTACCTCAAAAATCAATCACACAACTCCAAAGCATATCCTCCAATATCTGAATCACCTTCTCAAATTGACCATTGGTTTGAGGATTGAATGTAGTACTGAATTCCAATCCTGAACCCAAAGCGTCATGAAGTTTTCCCCAAAATCGAGAAGTGAAGCAAGGATCTCTATCAAAAATAATTGAGACCGAAACCCCATGAAGTCTCATGATCTCTGAAATATATAGCTTGGCCAACGTCTAAAGAGAATAATCTATCCGAATAGGAATAAAATGGATAGACTTGGTTAACTGATCTATGATGACCCACACAGAATCCTTTTTAGCAGGTGTTAGAGGTAAACCACTAAAGAAGTCCGTAGTCGCATGCTCTCACTTCCACATGGAAATCTGAATGGGTTGAAGCAAACCCGAAGGCAATTGGTGCTTGGCCTTAATTTTCTAGCAATGAGAAACAAAGTCTTTCACCTCTCGTTTCAAACCAGGCACCCAAAATCAAACGTAATACCATCCTCTACTTGAAGAAATCGTAAAACCAAAGAATCATCCCACAACTACTTATCCCAAATCTGATCAAATCAAGTCGGCCTAACTTGCAACTCAGCTAACAGACTCCCATCATCAAACAGACTTAAGTGAGAAAACATCGTCCTCAAATAGACCTTGCCCTTCGACTTAGAGTATCAGCCACCACATTGGCCTTATCGGGATGATACTTTGCAACACCCCCAAACCCGGTCTAAAAATTATAGCCAAATCCAGAGAGGTCACAAAGAATGGGTTTTGAAACGGTGTTGTTATGCTAAATCGTTTCCGCTTATTAACTCATATTCTTTTATATCTATTGTCGAAAATGTTATTTAATTGATTTGTTTATAGAAAGAATCTTACAGCGGAAGTTCATAAAAATCGTAATATTTTAGAAATCCAGTTTGTATATTTAAAAAAAAACCTTTGTTTTCTTAAAACCGTCGTTTTCATAAAACATTCTGTTACATGCAATTTATCAACCAAGCAAAACCAGAACCAACAGTTAAAAACCATACAGTCCAAAGATTCCCAGAAATTACAAACTCTCTCAAATGAACCTAGAAAATTAAATAGAGCATAAATTACTAAGTTTAAACAGTTTACGGTCAAGTGGTCATCTCTGAGTCTTCGCCGCACCGATCCTCCTAAGTATGTGGATTACTTGAATAGAACAGACAAACATGTGAGTTTTTGTAAACTCAGTGTGTAACCTAATAGAATTAAGCATGCAAACATATAGAAATCTCATATACAATCAGATACAGATGCGGGCTCATGCCTATTTAAGATATAGTCAATAGAATCAAATATACAAATCATATATATAGAATCCTACGCCCATCCTCTACATACTAACCTCGTCCATCTTAACACACCATGTGGGGTTAAAAACACCCACCCATCCCTACACACCATATCGTGCCATTATAACACAAGTCAGATAATGTGCAGCCAAGTTACTAGAATATAGGCGATGATCGTCATACAGAATATTTCCTCCTCATATACAAATCCTACCCTAAAAATAGATACAGAAATAACATATTAAACATGCTCAACATGTCTATATACAGATAATAGTTAAACATCTAGCAGAGTAATTAGACAAGCACAACAGTATCATACTAAAAACAGAATATCAGTCTAACAGATTGCATAGTTTAAGGATTAGGTTAGCCCTTACCGACCCTACAGTAGGCCTACAGTCGATCGAAATGACCCATGCGACCCTAGGGAAAATTTTAGAAATATGGGCCCACATGTTCGTGTGGGCCCGCATGCCCAAATTGGCCTTGCCGTGTGGCCCACATGGCCTTACCTAAAATCCATATGCTCGTGTGGCATGCCTATATGGGTCCACACGCCCAACTTAGCCTAGCCCGTATGGCCCACACGGCCACACCCACATCACCACATGGTCATGTCTCACGCACTGTCATGCCTTCGTCAATCACACGGTCGTGTCCCACACACAGCCCCCACAAAGCCAGGCACACGCCTACGTGGCGTCGAAGCAAGGTTTCTCGGCTTTTATTGATGCTTGTTTTTTATGTTTCGAGCACATACCTATTTTGATTTTGATACTACAGCAAACACAAGCCCTTCAGAATGTAAGAATCGACATACTAATGCTTAAAATTAGTCTTAAAACATGATTAAATCGAAAACTCGAGACCAACAATAGCCTAAATCAAGCGTTTATCGCTTACCCCAACACTCCGAACAATGGACTATGATTTCGCAAGAGTAAAGTCACTATCTTCTCAATTCACTGCTGCTAAAACATGAGTTCAACATCAACGAAAAATTCAACATAACTCTAAATGGATTAAAAGAAAAGACTTTCTACTCGAGCGAAACATACCACTTTTACTTACGAAAAGAATAAACGCAAAAGATAAAGAATAATGAGAAAAAATCCAGTTGGAAAGAAAAGGGGAAGAAAATAGCAAAGGAAGAGAAAAAAACGTCAGTTTTTTTTTGGAAATAGAGAATTCTTAAAAAAAAAAAAAGAATAAAACATTATTATCCCAAATCCTCCATTTTTCTCCCACTAACCCACTAACTTACAACCTCTTCAGACTTTCAGTTCAACTGAAACTCCATCAGACAGCTGAGCAAAAATATAACATCCATGTTAACGCAGGGATTCGAAACCATGTCCTCTAAGACACCAACTCCCTTACCTCTCAAACTAGCAGGCTCATTCTGATATGAATTACTTGCAATTTAATATAAGCCCACTCAATAAGGGTAAGGCTTGCATAAAAAATAACCAAATTAGCAAAGTTGAGACTTAAACCAAGACCTCTCGATACACCCAAAACACTTAACTACTGGCACAGATACACATTTATGTCAGATTTAACAGAAACAAAAATAAATTATTTAGGGCATTACAACTCTACCCCCAAAAGAAATTTTGACCTCGAAATTTACCTGATCAAAACAGATGAGGATACTACAAACACATCGAGTCCTCAGGTTCCCACATGGCTTCCTTAGTAGAAATTCTCATAGAACCTTTACTAACAATATGGACTTTCTCCTCAGAATTTTAATATCATGATCTAAAATCTGAACTGACTCCTCCTCAAAAGTTAAATTCAATCTAACCTCAATCTCTAAATAAAGTCAACGTGAGATGAATCAAATCGATACCGCCTCAACATTGAGACGTGAAACACATCGTGGATATGGTACAACTTTGGAGGTAACCCCAACTGATAAGCAACCGGCCCTACACGCTTCAAGATCTGATATGGCCCAATAAACCTAGGGTTCAACTTGCCTTTACGATCGGATCTCAGAACCTTCTTCCACGGTAAAACCTTAAGAAACAAGAAATCACCCACAAAATACTTAATATCTCTCCTCTTCAAATCTGCATAAGACTTTTGTCTATCAGAAGACGTCTTTAAACGATCCCGAATTAGTCTAACCTTATCCTCAGTCTCAAAAACCAATTCAGGACCCAAAACCCGACGCTCACCCAACTTAGTCCAACATAGTAGAGTATGACACTTATGACCATACAAAGCCTCGTAAGGTGCCATCTGAACACTAGACTGGAAATTGTTATCGTAGGCGAACTCAACTAACGGTAGATAATCCTCCCAATTACCTCAGAAATCAATTACACAACTCCAAAGCATATCCACCAGTATCTGAATCACCCTCTCAATTGACCATCGATTACGATGATGGAATCGATCTTGAACTCCAATCTCGAACCCAGAGCCTCGTGTAATATTTTCCAAAATCGAGATGTGAAGCAAGGATCTCTATCAGAAATAATAGAAACGGGAATCTCATGCAGTCTTACTATCTCAAAAATATACAGCTTTGCTAACTTCTATAAAGAAAAGTCCGTCTGAATTGAAATAAAACGATCGGACTTGGTAAATAGATGCACAATAACCCAAAAAGAATTTATGAGCGTCAAGGGAAACCCACTAATAAAATCCATCGTCACTCGTTCCCATTTCCATAAGGGGATCTTAATGGGTTAGAGCAAACCCGAAGGCAACTGGTGCTCAGCCTTAACTTGCTTGCACGTCAGAGAATGAGTAACAAAATTCATAACCTCACGTTTCAAACCCAGCCACTAGTATAGTTCACGGAGATCCCGATCTTATTACCACCAGGATGCATAGTTTAAGGCTACTATACGCCTCCCTCAAAATCAACTGCCTTAAATCAGAATCATTCGACACACAGATTCGACCTCAAAAACACAGAACTCCATCTTCATTCAACCTAAAGTAAGAAGTACTACCACTTTTAGTCTGACGAAACTGCAAAACCAGAGACTCATCCCCTAACTGTTTATCTCGAATCTGATCAATCTAAATAGGCCTAGCTTGCAACTCGGCTAAAAGACTCCCATCATTAAACAAACTAAGATGAGCAAACATCGCCTTTAAATCAGACATCACTCTACGACTTAGAGCATCGATCACTACATTGGCCTTACTAGGATGATACTCTACCAGCAGCCATAATCTTTGAGCAGTTCAATCATTCGACGCTATCTAAGATTCAACTCCTTCTGAGTAAGGAGGTACTTGAGGCTCTTGTGATTAGTGTAGATGATACAACTCGCACCATACAAATAATGCCTCTAGATCTTTAACTCAAAAACCACAACAGCCAACTCGAGATCATGCGTCGGATAGTTCCCTTCATGTGTCTTAAGCTGACGGGACGCATAAGCCATAGCCTTACCATCTTATATCAGAACACACCCCAATCCGACGTACGACGCATCACTATACACCACAAACTTGTTACCAGATTTAGGCTGTATCAGAACAGGAGCCTGAGTCAGAATAGACTTGAGCTCTTGAAGCTCGATCATTGTGCATCAGCCCAAACAAAAGGAACTCCCTTACGCAGAAGCTTAGTCAAAGGAGCTGCAATCAAGGATAACCCCTCGACAAACCACCGATAATAACCTGCAAGACCTAAAAAACTGCGAATCTTAGATACATTCTTAGGCTATTTCCAATCAAGCACAACCTCAATCTTTCTAGGATAAACTCGGATCCCTTCAGAAAAAACCACATGCTTTAGAAAATTTACCTCTCGTAACTAAAATTCACACTTTCTTAATTTAGCATAAAGATGCTTCTCTTGGAGTATCTGAAGCACTACTCTAAGTTGCTCATCATGCTCATCTTTGATCTTAAAGTACACAAAAATATTTTCGATGAAGACTATGATGAACTGATCTAGATATGGCTGAAAGATTCAGTTCATCAGATCCATGAATACAGCCAGAGCATTCGTCAAACCAAAAGGCATAACTAGTAACTCGTAATGCCCCTAACGAGTCTTAAATACAGTCTTATAAACATCCATCTCCTTAAATCTAAGTTGATGGTACCCAGAATGTAGATCAATATTTGAAAACACTAAAGCCTTTTAGAACTCAAAGCCTTTTAGAACTAATCAAATAAATCATCGATCCTCAGAAGAAGATACTTATTCTTCACAGTCAGTTTATTCAACTGCCGATAATCCATGCACATCCTCATGGTGCCATTCTTTTTCTTCACAAACAGAACCAGTGCCCCCCACGAAGATACACTAGGATAGATGAAACCACGATCCAGAAGTTCTTGAAGTTAACCCTTAAGCTCTACAAGCTCCTTCAATGCCATATGGTATTGAGCGATAGACGCCGAAGCTGTACCTGGGAAAAGCTCAATGCCAAACTCAACTTTTTGATTCAGAGGTAAACCCAGTAGCTCTTCAGGAAAAACATCTAAAAAATCCCTCACTGTTCTGATATTCTTGATAGAAGAGTCCCATAAATAGAAACACTGACGTAAGTCAAATACGCCCCACACCCTTTTCGAACCAGTTTCTTAGCCACAAGAGCAGAGATCATATTGGATAGATAATCTTGACGCTCGCCGATCAAAACCACTTCCTTATCATCTTCAGTCCTCAAAACGACCTTCTTAGTTGCGTAATCCAAATTAACTCGGTGTTGGACCAACCAGTCTATACCTAGAATTAAGTCTAACTCCCCAAACTGAAACTCCATCAGATTTTCCAGAAATACAGCCCCTTGCACTTCTAACGGAACATTCCTATAAATTTTACTAACCTGCACGATCGCCCAAATGACTCGAGATAATGATCTCACTAAAAGTGCTCTCAATAGAAATCCCCAGGTTTTCAGAAACAGAACTAGCTACATAAGAGTGTATAAAACCTATGTCTATCAGAGTATATAAGGTACAAAAAAATAAAGAACGTACCCATGATAACGTCAGGAGCATCTCCCTCCTCTTGACGTCGAGTAGCATAAACTAGTGTCAGCTGCCTAGTCTTTGTCTAATTGGCACCTCTGCCCAGTGCCCTCTACCCATGACCCATACAATTACCACCCCTAGCAGGTCCACGGTCCCTAGATGGCTACTGAACTGCCTTTTAAAGCTGTACAGAACCCGGTCCCGAAGCTTGCATCTAATTTACTTGCTGTGGACACTCTCTAATATTGTGCTCCAAAGACCCACATCTCAGACAAGCTCTATCCTCCTCCAATACTCACTCAGATGGCGCATACCACAATCTCCACATAGCTGAATCCCAGTAGGAGCAATAGGAACCCCCACCCTAACAGGCCCATCAAGTTTGACCTTTTTTTTAAGCCTCTGGACTGAACAAGAGGGCTCTAAATCCATCTTATTCTTGCCTCTCTCTTGATCCCTATTCTGGCACTCCACGCGCTTAACCTCATTGGCAATTTTTGCCTTATCCACTAGAGCTAAAAACTCGCGCTCCTTTTGTGGAGCAATCAGAATCCTTAAACTGTCCCTCAGACTGTCCTCAAAACAAACACACTTCTCATACTCAGACGCCACCATGCCTCGAGCATAGCGGCTCAACCTCAAAAATTCAGCCTCATACTCGACATAGATCTATCACCTTACGTGAGATTTATGAACTCATGCCTACGAGCATCCATATAGCTCGCCTCCATATACTTCTTTTGGAAGGTAGTCTTAAAGAAATCTCAGTTCAGACGATCTGACAGAGTACCCTCCTCAATCATTAACCACCACTGATGTGCCTCGTCATGAAGCAAAAAGACTGCACCCTTAAGTTTCTACTCGGGAGTATAATCTAAATCATTCATAATCCTCTCGACGGCCTCCAACCAATACTCAGTCACAGTATGGACGACTCCAGTGACACCCCTAAACAGCTCAGCACCACTGGACTAGAGTCATTCCGTTACCAACCCATGGCCCTCAGATCCAAAATAGGGTCTAGCGACCCTCTCCAATATCCTCAATATGCTTGGGACAGTGCGTCATCCCTAGTCGAATGACTTTGAGACCTAGAATCAGTAGCAAGCGAAATCGGTGTCTCACTCGTATCTAAATTCGATAAATTGCCAAAAGAGGAAGACTCAGCTCAAGCCCTCTACAGCCTCTACCACTGCCACGAATACCACGTACGCGAGTTCCATAAGCGCTCATTGTATATTTCAAGTTTTATCTACATTACAAAGTTTTATATATCAGTTCCAATATTTATTAGCAAATATTTTACGCAAAAATTATCAGAAGTTTAGAGATGTTTTCAAATATTTCAGTCTTTAACTATTTCAGTACAGTTTCAAAAAGTATTATCTACAGTGTTTTCAGAATATACTATCTAAGTTTCAGAAATACTTACAGAATCAGCGCTGGAAACTCGATGTACCACATACTTTATCTAATTATTCAAATTATTTGAAAACCAATTCTTTCGAAACAAAATTTTTGAATGCAAAATTCACAGTCCGAGTTTTGTAACTTGGCTCTGGTACCACTAAATGTAACACCCCAAACTCAGCCTAAACGTTATTGCGAAATCCGGAGATGTTACAAAGAATGAGTTTTGAAAACGGTGTTGTTACGTTAAATCATTTTTGCTTATTAACTCATATTATTTTATATATATTGTCAAAAATGATATTTAATTAATTTGTTTGCAAATAGAATCTTACAGTAGAAGTCTCATAAAAATCGTAATATTTTAGAAATCCGATTCGTATTTTTTAAAAAAACCTTTATTTAAATAAAACCGTCGTTTTCATAAAATATTTTGTTAAAGCATGCAATTTATCAACCAAACAAAACCAAAACCAACAGTTAAAAACCATACAGTCTAGAGAATCACAGAAATTACAAACTCTCTCAAATGAACCTAAAAAATTAAATAGACCATAAATTACTAAGTTTAAACAGTTTACGTAAAGTGGTCATCACTGAGTCTGCACCGTACCGATCCACCTAAGTCTGTGGATTACCTGAACAGAACAGACAAACATATGTGAATTTTCCTAAACTCAGTGTGTAACCCAATAGAATTAAGCATGCAAACATACAAAAATCTCATATACAATCAGATACAGATTCGAGCTCATGCCCATTTTAGATACAGTCAACAGAATAAGATATACAGATCAGATATATAGAATCCTACCTCTATCCTCTACACACCAACTCTGACCATCCCAACACACCATGTGGGGTTAAAAACACCTACTCATCCCTATACACCATATCGTCCCATTACGACACAAGTAAGATAATGTCTACCCAATCTGCTAGAATATAGATGATGATCGTCTTACAGAATACTTCCTCCTCATATACAAATCCCACCCTAGAAACAAATATAGAAACATATATAGAAATAACAGATTAAACATGCTCAACATGCTTATATACAGATAACAGTTAAATATTTAGCAGACTAATCAGGCATGCACAACAATATCATACTTAGAACAAAATATCATTCTAACAGATCGTATAGTTTTAGGGTTAGGTTAGCCCTTACTGACCCTACGGCAGGCCCACAGTCGATCAGAACAACCTCTGCGACCCTAGGGAAAATTTTAAAAATATGGGCATATATGCCCGTGTACCTTGCTCGTGTCGGCCCACACGCCCGTGTAGCCCACAAGGCTATACCCACATCACCACATGGCCGTACCTCGCGTATGGCCACGCCTTCATCAATCACACAGTCGGTCCCGCATACAGCCAACCACATGGCTAGGCACACACCTGTGTGGCGTCGATAGCAAGGTTTCTCAGCTTTTATCGAAGCTCATTTTTTTGCATTTCTAGTACACACCTTTTTTTATTTTGATACTACCGCAAACACGAGCCTTCCAGAACCTAAAAATTGACATACCAATGCTCAAAATATGTCTTAGAACATGATTAGACTGAAAACTCGAGACTGATAATAGCTAAAATCAAGTGTTCATCACTTACCCCAACACTCTGAACGATTGACTACGATTCCGCAAGAGTAGAGTCACAATCTTCTTAATTTGTTGCTGCCAAAACATGAGTTCAACTTCAACGAAAAATTTAACATAACTCTAAACGGGTTAGAAGAAAAGACTTCCTACTTGATCGAAACATACCACTTTTACTTACCAAACGAATAAATGCATAGATTCGAAACACCGCGTTAAGTTATCACAATTTTCTTGTTAAA
This sequence comes from Gossypium rotundifolium, assembly GCA_025506655.1. Lineage (NCBI taxonomy): Eukaryota > Viridiplantae > Streptophyta > Magnoliopsida > Malvales > Malvaceae > Gossypium > Gossypium rotundifolium. The sequence goes on along the minus strand of CP106730.1, from coordinate 9,721,182 downwards.
ATGATGAAGAATAATGAGAAAAAATCCAGTTGAAAAGAGTAGGGGAAGAAAATGGCAGAGGAAGAGAAAAGAACATTAGTTTTTTTTTAGAAAGAGAGAATTTTCAAGAAAAAAGAATAAAATATTATTATCCCAAATCCCCCTTTTTTCTTCCACTAACCCACTAACTTATAACCTCTTCAGACTTTCAATTCAACCGAAACTCCATTAGACAACCAAGCAAAAATATAACATTCATGATAACGTAGGGATTCAAACCCAGGTCCTTCAACACACCAACTCCCTTACCACTCGAACCATCAGGCTCATTCTGATATGGATTTACAGGCAATTTCATATAAGCCCACTCAATAAGGGTAAGGCTTGGATAAAAAATAACCAAATTAGCAAAGGTGAGACTTGAACACAACGCCTCTCAGACACACACAGAACACTTAACCACTGAAGCAGATGCACATTTATGTCAGATTTAATAGAAATAGAAAAAATTTATTCAGGGCATTACATACTCATTAGTGCAGTCGTAATGCTTAAGTAGTTCAATTCATCTACGCTGCCTAAGGTTTAACTCCTTGTAGGTAATGAGATACTTGAGGCTCTTCTGATCGGTGTAGATGATACACTTCTCACTATAAAAATTGTGCCTCTAAATCTTTAAGGAAAAAACAAATGTAGCTAACTCAAGGTCGTGCCTAGGGTAATTGCTCTCATGTGACTTAAGCTGCTGGGACGCATAAGTCACTACCTTACCGCCTTACATCAGAATAGATCCCAAACCAACGTGTGGCGCATCATTGTATCTCCCGAACTCCTTACCAGGTTCAGGCTGTATCAAAATAAGAACTTGAGTCAAATTAGATTTGAGCTTCTCAAAGCTCAATTACTGCTCATCAGCCTAGACAAAAGTGACGTTCTTACGCAACAACTTAGTTAGAAAAGCTGCAATTAATGAGAACCCCTCAACAAATCTCCAATAATAACCAGCAAGTCTAAGAAAACGTGGATCTTAGAAACATTTATAAGCTATTTCCACTCAAGCACAACCTCAATCTTTCTAGGATTAATTTAGATCCCCTCTATGGATACCACATACCCTAGAAAAGTTACTTCCCTTAACCAGAATTCACACTTGCTCAACTTAGTGTAGAGTTGTTTCTCTTGAAGTATCTAAAGGACTACTCTAAGATGCTCATCATGATCATCTTTGGTCTTAGAGTATACCAGAATGTCATTGATGAAAACCACAACAAACTAATCCAAAGACGGCTAGAAAACTCGGTTCATTAGATATATGAATATAGATGGAGCATTCGTCAAACCAAAGGGCATGACTAGGAACTTGTAATGCCCATAATGAGTCTTAAAAGTAGTCTTATGAACATAAACTTCCTTAACCTTAAGCTGATAGTACCCGAGCATAGATCTATCTTGGAAAATACAGAAGCCCCATGAAACTGATCAAACAGATCGTCGATCCTCGGAAGCAGGTACTTATTCTTTACCGTTAACTTATTCAACTAACAGTAGTCTATACACATTCTCATGGTACCATCCTTTTTCTTTACAAATAACACTAGTGCCCCCACGGAGACACAATAGGACGGATGAACCAATGATCAATGAGTTCCTGAAGCTGAGCCTTTAACTCTATAAGCTGTACCCTGCAGAAGCTCAATATCGAACTCGACTTCTCAATTCAGAGGCAAACCTAGTAATTTATCGGGAAAAAATCCAAAAATTCTTTAACTATTTGGATGTTCCCAATAAACAAACACACAAAAGCTGTGTAATATCCCAAAAGTTACTATAGTAAGAAAGTGAAAGATTATCTTTGATATAATAAAATAAGGAAATAATGTAACACCCCTTACCCGAGACCAACGCTAGAAACAGATACGAGGTATTACTATGCTTTATCTTACTTGTTCATATAATTTATGGGCCATAAAATTTTTGTTCCATCTTAAAACTATTCCTTTTATTCATAAAGTGTTTCTAGGCCCTAATCATATGTCCGGAGGGTTTCAAAATTCATCTGAGAACTTTAAAGCTCTTAGAAACTTTTTACCTAGACAGGGGCCACACGCCCGTGGTCGACACTGGCTTAATCACACAGCTTAGACACGCCCGTGTCTCCTACTTGTGGAGCTCTCTAGCTATTTCACATGGCCAAGGCACATGCCCGTGTCTAAACACAAATTAGACACACGCACCTATTAACACACCCAAACACCCCATGTCTCCTACTTGTGGAGCTCTCTAGCTATTTCACATGGCCAAGGCACATGCCCGTGTCTAAACCGCGTGTGACGAATCAAATTCTTCGAGGATTGGTGCAGGGGACACACGGCCTATTAACACACCCGTGTGGGTTTATCGTACGTACACACGGCCTAGACACACGCCCGCATTTCTACCCATGTGGACATGTATAGGCTATTTTCCAAGCCTTCATGCCACCCTGAAACATAAACTCATTCATTACAACTCAAGGAACATGTATCATAACAAAATCAGACCATGAAGAACAACTAAGATAACATGCATTTCATTCATTTTTCTTTTAACAACTTGCATGAACATTCATTTTCTTATACCCATAAACCTTGTGATATATTTATAATGGACAATATTGGCCAATTCACCCTGACCATTTACATCAACTGTGAACCCACTGTAGGGTCGGTAAGCACTACTTAGACCCCTAAATGTGTGAAATTGACTGAATGATATCTGTACTGGGCATGTTAATATTTGAACTGAATATATATATTGAAATTACATAATAGCATGTCATCCATTGTGTGTTGCATTGCATTGGGTTGGGGGGTTGTTATTTAGAGGAAGTGTACTGAAAGGCTTTAAGCCTAATTCTTCGGTAGCTCATTTTGCAAACTCTTGTATTGTTATGCATTCTTGCTTGCTTGGAGTGTAGGGATGGGTGAGTTGATTATATCCCCACATGGAGTGTAGGGTTGGACAAAGATGGTGCATAGAGGCTGGTTGGGTAGGATTTTGCTCTTTGTATAATCATTACTACTACTATATCTATGATGGCTAAGGCCCTTGCATTTTTGACCTTTGTCTTGAGATGGGCTAAGGCCCAAACTGTCACTGATACTGGAAAGGGCTTAGGCCCAAGACTGTTCAACTGTGCAATGTTTGATTGTTTGTTTGTTTATACGGGATTACACACCGAGTTTATGTGAAGCATAGGTAATCCCCAGACTTAGATGGATCGGTGTAATGGACTCAGCGGTGACCACTATAATTTTTGGACTTCATGATTTTCAATTTCCCATTTATGATTTAATTATTATTGATTATTTGGGTTCTAATTTAAGGACCCTCTGGGACTTTGGGTTTAAATTTGGGTTTTATTTATTTATTTTACTTTATGGATTTATACCTGCTGGTCGTAGGAAATTCGGTTTTCAAAAAGTTAAAGTAATTTCTAAACACATGATCACCTAGACAGTTTTATTAAAGCTTCTGCAATGAGGGATGTTTCAAAATAAATGTTGTAAATGACTAAAGACGAATTTCTAAGTTCTAACAAAGGTTTACTAAATATAATAACATGGAATGTTTTCATCGTAACAACGAGGTTTCAAAAACACCATCGTGTGACATTGCCAGATACGGCAATAACGTCTAGGCCGGGTTTGGGGTGTTACAATTATAAATTCTAAAATTTTTATGGTGGAAAGATATTTGATTTTAGTTTCAAAAACATCAAGTGAATCTTAATTTAGAATTCTTTAGCTCAAGATATAAATAATTTAGTGACTATGACTCAAGTGGACATCTTTGATATGAACATATAAGTAAATAGTGGAATCAAAATATTCCTCCCTATTGCCATTTTCTCCTCATTCTCCATTGGGATATTTTCTATTTTCACAATTTAAGGTCAACAATAACTGTGTCAGTGTACAACCAATGAAGAATAGGGATTTGTGTTCCATATGGAACTATGATGGAAAGATAGCATACGAGGATATTGTTGCAACAATGGAGGATTTCAACTTTCGGTACTGTATCAGAGTTGGTGGTTATGGAAGTGTTTACAGTGAAAAACTCCTTGTGGTAAATTAGTTGCTTTGAAGAAATTTCATTATTTAGAAGCCGAGAATCCAAATTTTAACAAGAGTTTCAAGAATGAGATGAAGTTTCTAACAGAAATATGACAAACATAGTGAAGCTTCATGGGTTTTGTCTACACCGACAGTCTATGTTTTTGCTCTACGAATACATGGAAAAAGGGAGTTTGTTCTGCAACTTAAGAGATGAAGTGAAAGTTGTTGAAATGGATTGGACAAAAAGAGTGAAGATCATCAAAGGCATAGCAAATGCTTTATCTTACTTGCACTATTGCAACCCTCCAATAGTTCATCGAGACATATCAAGTAACAATGTTGTTTTAAACTCGAGCTTTGAGGCCTTTGTAGCTGACATTGGAACTGCTAAAATTTTGGATCTTGACTCATCCAATTAGAACATTATTGTGGGTATTGTTAAAAAATTTGTAATTTTTGGTAACTTTGAGACATATTCTCAATTGATAAAGATGGAGAGTTTAATTATAAAATTATGATTTTATATTCTACTCCATGAGAACTTTACAATGATATATTATATGCTCAAAATGGTTGAGTGATGAATGAGAAATTAATGTTTAAAGTAAGCTACTTGAGAATATTTGTTGAGGAAAAGAAAAGCTTAGATCCCACATTATTAAAAGACTAAGTGTGAGATGTGTATATATATGAGAATCCACTGAAAAGGTGATTTAATGACAAAGCTTGACACTTTGCCTTGCAAGCAGGGAGTGCAAGTCCAAACCTGTTGGGGTTGAGGGCGCACTCGTACGACGTGGGCGACGCGAAAATGTTGGGATCGGTTAGGCCTAAAATGAGCATGCAAATATTTTTAGCCCAACACAAAAATTATTTTTCCTCAATAAACATATAGAATTTGTTTTTAAAAGGACATTTATCTTGTTTTATTTTCTCGAATCAATTTGATTTGATTTTAATCAAATTGATTTAATGGCAGATTTTGTGGAAATTTCCAAAATCCCACCATATTGAATGCCTATAAAAGGATATGAATTCTAAATAATTTTTGGACGCTTATACTCTCTCACACTGAATTTATTTTGCTCTCAAAATACTTCTTTTCCTCTCTATATTTTCCAACGTTTTAGTGATAAAAATGCAACTTTTGTTCGTTGATCGCTGCAGAGGTACTACTGTTTTGATAATCGTGTTGTTATATCATGGGACATAGTCGACCAACGTTTCTCCAACTACCGTAGGAGCGGCCGAATTTGTCTTAAGGAAACTATATTAAACAGGCCTCAACATTTAGTAAAACTCTATTATTCTTTTCAATTTTTGGTTTTTGTTATGGTATGTATTGTTTTTTCAGATCGACAATTTAAATATAAATTATTTAATTTATATTTTATTTTATATATAAATATTTTTTATTTATATATTTATATATTTTGTTAAGCTAATAGCTCCGGTAATTTTCTTTGCTTCATTTACTGATATTTTCTTTTGAATTTATAAATTTAATTTAATATATAATTGGTTTTCTTTTTATCTAGTTTGCCATATGCAATGATGTCACTGAAAAATGCAATGTTTATAGTTTTGGAATTGTGGCATTGGAAACATTAATGGGAAAGCACCCTGAAGAAGTGTTACCATGGTTGTCATCACCAACTTATTTGGTAAATATGAAGTTAATTGATGTGTTAGACAACCGTTTACCACTTTCAACAAGCCAACTAATTGCACGAAATCATGTTCACGTTACTAAACTAGCATTCGCTTACTTAAATCTGCAACCAAAGTCTCGACCAACAATGAAAGAAGCGTGTGAAGAGATATTTGGGACCAAAAATCCTTGGGAATTCCCCTTCGGGTGATCTCTTTGTTACAACTTGTGAACCGTGAAATCCATATTGGAGGCAAAACTGAAAATTGTGATGTTCAAAGTCCATGCGCTTGTTAGCTAGATACTGTTTATCATGCTGTCATGATTTGTTTCTAAACTAGCTCTTGTGTTATATATGATGTAATGTTGAATACACTTGTTTATTTGGTGGCTATGGAAGAAATAAATTCTGCAATTTGATTCAAATCTTCATACATCATCAAGTTTTTCCTTCTTTCAAACAACATAATGATAATATATAAAATTGAAAAGATTTGTTGTAAAGGGTTAAAGAAAGGTAAAGAAAATACTAAGTAAACTGGAAATTCATTCTTATCTTTATATGTGTAGATGAACAAGTATTTATACATGATTTCTCAACATAATGATAATATATAAAAAAGTAACAATAAAAATAAATTCTGGAGAAGAAGGATATTTAATATGAATTTTTGCAAATTTGTACTAGGATACTTGACCCGGAAAAGAAACCGATCCAATACATGCCTAGCTAGCTTTCATGATCCTCACTCTTTGCCTAGTTTCTTGATTTTATATGCACGGGGTTCCTAATTCAAATATTATCGTGGATAAATTTTTATTGATTTTTAAAAATATATAAAGATAAAAATATTCACATAATAATATAACATTGCAAATAATTTTTTTTTTAATAATTCCATAGTTGAGATATAGTTGATGATTAACACCAACTTAGTAAAAAGACTTAATAAATAGTATTGTAAGGATTTCATTTTGAGTGACCAAAATGAAAATGTCTTAAAATTAGGTGACCAACTAAGAAAGTTACCTTATAAAATATATAACATCCAATAAAAGTTAGTCATGTGACATGTTTTTATTGGTTACATTGTTCTTAGTAAATATTAGGATAAAATTTATAGTTTCCTCTCATTTCTAATTAAAAAACTTTACAAATTAATCTAAAAATTAAGGTATATTTGAAAGGAAAGCTTCAAAATATGGTTGAAAAGATTAGCATTAAAGGAAAGCTACAATATTAACTTAAAAATAGTAAAATGTTTGGTGCTAAGAGTAACAAACTTGAATCTAATGAAAGATTTTGATAAATCAAAGACTTTGGAATAAGGTTAAAGTAACAGGTGGAGTTAGAACAACTCAAAGTAGCATGATTTCTAGGTCTTCTTTTTGGGGGCTCCCTTTGCTTAGCCACAATGCTTATCTTGACTCATCCAATCACACCATTATTGTGGGCACATGTGGATATTTAGCTCCAGGTGATTTTCTTTGCTTCATTTTTTGATATTTTCTGTTGAATTTCTAAAATTAATTGAATATATATTTGGTTTTCTTTTTATCTAATTTTTCATATGCAAAATTTGCCAATACGATGGTTGTTACCGAAAAATGTGGTGTTTATAGTTTTGAAATGGTGGCATTGAAAACGTTAATGGGAAAGCATCCTGAAGAAGTGTTACCATGGTTGTCATCACCAACTTATTTGGTAAATATGAAGTTGACTGATGTGTTAGTTAATAGTTTACCACTTCCGACAAGCCAATTAGTTGCACAAAATCTTGTTCACGTTGTTACACTGACATTCGCTTGCACAAAAAATTTTGATAAAACCCTTGACTAGAATAAAGAATTCAACAATCCATAAAGAGAAAAATAATAGCAGAAGAAATTGTGAAAGTTTTCTTCATTGTTTTTCATGCCCCAAAGCCTCTTTAAATACCTTCCAAAATTTCCTAGAAAAGAGTTTAAAATAAAGTTTTAATTTAAAATATCTTATAAAATCCTAATCAATCCCATAAAATAAACTTTGAAAAATTCTTCTAAAAAGATAGTGGTTTTTGCTTTTCTTTTAAAATCAATAGTAAAAAATTAAAACGTAATGTTATTTAAATCGAACTATTTGGTTGAACTAAAAATCGGTTGAAATTTTGATTTAGAGGAAGGTAAAAATTAGTTGATTAGTGAACAAAGTTACACAAAGTTTAATTGTTTGAATCGTATTTTATAATTATTAATATTTTTATTTTATAATTTTTTAATAATTTATTTGATTTGCACTTAACATACTAAAAATGGACGATGTAATTGATTCTATCACTTATCCATTCCAAAAACATTATATCATATTCAACTTGAATTGGAAGCTTTTTGAAATTATGTATTAAGATATTCAAACTTAATTTGGTCCAATTTGATTTGATTGGTTCGAGAGTTGTTGATAGAGCAGTAATGGCATCGAGGAAAATGGCGATCAAGGATATGTTGGATTCTGTTAATATCCCTTGCTTTCTTTAGTTGTTCTCGCTCAATAAAGGCTTACTATTAGTAATGATGAGTTACTCACCTTTTCTTATTTATATCTGGAAGAAGAAGAAGAAGAAGGTAAATATGAAGCTGATTGATATGTTAGATAATAGTTTACCACTTCCGACAAGCCAACTAGTTGCACAAAATCTTGCTCACATTGCTACACTGACATTCGCTTGCACAAAAATTTTGATAAAACCCTTGACTACACTACACCAAAACATACTTTTAGCGATGTTTTTAGTGGCGTTTTAAAGAAAAACGCCACAAATATTACGCAAACGCCGCAAAAAAAAAAAAGCAATAGCGGCGTTTATATCCAAAACACAGCTAAAAACGATAAATAGCAGCGTTTTTTTAGAAAACGCCGCTAAAGGTCCGAGCATTAGCGGCGCTTTTATATAAACGCTGCTAAAGGTCCAAGCATTAGCGGCGCTTTTATATAAGCGCTGCTAAAGGTCAAAGCATTAGCGGCGCTTCTATAAAAACGCCGCTAAAGGTCAAAACATTAGCGGCTCTTTTATAAAAACGCCGCTAAAGGTCCGAGCATTAGCGGCGCTTTAGAAAAATGCCGCTAAAGGTCCGAGCATTAGCGGCGCTTTTATCAAAATGCCGCTAAAGGTCTGAGCATTAGCGGCGCTTTTAGAAAAATGTCGCTAAAGGTCCCAACAGTAGCGGCGCTTTTATACAAACGCCGCTAAAGGTCTGAGCATTAGCGGCGCTTTTAGAAAAACGCCGCTAAAGATAGAACTTTTAGCGGTGCTTTAACTAAAACGCCACAAAAATCTATTAAAACTATTTTATTTAAAAATAAAACGTCGTCGTTTCAGTTTAATATAAAAATTGAAAAAAAACTCAACATTAGTGGCGTTTTGTTCAAAAACGCCAGTAAATGTATAGCAATGCAAAAAACTATTTTATTTCTAAATAGAACGGCGTCGTTTTGGTATCAATATAAAAATAAAATAGTGGCATTTTTGTTAAAAAAGCCGCCAATTGTTTAGAAATAGCGGCGTTTTACCTAAAAACGCCGCAAATACCTATTTTATTCCAGAATATAAACGACGCCATTTTGGTATCAATATAAAAATTGGAAAAAAAAATCAGCATTAGTGTTTATAATTTAGTGGTTCAATTGTTTAATGTTTAGGGTTTATAAGTTTAAAAGGTTATGACTTTAGGGTTTAGAGTTCATGATTTAAGGTTTAAGGTTTATACTCTATGATTTAAGGTTTAGGGGTTATTCATTGGGGATTAAGGGTTAAAGGATACATTTTTAGGGTTTATGGGTTTAGGTGTTATGGGTTTAAGAGTTAAGAGGATAGAGGTTAGGGTTTAGATTTTTAAGGATTGTGATTTTAAGGTTTAGGATTTTAAGATTTAAGGTTTACTATTTAGGATTTAGGGTTTAAAGTTTAGGGTTTTAAGGTTTAGAGTTTAGTGATTTAGGGCCGAGGGTCAAGGGTTTATGGTTTAAGGTTTATAAGTTTAAAATGTTATGGGTTTAGGGTTTAGATTTCAAGATTTAAGGTTTAAGGTTTAGAGTCTACGATTTAATGTTTAGGGGTTATTGGTTAAGGATTATGGTTTAAATGATATGGGTTTAGGGTTTCTGGGTTAGGTGTTAGATGTTAGAAGTTTAAGGGTTAACAGGATAGAGGTTAGGGTTTAGAGGTTAATGGGATAGGGGTTAGGGGTTTAGGGTTTTTTATGTGAAAAATATATATTAACAATTTGAAATACTATTATTGAAATAAATTTAAAGTTTTTTGAGTATATGACTGCTTTGTTTTTAATTTATATTAAATAAATTCAAATTTTAAATAATTTTCAAGATTTCAAATTTGATCTAATTCTTTTAAATATTAATTAAATTTTAAAAAATTATTTATTTAAATGAAAAATTAAAATACTATTATTAAATAATGTTATATTGTTTTTATTTTATATATTCTTTTAAATATTGTTTTTATTTAAATGAAAAAATTATATTATTTTTATTTTATTAGAATTTTAGTGACGTTTTGGTAAAACGCTGCAATAGGTTCCCCTTTTAGCGGCGCTTTTGGTTAAAAACGCCACAAATGTTAAATTTCTTTGGGCAAAACGGTGTCATTTTGCTCTCTTGTTTTTTACCCACACGATCACACTTACCTTGTTTTCCATTTAAATCGTTCTACCAAGAGTTCAGTTCCCCTTTTCCCTACTCCTAAATCCTAAGTATTTTCACCTTTTTCCCCATTGACATCCGTTTTGCTCTCTTGTTCACCTTTTCCCCAATTTTAAATCCCTAAAGTTCACCCTTCCTACCGGCCATTGATTTCCCATATAGAAAATCCCAATTTTAAATCGCGTCGGCCTTCATCTGCCTCGTCACCAGTCGCCAGCGCCAGTCGCCATCACCATCGACCAACTTGTAAGTCGCCATCGTCATTTTTTTTATTTTTTCAATCTTGACAGTAAGAAATCTAAAGATAAATAGAAAAGAAGAAAAAGAATATGGTGGAAGAAACTGAAGTAACTAATATATATATATATATATATATACACACACATGGAAGGAAATTTGTATAGTATTCAATATTGAAAGTTACATTGGGTAGAACAAATTTGAAATCATTGGGTGTCTGTGGTGAAAGCGATTATTAAGGGTTGTATTGCTTACAATTGGTCTCAACCTGGTATGAAAACCAGCGTTAAAATTATTCACGCTAGGTAAATCTTGCTCTCTCTTGTTTCCCCTTCTTTTAATTTTGGATTATTTCTTTATAATTTTGCTTTATTTGGGTTTCTAAAATTATGATTCATTTATGTTGTTTTGACAAATCTGTATTCAGAAGTAACGAAATTTTGCCCTTTGTCTTGGTGGCTGGAAGATTAAAGGAGTTTTATTTATTGTTCTTTTTTGCAAATATTGCTCTTGTCTTTCGTTTTGATAAATTCACAGGGGTTCAAAGCATCATTGTCTTATAGTTATTTTGGGTTTTTAGACTTGTGTGAGTATTTTTTGTAACAACCCAATTACGACCCTAAACGAAATGGTGGTTTCGGGACCATGAATTCGAGCCAAAAAAAAAATCTCATAATATTATTTTATTTTCGTGTGTAGTGATATTGAGTAAGAGTGTGTTGAATTGTGCAAATTTTATTGCTTGATGTGCTTGAATTGAGAGAAATGATTAAATAGATAAAGTATAAAAGTAGCATTCATTAAATAAAAGGGTTTAATAGAAGTAATAGTTGAAAGAAAGGACTTGCATGTCAAACAACCTATTTTGTTTGTAATGGACGGCATGATGATTACATGAGCATTAAATATCAATTTTTTTTTTATAGTTAGTGGTGTATTATTATATTTGATAATTTGAGTAAAAGAAAGGAAATAAAAAAATAAAAAGATGAGTGTTCATCTTTTCTTCTTCAAGTGGCCGAAGGCATGAAAGAAACAAAGGAGAAAAATAAACACCAAGCTCTCTTCATCTTGGTTTATGCATGACTTGTTAAGGTTGGTATCTAAGCTTAGTTTTTATTAAATTCAACGTTTTTGAGGTTATTAACATGCATATTAACTAGCCCATTTGTAAATGTATGTTAGATGGCATGTTTCGATTATAACCATGGATATAAATTTGGGGGATTATGTGATTCAATATGGCACATATTAGAAATGAACTAGACTAGGAGAATCCCTTAAGAATTTTAGAAGAATTTCGGGTATTAGGTTGTTTGATAAGAAGAAAATTTTAGAAAGGGGTTAATTAGCTAAATAATGGAAGAAAGGAGTTGGGAATGGTAAGGTGAACATTCGGCCCTTGATGAAGAAGGCCAAATTGTTGACATTTTGTATTTTGAGCTATATGGATTAAATTGTAAAGCTTAAATAATTGAGGGGTAAAATAGTAAACTTAATAAAATTGAGTTTTGGATGAACTTGAATAGAATTAAATGTGAACAAGCTTTATTTGATATATTATAGGTCAAGAATAAAAGGGGAAGGAGTTGGATCGTGGGAAGACCAAGGTAAACGAGTAGCCGGGAAAGCTTAAATCATATAATTTCGAGGTAAGTTTGTAAGCAATTGGATTGATACAAATTTTATTCAATATTGAATTGTATATGCTAAAGTGAAATAATAGACTTAATTGTATAAAGCCGAATGTGGTATGGTAAATATTTTATTATGTTCGAAATGAGATTAAAATGCATATTTATATATGTAAGCTTGAATTAATTGGGTGGATTGAATATTTGTATATCTATCAAGGTATAGTTATACGTGAAAATGGAATGTGATTGATCTTTGAAATTGAAAATGAGGATTTATATATATATATATATATATATATGTATAATAGTTGTTAATAGTTGTTCTTATGATACATGGGAATATTAAAATAGACTAGCCGAGTGGGGTTTATTATATGCATGTAAATATGTATATCTCTTGATTAGTTGAAATAAGCATATTGAAATCCGGTTTTCTTTAATTGTCGAATGTGATGTGGATTGGGATTAAATGTTCATAATAGCCGAATGTGTGGTTGATTTATGTATGAAACTTCGGTAGCATAGGGCTGGATAAATATTTATGGATTGAGTAGTAGTAGTTAAATATGGATCTTGGAAATAGGTGATGGTATTGAATAATTAATTTAGTATATATATGGGCGTGGCCGAATGTGATATAAGGTGATAAAAGAAATGAGTTGATTTTAAATCTTTAATTGTATGTGTATTTATATGGATGGAATTGAAATCATATGCATACATAGTACTAATGAGAAGATGGATTAATGGCACTTTGTGTGTGCGGATTTATTCACCGAGAAACTTTGTGTGCGAGATCGGTAGAACGACCTTGTGTGTGCGGATTTATTCACCGAGCACTGTGTGTGCGAGATCGGTAGAATTGCACTGTGTGTGCGGATTTATTCACCGAGCACCGTGTGTGCGAGATCGGTAGAATAGCACTGTGTGTGCGGATTTATTTTCCAATCACTGGGTGTGCGAATTATCGTTTTTCATCTCTTCAAAGACCGAAACACCTAATAAAGGTAAATGAAAGTGCCAGGTAAGTATCTATTGATAATAGTTCATTATTCTGATGAAATGAAGATTAGGTAAAATAATTCGATATGGGTACGGAGTCTATGATTATTTGATTTGTACGCTTGAGATTGAAGAGGTAAATTTTTGATGAATGATAACCTGCTAGGTTTTGCGATAATATGACTTGTTTAATAGTTAGATTGATTGTATATTAAAAGAGACTGGGGAATTGCTTGGTTTGTATACCTTATTGTTTATAACTTACTAAGCGATTTAAGCTTACGTGGTGTAGTTGTTGCATTGTTTTATAAATCTTTAAAGTCGAAGTTCAAGCTCGGGAATTTGTGTCGAAGTCAAGCACACTATCAACCTTTGATACTCTTTTGTAAATGAACTTAATATTATGGCATGTATAAGCTAACTTTCCTAGAATAGACTTACATGTTATTTTGCAAATGTATATACAAATGCCATGCGAAAATGGCTATATTTCTGTGCTTGGGATTGAGTTGGTTATGTTTGATCATGTTGTTAGCATCTATGTATGTTCGGCCTTGATATAATCTTAATATGGAAATTTATTTCTTGGTTCTTATATATGCATGAGTGAGGTATTTTGCACTTATGAAATGTCTTAAAATTTTAGCTTGGTGTTAGGTGTGATAATGGACTTATTGGTAAGTCAAATATATTATAAATGGTGGTTTAATCATAAAATCTAGTATGAGCTAGTTGATATTATAGGTATGATGAAAAATTTAACAACGTTTAATATTGATAATTTGGGTGTGATATAATTCGGCAAATGCCTTTAGAAAGTGGAAAAGTTGATTACTTATTTATGTCAATGATTTGGTGATCTTTGCTAAGTTCTATAAAGCATGGTTGTAATAGAGGAAATTGTTATAAGTGAAGTATGCTACTAATCAAAATGTTCATTGGTTTGGGTTATTGCATGTGTATTTCTTTGTACATATATTCGGCCTTAAGTATAGGTTTGAATGTACGGTTGAAAGTAGAAATTGTTAAATGTTTGAATGTATTATGTATGTACCAATTCGGTCAATAGTGGATAAATCATGTGGGGTGTAACATATTTACAAAAAGGAAATCGATACTAAGTGCAATGTTCATGTAATTCAATTATGCGATTTTGATATGAACTCAGCATGTGATATTATTAAATTTTATTTTATTAAATGTTTGTTTTTACTTGGTAATTGATTTAGTAATGCCCGTAACCCTAAGCCGGCGACAGATACGAGATAGGGGTGTTATAATTATTGGTATCAGAGCCACAATTTAGTCAGTTCTCGAACTAACGTGGCGCGTGTGAGTCTAGCTATACATGCCATATTCATAATGTGATAGTGTGATGACTTCTGATAGTGAAATGTGTTTATTTCTTATATAGTAATGGATCCCGATCCTGAACGAGCTTTAGCTGATGATGTTGAGAGTGTGGCGTCCGTTCCCGTGCAGGGCATCACGCCAGAGGAATCTCGACCGGCTACTAGTAATCCTGATGAGGGAGCTAGACATGCCTTTTATAGCATGATGAATGATTGGTTCCGTCATTACATACGAACCAATCCAGCTATTCAACCACCCCTGAATCCAAATGTTCCCCCTGTAATACCGATTGTACCTCCAGTTGCAAATCCTGAAAGAATAATTAAACCTCCTGTTGATCATATACGAAAACATGGAGCTCAAGAATTTAGAGCTGAGGATGATGATGATGCGGAGCAAGCTAAATTTTGGCTCGATAATACTGGTCGTGTCTTTGATGAGCTGCCTTACACACCCGATGAGTGTTTGAAGTGTGTCATATCATTATTGCGGGATTCTGCCTACTAATGGTGGAATACTCTCGTGTCAGTTGTTTCGAAAGAGAGAGTAACCTGGGACTTTTTTCAGACGAAATTTCGTAAAAAGTACATAAGTCAGTGCTTTATAGACTCCAAGCGTAAAGAATTTCTCGAGCTCAAACAGGGCCGTATGATTGTGTCTGAATATGAGTGCAAGTTTGTACGACTTAGTCGCTACGCTCGCGAATGTGTATCCTCCGAGGTCGCTACGTCTTGGGAGATTCGAGGATGGTCTGAATGAAGATATAAAGCTCCTGGTTGGCATTCTTGAGATTAATGAATTCATTGTGCTAGTGGAAAGGCCTTGTAAAGCTGAAGAACTGGGGAAAGAAAAACGGAAAGCTGGAGTTGAAACTAAAGATTTTCGGAAGAGATCTGCGAGTAAATTTTCACAGATGGCAACAAAGAAGTCTAAGAACAATGGTAGTCGACCCAAAACCAATACTGGGATTTCTATTTGAGATCGGCTACCAGTGAGTTGATGAGCTACATCAGTGGCTAGTGTCGGCAATGCTCGATCGAGCAAACACGAGTGTCAACGGTCGGTGAACATGACATTTGAGAGAGTTTGGGTAAATCTTTTAATCGTACTTGTTACCAGTGTGGTTCGTAAAATCACTTCGTTCGGGATTGTCCGAAGACTATTGAGAAGGTACTACCCAGAGCGCGAGACTGAGCGACACTACAGCTAGAGGTAGACCAGCTCGTAGTGGGAGAGGCAGGAGTGGTGCACAGAGGGGAACTTTAGATGCGGTTATCCGGCGAGATACCGTGTCTGGCTAGAGCTTATGCCATCCGTACTAGAGAGAAGGCTTCATCTCCGGATGTTATTACTGGTATTTTCACTCACTTTGATACTAATGTAACTGCTTTCATTGATCCCGGCTCAACTCATTCATATGTGTGTGAAACATTAGTATCCAGTAAGACTCTACCTGTTGAGTCTACTGAAATTGTGATTCGAGTTTCAAACCCTCTGGGTCGATGTGTGTTGGTGGATAAAGTGTGTAAGAACTGCCCTTTGATGATTCGAGACATGTGTTTTCCAGTTGATCTGATGTTATTACCTTTCGATGAATTCGACATCATCCTTGGTATGGATTGGTTAACCGTATACAATGTAATAGTGAATTACATACGAAAGACTATTGATTTGAGGTGTCAGAATAATGAAATACTTCGATCGAATCTGCAGACTTGAATGGGTTACCGACTGTAATATCATCGATATTGGCTCGGCAGTATTTGAGAAAGGGTTGCGAAGCTTATCTTGCATATATGATTGACAGTAAAGTAACAGAAAAGAAAATTGAATCTGTGCCAGTTGTTTGTGAGTACCCGGATGTGTTTTCGGAGGAATTGCCAAGATTGCCACCTGTTCATGAGATAGAGTTTGGTATTGAGCTAATACCGGGGGCTGCCCCGATTTCGATAGCTCCGTATAGAATGGCACCTACAGAATTAAAAGAATTGAAAGCTCAGTTGCAAGAATTGACGGATAGAGGCTTTACCCGACCAAGTTTTCTCCCTAAGGTGCGCTCGTTCTATTTGTGAAGAAGAAAGACGGAACATTAAGAATGTGCATCGATTATCAGTAACTCAATAAGGTGGCAGTTAAGAACAAATACCCATTGCCCCATATTGATGATTTATTTGATCAATTGAAAGGAGCTTCGGTGTTTTCGAAAATTGATCTAAGATCTGGATATTATTAGTTGCGAGTTAGAGAATCGAATGTGTGTACTGAAGAACCCTGATTTTATTCGAATGATTTGTGATGAAGCTCATAGTAGTAGATTGTCGATTCATCCGGGTAGCACGAAGATGTATAACGACTTGAAGCAGCATTATTGGTGGCACGGTATGAAACGAGACATCTCGGATTATGTATCGAAGTGTTTGGTATGTCAGCAAGTGAAGGCTGAGCATCAAGTGCCATTGGGACTTTTTCAGCCGATTATGATACTTGAGTGGAAGTGGGACCGAGTCACTATGGAATTCGTAACGGGTTTACCTTTGACACCGAGCAAGAAAGATTCAATTTGGGTTATTGTTGATAGATTGACGAAATCGGTGTATTTCATTCTGGTACGTACGGATTTCTCACTTGATAAATTAGCTGAGTTGTACCTATCACAGATAGTTCGACTACACGGTGTACCTATTTCTATTGTTTTGGATAGGGATCCGGGGTTTACATCGCGGTTTTGGAAGAAACTGTAGGATGCTCTAAGTACTAAGTTGCACTTCAGTACTGCCTTTCACCCTCAGTCGGATGGTCAATCTGAGTGTGTTATTCGAACACTCGAGGATATGTTGAGATGTTGCATCCTTGAGTTTGAGGGTACATGGGAACGATACTTACCTTTGATTGAATTCGTGTATAATAACAGTTTTCAATCAAGTATCAAAATGGCACCCTATGAAGCTTTGTACGGTCGTAAATGTCGTACACCTTTATATTGGACCGAGCTAAGTGAAGGCAAGATACAGAGAGTTGATTTAATCAGAGAAACAGAGAAAAAAAGTTATAATAATTCGAGAAAGTTTAAAGGCCGCATCAGATCGTCAAAAGTCATACGCGGATCTGAAACGAAAAGATATAGAGTTTAAAGTGGGTGATCGAGTATTCTTGAAAGTATCGCCGTGGAAAAAGATATTCAGATTTGGTCGTAAAGGAAAACTGAGTCCGAGGTTTATTGGGCCATACGAAGTTATTGAGCTTATCGGGCCGGTTGCATACAAATTAAAGTTGTCGAATGAGTTAAACAAGATTCATGATGTTTTCCACGTGTCAATGCTCCGACGATATAGATCCGACCCTTTCCATGTGATCAATCCATCTGAGGTGGAAATTCAGCCGGTATGACTTATGAAGAAGAATCGATTCGCATCCTAGCTCGTGAAGTGAAAGAGTTGTGAAATAAGAAAATATTGCTAGTCAAGTTATGTGGCATAAGCACGGGGTAGAGGAAGCAACTTGGGAAACAGAGGAATCAATGAAAGAACACTACCCACACATATTAGTCGGTAAGATTTTCGGGACGAAAATTCCTTAAAAAGGGGGGGAAGTTGTAACAGCCCAATTACGACCCTAAATGAAAAGGTGGTTTTGGGACCACAATTCGAGCCCAAAAAAATCTCATAATATTATTTTATTTTCGTGTGTAGTGATATTGAGTAAGAGTGTGTTGAATTGTGCAAATTTTACTGCTTGATGTGCTTGAATTGAGAGAAAGGATTAAATAGATAAAGTATAAAAGTAGCATTCATTAAATAAAAGGGTTTAATTGAAGTAATAGTCGAAAGAAAGGACTTGCATGTCAAACAACCCATTTTGTTTGTAATGGACGGCATGATGATTACATGAGCATTAAATATCAATTTTTTTTATAGTTAGTGGTGTTTTATTATATTTGATAATTTGAGTAAAAGAAAGGAAATAAAAAAAATAAAAAGATGAGTGTTCTTCTTTTCTTCTTCAAGTGGCCAAAGGCATGAAAGAAACAAAGGAGAAAAATAAACACCAAGCTCTCTTCATCTCGGTTCATGCATGACTTGTTAAGGTTGGTATCTTCAACGTTTTTGAGGTTATTAACATGCATATTAACTAGCCCATTTGTAAATGTATGTTATATGGCATGTTTCGATTATAACCATGGATATAAATTTGGGGGATTATGTGATTCAATATGGCACATATTAGAAACGAACTAGACTAGGAGAATCCCTAAAGAATTTTATATGAATTTCGGGTATTAGGTTGTTTGATAAGAAGAAAATTTTAGAAAGGGGTTAATTAGCTAAATAACGGAAGAAAGGAGTTGGGAATGGTGAGGTGAACATTCGGTCCTTGATGAAGAAGGCCAAATTGTTGACATTTTGTATTTTGAGCTATATGGATTAAACTGTAAAGCTTAAATAATTGAGGGGTAAAATAGTAAACTTTATAAATTTGAGTTTTGGATGAAATTGAATAGAATTAAATGTGAACAAGCTTTATTTGATATATTATAGATCAAGAATAAAAGGGGAAGGAGTTGGATCGTGGGAAGTCCAAGGTAAACGAGTAGCTGGGAATGCTTAAATCATATAATTCCGAGGTAAGTTTGTAAGCAATTGGATTGATGCAAATTTTATTCAATATTGAATTGTATATGCTAAAGTGAAATAATAGACTTAATTGTATAAAGCCGAATGTGGTATGGGAAATATTTTATTATGTTCGAAATGAGATTAAAATGCATATTTATATATGTAAGCTTGAATTAATTGGGTGGATTGAATATTTGTATATGTATCAAGGTATAGTTATACGTGAAAATGGGATGTGATTGATCTTGGAAATTGAAAATGAGGATTTATATATATATATATATATATATATAAATATAATAGTTGTTGTTGTTGCAGAATGATACATGGGAATATTAAAATAGACTAGCCGAGTGGGGTTTATTATATGCATGTAAATATGTATATCTCTTGATTAGTTGAAATAAGCATATTGAAATCGGTTTTCTTTAATTGCCGAATGTGATGTGGATTGGGATTAAGCGTTCATAATAGCGAATGTGTGGTTGATTTATGTATGAAATTGGTAGCATAGGGTGGATAAATTTTATGGATTGAGTAGTAGTAGTTAAATATGGATCTTGGAAATAGGTGATGGTATTGAATAATTAATTTAGTATATATATGGGCGTGGCCGAATGTGATATAAGGTGATAAAAGAAATGAGTTGTTTTTAAATCTTTAATTGTATGTGTATTTATATGGATGGAATTGAAATCATATGTATACATAGTACTAATGAGAAGATGGATTAATGGCACTGTATGTGCGGATTTATTCACCGAGCACTGTGTGTGCGAGATCGGTAGAATGGCACTGTGTGTGCGGATTTATTCATCGAGCACTGTGTGTGCGAGATCGGTAGAATGGCACTGTGTGTGCGAATTTATTCACCGAGTACTGTGTGTACGAGATCGGTAGAATGGCACCGTGTATGCGGATTTATTCATCGAGCAATCGTGTATGCGAGATCGGTAGAATGGCACTGTGTGTGCGGATTTATTTTCCAATCACTGGGTGTGCGAATTATCGTTTTTCATCTCTTCAAAGACTGAAACACCTAATAAAGGTAAATGAAAGTGTCAGGTAAGTATCTATTGATAATAGTTCATTATTCGATGAAATGAAGATTAGGTAAAACACTTGATATGGGTGCGAGTCTATGATTATTTGATTTGTACGCTTGAGATTGAAGAGGTAAATTATTGATGAATGATAACCTGCTAGGTTTTGTGATAATATGACTTGTTTAATAGTTAGATTGATTGTATATTAAAAGAGACTGGGGAATTGCTTGGTTTGTATGTATTACCTTATTGTTTATAACTTACTAAGCGATTTAAGCTTACGTGGTGTAGTTGTTGCATTGTTTTATAGATCTTTAAAGTCGAAGTTCAAGCTCGGGAATTTGTGTCGAAGTCAAGCACACTATCAACCTTTGGTACTCTTTTGTAAATGAACTTAATATTATGGCATGTATAAGCTAGCTTTCCTAGAATAGACTTACATGTTATTTTGCAAATGTATATACAAATGCCATGCGAAAATGGCTATATTTCTATGCTTGGGATTGAGTTGGTTATGTTTGATCATGTTGTTAGCATCTATGTATGTTCGGCCTTGATATAATCTTAATATGGAAATTTATTTCTTGGTTCTTATATATGCATGAGTGAGGTGTTTTGCACTTATGAAATGTCTTAAAATTTTAGCTTGGTGTTAGGTGTGATAATGGACTTATTGGTAAGTCAAATATATTATAAATGGTGGTTTAATCATAAAATCTAGTATGAGCTAGTTGATATTATAGGTATGATGAAAAATTTAACAACGTTTAATATTGATAATTTGGGTGTGATATGATTCGGCAAATGCCTTTAGAAAGTGGAAAAGTTGATTACTTATTTATGTCAATGATTTGGTGATCTTTGCTAAGTTCTATAAAGCATGGTTGTAATAGAGGAAATTGTTATAAGTGAAGTATGCTACTAATCAAAATGTTCATTGGTTTGGGTTATTGCATGTGTATTTCTTTGTACATATATTCGGCCTTAAGTATAGGTTTGAATGTACGGTTGAAAGTAGAAATTGTTAAATGTTTGAATGTATTATGTATGTACCAATTCGGTCAATAGTGGATAAATCATGTGGGGTGTAACATATTTACAAAAAGGAAATCGATACTAAGTGCAATGTTCGTGTAATTCAATTATGCGATTTTGATATGAACTCAGCATGTGATATTATTAAATTTTATTTTATTAAATGTTTGTTTTTACTTGGTAATTGATTTAGTAATGCCCGTAACCCTAAGCCGGCGACAGATACGAGATAGGGGTGCTACATTTGTGTTCCTAGCTGTTGGTTTCAATTAGATGAGTCTAACATCATCACCAGTGTTAAATGATTTAAATTATTCTATATTAGGCCTCAACTGATTGAGATCTTATACCTATATATATATATATATATATATATAGGTATCCATATTGTTAGTAAGATATGAGAAGAAATTTTGGAGCCCTTCATGAGGTGTAAGGTTTCAACTATTTCTTATGGAATAGAATCAGAGCTATGGTTGTGTGCTATTTTGCAGAAGGTTTCTAACATCCAATTAATTGGCCTTCAAGAAGAGCTAAAAGACTATCTTTTTAAATGATGAAAAACCATTAGAGTGAGTTTAGTTTAGTTTATCATAAATGTAGTTTTTTGGGATATAAGTTGAAAATACCCTGCCCTTTCACTACTGCACTATCACTTTTGACTCATTATCTTTTTATTGTGAGAAATAGTTCATTGTAAGAAATCTTCATATATTGTGAGGATTTTAATAATTTACTATATTTTTATTTTTCGTGAAACATTTTTAGTCAAGAAACATGGCTTTTCATTCCATTAAGAAGGAAAATTTCCAAATTTGTTATTGGTTTTAGTTTCCTGAAAGATTTGGATTATTTGGGTCAGCTTGGAATAGATTATAAAGCTTGATAACTTTGCTAAAATTTGACTACTTGATTTTTTTATTTATTTATTTATTTATTTATTTTTGCAGTTAGTGTTAGTGAAGTTGAAGCACTCTTTGAGCTATTCAATAGCATAAGCGGTTCTGTGATTGATGATGGGCTAATCAACAAGGTACAGTAGTGTCTATATGGTTTTCATGTGGTCATGGTTCTCTTTGTTCTTTTTTAAATGCAAAGTTTGATACCCTTCTATCTCTTCAGTTGTATTTGCAGGAAGAGTTTCAATTAGCACTGTTTCAGAATAGGAAGAAGGAGAACATTTTTGCAAATCGGGTAATATATTTTGTCGCTTGATATTGTTGTGGGAACTTCAATTTTACTTCGAGTTTCGACTTGTTTTTGTCTAAATTATGTTGGATGGGCATGTGATGTGCTAGCAATGGGTGACTAGGTTGCATGTTTATCACATTTACATCGGTTTTGAGGCATGATCATCTATAGGTTGCAGATTTCTTTGCTCATCTCGGTTTCATACGTAAACATGAATTTTAATAACTAATATGAAAGTTAGGAATTAATATATTGTCGTGAGAGAGACCATGTTGTTAGGCAAAGGTCTAAGTCTTCCTGTCAACCACTATTAGCCTAACTTGGTAGTTGGTACAATGTGAAATCACTTTACGAGCCGACTAATAAAAGAACATGCTTAGGGACCAAAAATAAGTGCCATAGGTATTAATTCCCTCACAGGGGTCATCTCCCACCTCTCTTGCGTTCTAGAGAATTTTATTTCCTTACTTTTTTTTCCATTTAAAAGTTCCTTTCATTTAAGCATAAAAGAGCATCTCAAAGAACAAGATTATCTTCTTTTACAAGAATCTAAGAGCATCCGGGCCCATCTCTAGATTTTATCCTTCAAACATAAACCAACACCATGAACGAGTTATAATTTCTAATGCTGTTTACCATAAAACAACAGTTTTAAGATACAATTATTATGTTTGAAGTTTAACCTATTTTCAAAAAGATCATAATTAATTTTAAACATGTTATATAATTCTTAAATTTTGAAACATTATAACAGTTTTAATAAACTTTAAAATAATTATAAAGTTCTAATTTTTTTAAACATTTTCCGAAAATAAGTATGTACTAAATAAATACATATATATTTATAAAAGTATTATCAAATTTGAAATGTAATTTTTTTATTTTTTATTCTTTAGGCACATTTTGAAAAGTATATGCTAAACATATATTATAATCTTAAAATTATAAATGTTTGAAGTAATTTTATATCATGTTTAAATAGGTTTTAAACAAATTTAATTTTGCAAGATCTTTAAAATAGTTGTTATTAATTTCGATAGTAGCGATATAAGGTTTTTAACATATTTTAAATTAACTATTTTATTTCTTATTGAAAACAAAACTAATTTTAATTATATTATTTAACAGCTTAAATATGTTTTTATCATATTATAAAATAATTATAATTAGTTTAAAAATGTCAAACAATATTTTAAATTCGATATTTTTTTTTCTCAATATTTTAGCACCAAATACTATATTAAACCTTTTAACTTAAACCAAAAATAATATCAACATCACTATTCATAATAATAAATTTCATATTTTAATAAATATTTGCATGTTATGAAGAGATTAAGCGATTCTCGATTTGAGATGTTTTATTGCTGTAATTAAGGTGTATAAATGTTGTTAATTGAGATGTTAAAGTGCTGCAAAATGAGGTGTTTAAATGATGTTAATTGAAGTGTTTAATTGCTGTAAATTGAGGTGCTCAAATGATGTAAATTGAAGTGTTAAAGTGTTGCAATTTGAAGTATTTAAATGATGTGAATTGAAGTGTTAAGTACTGCAAATTGAAGTGTTTAAGTGCTGCAAATTGAAGTGTTAAAGTGTTGCAAATTGCTGTGAATTGAAGTGTTAAAGTGCTGCATATTGAAGAGTTTACATGTTGTAAATTGAAGTGTTTTAAGTACTGCAAATTGTATTGTTTAGTTCCTGGAAATTGAGATGTTTATTGCTATAATTGAGGTGTATAATTGTTGTTAATTGGGATGTTAAAGTGTTGTAAGTTGAGGTGTTTAAATGCTATAAATTGAAGTGTTTAATTGTTGTAAATTGAGGTGCTTAATTGATGTAAATTGAAGTGTTTAATTTCTATAGATTGAGGTGCTCAAATGATGTAAATTGAAGTGTTAAAGTGTTGCAAATTGAAGTATTTAAATGCTGTGATCCTCGCGTGTTAAAGTGCTACAAATTGAAGTGTTTAAATGCTGTAAATTGAAGTGTTAAAGTGCTGCAAATTGAAGTATTTAAATGCTTTGAATTGAAGTGTCAAAGTGCTGCAAATTGAAGTGTTTACATGTTGTAAATTGAATTGTTTTAAGTACTGCAAATTGTATTGTTTAGTTCCGAAATTGAGGTGTTTATTGCTATAATTGAGGTGTATAAGCATTGTTAATTGGGATGTTAAAGTGTTGTAAGTTGAGTGTGAATGCTGATTGTTATCAATTGACATCCCATTAGTAACTCTTCTTTCTTGCTTATAGATGTCATTATATATCTTTGAACTGAACCACTCTTGGTTTATTATTTAAATACTACTTTCTTTGCTTTTCGGGATGTTCAAGTTTGACATTTAATCGCTTCTGCTCCTACGCAACTTCGGTTCAATGAAGAGTTACATTTAATCTTCAATTTAATATCGATAGTGCTATTGATAAAGTTTCTTCTGCAGATTGTTCTCCGTTAGTTTGTTGGTAAGTTTTCACTTTGTTTACATATAGTTGCCCTCATTTTTTTATATCATTAGTATGAGTATTCAAATAATACCGACATATAGTCAACAATTATAAAAATTTATTTTGATCATTATTTAATATTTTTTAAAAGAAGTAATTTAAAATCATTTAAATTTACAACAACAATATGTAAATGATTTATAGAAATGAAATAGTTAAAAATCAAATTTATATAAAATTGACATAAAAATAAAATATTATTTATTTAAGGGTAGTAATGTTATTTTCACACTTATTACTTACTTATTCTTTATCAACATGTAATTCAACCAAATAATGTAATCCTATTCAAATTTTGCTCTATTCCATTATAGTAAATCAAACATAAAGTCATGGTCGTTTGAACTAGTTGGGCTATCAATTCGGAAAAAAATATTAGACTAATTGACTTGAAAATAAGTATGTACCGATTAAACCAAGTTAAAAAATAAAATTATTTTTAATATTTTTTAATTTTTAGTGATTTATTCAATTAAACCATATTTAGTAACGACCAATTAAATAATTTATCCTGATATCTTTAATTTTCTAAAATTTATTCTATATTTTAATATAGTCAAATAACAAACCCAACACAAAAGGTTAGTAAAACATACTAATTATTACTATTATATAACTATTTTATAGACTTGACATTAGATATAAGATTGAATTAAAATAAATTATTAAACAAGTTATTTCAAATTCTAAGCACCTTCACAACATCTTAACTTACCTAATTTTAAGATCAAATTTCATAACTTACATAAGTTTACGATCAAATTTCATAACTTACATAATTTTAAGTTAAGATCAAACTTCATAACTTACATAATACTTGTATAGAAAAAAATGATTCAAAGTATATAGGTTGGAAACTTTGACGGGTTGCCTTATATCTCACAATCGAGATATAATGGATCCTCCTAGGTGTAACAATGCCACGTATGATGAATCTTAAAGAATACAAAACTTACTTAATTTTAAGATCAAATTTCATAACTTACATAAGTTTAAGATCAAATTTCATAACTTACATAATTTTAAGTTAAGATCAAACTTCATAACTTACATAATTTCGAGGTGATTGGGCTGATGTGAATACGGCTCGCAGAATTAAAAGCGATCAATATGGCTTTACAATGGTGAATTTCTCTCGATTGATTCACACCGGAGAACAAGCGATGGACAAGCCGTATGTGTTTTCTTCTCAAGTTAAACAAGTTTTTACTCAAAGATCCAAGCGATGAGGGTTGGTACGTTGTACTTCAAAACATCCCTAGAGACTTGTTCGACATTGGCGGTGGAAGTAGAGATGACATAGTCGAAAGATCAAAAACTTTGCCTTTTCGAACAAGACATAACTGAAAATATCCTAGTACTAGTCAACAATTTCAATGGGTTCGTCGGGATGTGGATGAAGATATTTACTGAAATATGATGTAGTAAGATTTAACGATTTATTATTTATATGTTATATTATAATTTTCATGTTGGTCATGTTATATAATTTAACTGTTTTAAATGTCCTATTATTGTTGTTATTTGTTACTAAAATTTTGAACTATTTTATGTGTATTGCGGAAAATGCCCGAAAGGCGATTACGAGGTTTAAATATTGTCCAAGCATACTCCAAATCCGGAAGAAGTAAATAGTGGACATGATACAGTTGTTGGATCTTCTAGTCTGCCGGACATAGATGACGAGCATGGACAATTCCAAAGTAATGTTAAGTTTATTTTACATGCAAGTTGAATTTTATTATTGATTCATTTTCAATTTTAATATAATAATATATCAATTTTCAATTGAGGTGGTGGGACGAAAGCGAGCTCGGGACGTACATTACTTATAGATTTATATGACTTAGAGCCTACTGAGCGTGTTCAAGTAAGGAGAAACAATCATGGCCAGCCTATCGGATCTGAAGCTCATTGTTGGCGGGCTATTTGGGCATTATAGCACGAAATGCGAATATGTTGCCCATTAACTACGAATCATGGCATCTCGTGTCTGATGCCAACAAAAATCAGGCTCTCGATAATATTAAGGTAATAAAAGGTGAATGTAATTTATAATACTTTAATTTAACCTTCATTTATATTAACTTTTTTAATTTTTTTTTCTAGGGTAAATTTGCTTTAGAGGTCTCTAATGACTATGTTAAGAAGACGTTGGGTAAAAAATGGAGAGACAATAAAAGCACCCTAAAAAAACCAATATTTTAAGAAAGACATAAACCTCGACGAAAAATTGCGAAATGTCCCGCCGGGAATGTTGAGGTACCAATGGGAAGATCAAGTTAGATTCTAGAATTCAAAGAAAGGAGAGGTATTACGTACTTTCAAAGTCTTATAAAATTTTCGGTTTATCGTATGTACTATATACATAATTCAAATTCCATTATGTAGGACCGTGAGCGAGTTGGAACAAACAACAGACAGAAACAACAATTCATGCACACGGCAGGTTCCAGAAGTTTTGCTCGTGTAGCTGAGGCCGAGGTATTATAATTTATTACTTCTTTCAAATATTAATTACTTTATACTATTAAATTATATTTTTACGCTATAATGTAGGAAGTTTCTTGGTCAAAAGTTGGGCGCCTTGACTTTTTGACATTACACATAGGAAGAAGGATGGATCTCCGATGACATCCGAGGCTGCAGAAATTTTGGTATATTTACTTAATATAATTTGATTTATTATAAATATTTATAATGTTTAATTACAATAGTTTAATTCATCGTTTGTAGTTTTAAATTTATAATTTTAAGTTATGTTCCATTCCTTTTTAATTATATATTTCGTTTCTAACTTTTTTATTGATTTATTAGGATAAACTAAAGGAGAAGAAGGCGGAGTATGAGGCGGTTGCTTCGTCTTACAGTTCTGTTAATCTCGAGGAGATTGATAACAGAATTATTATTGATGTTTTGGGTCCTGAAAGGTACGACTGCTTCGATTGATAGTTTTGTTAATCTTGAGTGTATTTATAACAAAATTATCACTAATGTTTTGGGTCTTACAAGGTATGGTCGGGTTCGATGTCAAGGATTAGGTGTTATCCCGACTCAATATTTTGATCCGCTCCGACAATACATGCCTTTCGAGTCAATCTCGTCTTGAAGTTCGAGACCGAAAGACCGAGATATCTCGATGGAAGCGAAACACGGTGAGCAAATTTCTCAAAGATAGAGCGAGAAAAGAATGAGGAGGCGGACATATTGCTCAACTTAGAGCGGAGGCAAGCAGCAGGAGGCGAGCGAGAAAGTATGAAGAACTCCACTCATGATGCAGACTATGATCACGATTGTTCCAAGAATCGTAGAGGCCGCCCTCTTAGACATTTGTTTTATTGTTGTAAGATTTTTTAACATTATTACGATTAACATTATTGAAAAATTGTTTGAATTATGCTTCATTTATTAATAAATATCATATATCTTTTATTAAATTTGAAGTATCATTTAGATTTAATGCTTTTGGTGAGATTTAAATGTTTTATTTGCTACCTTGGGTTGGAATTATATGCAATTGCTGCTGTTTTTGGTTGGTTTTTAATGCAGGGATGGTAGGATATTGCAGAAAAATAGCACTGCAAATCTGTGCAAATTAGTGGCGTTTTTGTTAGAAACGCCGCTAAAAGACCACACCTTTAGTGGCGCTTTTATAAGAAACGCCGCTAAAAGACCACACATTTAGCGGCGCTTTTCTAAGAAACGCCGCTAAAAGGCCCACCCTTTAGCGTCGTTTTATAAAAAAGCGCCGCTAAAGGTGTGGTCTTTAGCGGCGTTTTATAATAAAAAGTCGCCGCTAACTTTTTTACAATAATACGCGCTAACTTTTTGCGTGTTTTAGCAGAAGAAATAAAGAATAATAGCAGAAGAAATTGTGAAAGTCTTCTTCATTGTTTTTCATGCCCCAAAGCCTCTTTAAATACCTTCCAAGATTTCCTAGAAAAGAGTTTAAAATAAACTTTTAATTTAAAATATCCCATAAAATCTTAATCAATCCCATAAAATAAGATTTTGAAAAATTCTTTAAAAAAGATAGTGGTTTTTGCTTTTCTTTTAAAATCAATGGTAAATTAAATTATAATACAATGTTATTTAAATCGAACTATTTGGTTGAACTAAAAATCGGTTAAAATTTCGATTTATATCTGAAGAAGAAGAAGAAGGAGGAGGTCAAGGATGAAGAAGAGCAAGATGAGGTCCTTTTTTATTAACAATTTCTTCGACTTAGTAAAAGGAAAAGAAAAACATATCCATAACTTGTATGATACATACCTTCAAGAGATAAAAATAACATTGAGTGAAACAAGTATGAATTCTTGGGCAACCACAAGATTCCACCAGTGTGACAAACAGAGAAGCTAAAGGCTATCAATCAAGAGAAATTGTTTCAGGAGTGTTGGAAACTAGAAAGATGAATTTAATGGAAAAGTTTCACTGTTGGTTGTAATTGTCCTTGACATTGAACAACTTGGATTGGTCTCCCATGAATGGATCGTGTCATCTATTTCAGATTCTTCATCACCATGGTCTTCAAGAACATTTCCACCTGAAGCGTTAATCAACTCCAGCTCCATTGCTACTTGTTTCATGGTGGGTCTTTTCTTTCCATTAAGATTCAAGCATCTTTTTGCTAGTAGAGCCACAACTATAATCTCCTGTTCTGGACCATTCTTTTCTAACATTGGATCGAGAATGTTAAATAAGGAATTCTCCTGCATTGAATGCAAAAAATAAGATACCAAGCTTCTCACTGGCTCTGATTGTTCTGCGGAGATGGGTTTCTGCCCTGTTAGAAGCTCAATAAGAACAACTCCAAAGCTATAAACATCACTCTTCTCCGTAAATTGACTTGATCGAAAATATTCGGGATCCATGTATCCGAAAGTTCCTTGCACCCGAGTGGTTAGATGTGTTTGTTCAAGTGCAACTGATCTTGAAGTTCCAAAATCTGATACTTTTGCCCTATATTTATCATCCAAAAGTATGTTACTAGATTTGATGTCTCGATGATAAATAGGAGCAGAAGCTGCTGAATGCAAATAGAACAAGGCATTGGCAATTTCAATCGCAATTCGTAAACGCATTTCCCATGTCAATGGTAATTCTTCATTTTGGTTATGAAGGAGATCGTATAATGTACCATTTGGAATGAACTCATACACCAATAGAGGAACTTCAGCCTCTAAACAACACCCTAAAAGCTTAACCACGTTCCTGTGATTAATTTGAGATAAAATTATCACCTCGTTAATGAACTGTTCAACTTTCCTTTCATCAAATTTCTTTCCTTCCATCATTTTGGATTTCTTAATAGCCACAATGCTTCCATCTATTAGCATTCCTTTATAAACAGTCCCTTGACCTCCTTGACCAAGGATTCGGTTTTCATTATAATGATCCGTCGCCTTTTCCATCTCTTTTGAAGTAAATAACTTAAATTTTTCAACATTACCTTCATTGCTAGACAAATGTTGTTGCAGTAACAAACCTCCATTCCTTTTGAAGTATTTCTGCTTCAGCATGATTTTTTGTTTTCTTTTGAGGACTTTGTACACACTCCATGTTACAAGTAGTAGAAATAGTGTCCCAATACTAGTGCTGCAACCTATAAAGATATAAGAAACATAGTTAAAAGGTAAATCTGAAAATTAAAATCAACAATGAGAGAACCTTCGCATCATCCATTGTATTGATATTCAACTCTTACAAATTTAATGATAAATAATTGTTACTGCCTCATGCATTCAAAGTAAATATAACACGGCTTGAATTGACATAATCCAATAACCATAATGATTTCACTTTAAAAACAAAAAGTGTAAACCAGCACGTACCTATAATAATGCTTGTCAAGTTATGAGTATTTTGAGTTGGTTTTTTGCGCTCACAATAGTTGCTAGGGGTATGCAAACAAAGCATGCGACAATACTGATAATCCCCACAATTTCCATCTGTCATTTAAGAATTGAATAAAAAAAAGGTTATAAGGTTAAAGTACCTGAGAGGTCTTTATACTATCCAGATCGGATTAAATTAGTCATTTTATTATTAAATAGATCAATTTAGTACTTATACTATTAAAAAGAATCAAATAAATTTAAATTATAAAAGAGTTAATATTTCTTGTATAAAAAATGTCTTGAATTTTTTTCAAAATCTATTCTATTTTAAACAAAACATTTCATTTATAGAACCATAAAAACTTTAAAAATAATTAACTTTATTAAAAAATATATGTTAGTTATATTTCAATTTGGTCTTCTTTGATTCATTTTATAGTATAAGGATTAGATTAATTCATTTAATAGTAGAGGACTAATTTAGTCAAATTCCTATAATATTTATTTAATATGTTAATTAAAGTTGTTTTACTCCTTTCGTTTCTCTTTATGCGGTTAATATTTTGACAATCCAACGTTGAATTTAATAATTTATTCATATAAATCATTCATGTCAAATTTGATATAAATTAAAATTTTCAACTTTTATTTAATGTAAAAATATTCAACCATTGAATATATATTCATAAATTCAATAGTTGAATTATTAAAATATTAATCGTATAGAGAGATATAAAAGATGTAAAATAACTTTCATTTTATATCGGTGTAAGTGGATTACTCCTCATATATATATATATATATATATATATATATATATATCGAAATTTTACATACTTTATTAAATATGATTTTGTATCTTGAATCTTCAACTAATTAGTATATTTTAGTCATGATATACCTCAACCAATGATAACTAAATTATGATATACTAACTATGTGAGTGAAAAAAACTTATGTAACAATTTATTTAAAAAATATTGATATATATATAAAAAAAAGTCGATTGAAATAGTAAGGTGTCTTTGTTTAAATTTTATTACACTCATTTTTCTGGATTTTACATAAAATATAAAATAATAAAAATACTCTCATAATAATATTTGTTCTTTTATAAAAATAATAGATTTTCACAATTTTTCAACTGAGTCGAGACTAAGTTGATGAGTGACACCAACTCAAATAACTCTTTACAAAATACTATTAATTTAGGTACACCCATAATGGGATAGGAAAAAATTATGTAATAGACATATTTATTAAAAGCTTAAATAAAATTAAATGAATCACTTGTTGAAATGATAAATGTTAAATCTAAAAATTTTTGTAAAGGTTCAAATCTCACAATCTTAAATTTATTATCGATCTTATATAAAAATTTAAAAGATGTGAATACCCTTAAAATAATGTAATTTAATTTGTTAAATAAAAAAGATAATATAGATATAAGAAAAAAAAAAGTTTCTTAAAAAACATTAATTCGTACCTTCGCATAACGTCGAATAAATGTGAGTATCCTTATCACACACACATAGATGATTAGAGCTCAACCTCGACCAGCAATATTCACCATTAGATGTACAAGAAGTTTCCAAACTATCGTTCAAATGGCACTCTCCAAATATTGGTGTGCCCCATTGCAGTTGTACTGGGACATGCGTCGTACTATTTACATCAAAATCTTCTAAATCATAGTCATCAGAAATCAAGGAAGCAAATCCGCATGATCTTTTCCTCCTATAATCACTAGAATCAACCCTGCTACTCATGTTTAAGTAGAATGAACTGAGACCCTCAGGGAAATAAGCAAGACATGTAGCAATAGAGGAAGTCTTGTTATTAATCCTACAACTTGGTTGCAAACATCCGCCTATAAAATTATTTGTTTCGTTGTCAAAAATAGTAACTAAATTACCGCAACCTGAAGAACAAAACTGTTGTCAGAATCTGAGTAGGAAAAGCTGGTGCCAATTAGGTTGAGACTCATCCCATTGTGATGGTTTTTTCGACAGTTGAAGTAAGTTATTGGATGGTTGACCTTGACAGTACCGTCAAAAAAATCAAACTCCAGTATTTGTAGATTTGTGTCATTTATGTTTAAGAAAGGAACCTTTTCCCCATTGGCGGTTTTGTTGCAAATTACTTCAAACAAACCGTCAGTTTCATAATCTTGGTCCTTCATTCTAAAACATTTCCGCAGGACCATTCCTTGTAGGTGTGGACGTTGATAGGTCCTAGTCCCGGTCTTCCGCATCCTGCGGATTTAGCAAAAAGGAATAAATAGTAAAATCTACAAAATATATGGACATTCAATTAGGGGTGAGTAAAACTAGATTAGATTTGAAAATATCGAAAAAAATTCAAATGTCGAGTTAACCGAATTGAGTTATTCGAACTATTCGAGTCAACTCGAATAAGTAAATCGAGTTTCAATTTCAAATCAAGTTGAATTTTACAATTAAAATAATTTGAATAACTGATTGATATGTATATCCTTTAGGTCAATGTTGAGTTTGAAAATGAGCAAATTGGTCTCTCTCAACAAAAATTTTTAAAAAATTCAAAATAATTTTTAAAATTCAAAATATTTATTAAAATTCCAAAATTTATATGATTTAAAAAAATTATAAGAAATTCTAAAATATATAAAGAAAGTTAAAAATTAAAATTTTCTAGAATAATAATTTTGGGACCTAAATAAGTTAATTAATGATTCAAGTTTATCATACTAAAGTATTTTTATTTTGATTTGAAAAAGCTTTCAAATATATATAGTTTCAAATTTATGTGCTTTAATAAGGAATTAGTTATATTGTAATAATATTTTAATTTGACATGTTTAATTTTTTAATTTAAATCAAAAATTTTACTCGATTTGACTAGACTCAAATTTTATTTCACTCGACTTAATTGAATTGAGTTAAGATAATAAAGTAGAACTTATCAACTCAATTAACTCGAAATTATATATATATATATATATATATATATATATATAATATGAAGTCAGCGGTGTCCTTGATCTCTCTAATTAAGTGAACAAATTAGTAAACTACACTTTTCCGCCTCTTTCAAAAGAATAAATAATTTAACATGAACAC
This sequence comes from Gossypium rotundifolium, assembly GCA_025506655.1. Lineage (NCBI taxonomy): Eukaryota > Viridiplantae > Streptophyta > Magnoliopsida > Malvales > Malvaceae > Gossypium > Gossypium rotundifolium. Next base: position 9,687,197 of record CP106730.1, on the reverse strand, counting down.
TTTAACACTTGAATTAATGTAAAAATTACATTTTAACTCCTCTAAAAATAATAATTTAATTTAATTTAATCTCATTTAAGTATTAATTCAAGTTTTTGGAATACAAAACTTTTAGGTATAAATTTTTGAAAGCCAAAAATATTAATATACAAAATCAATGATCCTAAAAACTTTTTTTAGAACTTATATGATTCTATAGACTGTTTTTAAACAATTAGCAAAATCTATATATTATCTGAATTAAAAGAAGAAGAAAAAAGCCAAGCAATGGAAGTGACAGCGCGTGACTGACCTCCGTCACCGCAATAGGTGGAATTCCAGTTGAGCACGGCGGTTACATGCGTGGTTTTAATACTGATGCCTGTGGGCAATGGATAAGCACTACGGAAGGAGTACTTGCTAAAGATGAAAGCAGATGCGCATCTTTTGCTGTCAGGATACATGGCTCTCATGTTTACGGTATAGGAAGTGAGATTTGCAGTAATTTGAGTAAAGCAGCCAGATTCAGAAGCACCATCGTCACACCTTGGTTGAATGCAGCCTCCAAGTGAATCAGCTTCGTTACTTAAAATAGTAGCCAAATTTCCGCAACCTACTGACCCGAAATAATTCCTCTCACTTGAGAAGAAAAAGGGAGTGCCTGAGAGATTCACACTCACACTAACCTCGTTTATACGATCACAATTAATGTAAGCAACTGGATAGCTGATGAGAATGGCGTTTGAATATAAGGCTTTTCCAAGTACCTCCAGATCGATGCCATTTACGTTTATGAATGGCTTTACCCCATTGAGGGTTGGGTTGCAAGTCACTCTAAACCAAGGTTTAGTATAGCAGGTGCTATGGATTCCAAAAGGGAATGGAATTGTAATATTTCCACATACTTCTTTACCACAGGCAGGTTCTTGAGATTCTGCTACTTGTAATATTGGGCACAACAGGAAGAGGAAGTAAAGCGCTAAGTGAAAACCCATTTGCGTTGTTATTTTGTTGGAGGGAATGAATGAAGATTTAGATAGGGTTACTATAGAAGTCAGGTTTTAAATAAACAAAAGCAGGGTTAAGTAGCACCATGAGATTGTAAATTATAATTCTTAAAGTATCACCACTTGTGTTTTTTTTCTTTTTAAATTTAGCACCACGATTTGATGTTTTTTCTTTTTAATGTTTCAGCCGTTTTTATGGACCACTCGGCCAACACGATTTGATCGCAACAAGTGAATATATTATGGATAAAGTATCGCATTTAGTTACTTCATTATGAAATGTTATAAAATATTTGTTGATTTTATTTATTATTTAATTATAAGAAGTTATAAAATTATTATTTAACTATTTTATTTTATTTTATTTTATCACTAATTAATTAACATAAAAATAGAAACACAAAAAATTTAAGATAGTTAGATGACCAAATAAAAATAAAATTAATTAGTTGAGTGACTATTTTGTAACTTTTCAAAATTGAGTGAAAAAAAAAAAGAAATACATAGTCGGGTGACAACTAATTTACTTTATCCATATATTATATTATATTATATTTCACATGTAAAAGAACCTTATTTGCTAATAGTCCTTTTTTTTTGTCTTTCTCGGTCCGCTCTATTAGGGGTGTAAATGAGATTCTGATGCTTGCAAGATTACTTGAATTTGATTCCGAAACGAATTCAAATTCGACTTGGTAATTATTGAGCTGAGCTCAAGCTATCGATCAAGTCAAATTCGAGTTTAGTAATACTTGACTTGAATAGCTTACGAGTCTTAACGAGCTTTTCATATTTTTATATTATTAAGTTACGTTATTTCCCTTAATTATCTAGCCGAGCTCAAGTATAAAAATTGATAAACGAGTTTAATCGAGCTCGAATTAAGTTGTTCAGTTATATCTCAAGTGAACTCGAACTTAAAAACAAATGTTCAATTAAACTCAAACAAAATATCGAGTTTCAAAATTTAAATCGAACTTAGTAATATTCAAACTCGGCTAGATTATGCCACTACCCTCTACAAACTAATCAGTATAGCGAGTATCTGGCCCCGTAAAATGTGCAATGCACGTCATTTGCTCTCATGGCATCTTCTTTTCTAATTCAATGTACAGCAGAAATTTCCAAGTTAGATTTGCAAAGAAAGACGATAATCTGAAGTTTGTTGACAATTTCCTCACAATCAAGCTAAAGTTTTCCTATTCAGAAGCTTTTATGGAAAAGTCAACTCTCCTCATCACATACAATCTTTATCATATGTTAGTTTTTCTTTAATATAGTATATGTGATTTATGTTGAATATATTGAATATATTTTGAAAAACCAGCAAGCTAACCATGTATACATCATTAGCAAGAACAATGAACAATATCAGATTTGTTCTCACGATATTTGTGGACCTGCTGCTGTATTTTCATCTTAAAGTAAGAATGAAGAGTTGTGTAAAATGACTAACTTTACGTGTGGGGTTTTATGATGGGAAACCACTTAGAAACCTTCTTTCAATAATGATCGGAAAACATCCAAGCAAAGTGATGAATGCTTTTTCACTTGTTTGCCAACTTACTTTTCTAGCTTTTAGAGACAAACAAAACATGATTAACTGTTTCTTACACTCCTCTAATTAAACACGGTTTACGTGATATATCATATATGATAACAAAGAAATTCTCCAATTTGATCCACTCATGTGCTTTCTTTCTATGTGAAAAACAACAGTTAATATATTAAATTTAACGAAACTCTGATAAAATACTGCAAAAGTTTATCGAGAATTAATTTTTTTATAGCGAATTTCATATGGAAAATTCTAATTCAAGAGTTTGAGAAGTAATTGCTGGGCTTTTGGTAGTTAATAGGTTTTGAATGAGCTTGGATTAAGTTGAAAGAGAGGAGAAATTGAGATTTTTGGACTAAATTGCAAAGTTGCTTCATCTACCATTGATTATTGGGCAAAACCAGTGAGATATTAAGGGTACTATTCCCGATACATGGAGATAGTTCTTTCTTTTTTTTGGATTAAGGGCTAAATTACAAATTTCTCCAAGAATAGGATCTTTCAATAAACAACCAATACAAGAAGGGATATAACAAGAAAAACTATTATTAGTGAGGGATAAAAGGCTGATATTGTTCAAAATTTCAAAATCTTAAAGGATTAAACTATAACCTTCCTAACTCAGTTCAAATGTTATGGTTGAATTTTGAAGACTACATTGGCCATCGAAATGGCTCCGTAGAACTAATCAAATTTGAAAACGTTCTTTTGACTAACTTTTAGAAAGCTTAATGTAACTACCTTGGGATTATCAAACGTCATATTATTAAGTTGAATTAACTTAAGAGTCCAATTTAATAAGTTTTGTGACATATTGAGGTAAACTTAGTTGATTTTGTTTTGTTGATTTGCCTTTTTCTAAGTAACATCCTCAAAACCCCTTTAGTCATAAATAATATGAGATAAAATTTTAGCAAAATAAGGTATAAGATCAAAGAAAATGAAAGTTACAATATATCAAAAGAGAGTTAAATCAAGAAGCATGACATGATGTATTAAGGAAGGGCTAAATTGCAAATATGCAAAAAGTTCTATGGCACAAGCATAAATGTAACATCCTACAATTGATATATAATAAAAGTAGTAATAAATTGAATAATGTATAATTGATTTTTACGTAAAATGAGAAAATGATATAAAGCGGATAAAAGAGAATATTAAGGAGTAATAAAATAATAATAATAATAATAATAATAATATAATAATAACAATAATAATAATAATAATAATAATAATAATAATAATAATAATAATAATGATGATGATGATGATGATTAAGAAGTAGGTTTTAGTATATTGATTTAAAGTAAAGGCTAAATCGTAAATATGTGGAAAGTTTTTGGCTCAAGTGTAAATATTCAAAATTTAGGGATCGTAGTGTAAAAATGTGAAAGTTGAAGGATCAAAAGTAAAATACTCCAATTTACTAAGATATGGAATTGGCATGCAAGGATCAAATTGAATAGGTAAAGAATTATGAGGACTAAATCATAATTTTATCAAATTAAGTGATGATTTAATGATGAAATTTTGAAAGATCATAAAGGAAAAATGGTCAATTAGCAAGAGGAGAGTTCTAGAATGTAATGATGATGTTGATGATATTTTGATGATTTTTAATTAATTAATTAGTTAAATATTATTTTATTAATATTTTGCTTAGATATTTATTATTATTTTATTTAGAAAATAGTAGTATAAAAGAGAGGAAGGATGAAAGAAATGGATCATCCTTTCAACGTGAGTGAGAGGGTGAGAAAAGAAGTTTTCTTTTCTTTACAATTTAGTCATTTGCCATGAAAACCTACCTTTTTACCCAAAATTTTTGAAAATTTCTTTATATATATCAAAGAGAGAAGATGAAGTAGAGATTCTAGAGAATATGTTCATCAATGTAGAAGGAAGAAAATAGTAGATGAAAGTAGAGAAAATGAGAAGAAAAAGGAAGGAAAGTGGTGAAGATGAGAAATGAATGGAAATGAAAAATGTAGGGCCCAAATTTTGCCCGGGCCCGTTTTATAACCAAAAACAAAAAAAAAAATAATAAACCAAAAAACCATTAAACAGAAAACCAATTATAAAACGGTCCTTTAACAACCTAGGCTTACAAACCCAATAACAAAATTAAATACAAACCCCGTAATGGACCCAAAATTAAAATACAATTGGCCCAATTTTAAGCTATGGCCGATCGCCCAAGCAGAGCGGAATTCGAAACTTCTCTGACCTTCTCGTGACCCACCCCACGCGCGACCCTTGGGCTACAGCGTGCCCCACGCTACTCTTTGACTCATCACGTGCCTTCACGTCTGCTGACTGTTAAGGTTCCACTCGCGCCACGCGCTCCACCCACACACAAGCTCAAGACATGCCATTCAGACGCCTCCAGTGTGTAGTGTCGTCGACCCCTCGACCACGCCCTGTACATAAACAATTGAAAAAAGAATGATGAAGAAACAAAGAAATCTGAATAGAAATAGGATAAAAGAAAAGAAAAAAAACTTGTATTTTTTTAGGTCGGTATAAAAGGGCGAACCAAAACCTTATATTTTTATGACACTTAACAGAGCAATACAAAATCAATATCAGAGATTCAAAAAAAGGTTGTTTTTATTCCATTTTTCTTGATTGTTTTTTTTTCATTTATGTATCCCTATCTCTTCTTTTTTGGCATGCGATAAACAAAAGAGGGGGAAGCGAGTTTACCTGGGCCGAACGCTCAATCTTCATCTGCTCCGTCATAATCGGGTTAGATGTGGGTTGAGGGCTGAGGATTTAAGATGGTTATCTTTGAAATCAGTCGAAGCACTCGTGCACTACTTCTCACTGATTACAATAGCGATCTGGCGGTGAATGGAAAGGGGTCATTCATCCGTGTACTGCTATTTGCCGGTTACAATGGCGATTCGGTGGAGACGAAAGGGTTTTTCTCAGTGGCTAGGAGCGAAAGTAGAAAGAGGGCTTAAGGTTTCATTCTCACATAAAGGGGCAAGTGAAAGGCTTAAACTGTTTTAATCAGTTTTTAAGTCTATTAGTAAAACGATGCCGTTTTGGCTTATAACGGTAGCCACTAAACGACACCGTACTGCTCCAAACCCAGCGACCCGACCCGAATGCGGCCAAGATCCGTGCGTTTTAATACTCATGGGATATTTATGCGATTAATCCTTCCATGTTTCGTCACGTTTTAATTAAGCCATATAGACATTCTTATTTTCTTAATTCTGTACCGAAAAATTGTGTACCTTTTCAATTTAGTCCGTTTTAAACGCTGAGTTCAAAGGGTTTGAGTATTCGAGCATTTGGTCTTTATGTTTTAAGGCTTCTTTCATTCTGGTCCCGAATTTTAAGTTATCGATTTTATTAAGTCACAAATTGTTCATTGAATTTTCATTTTGTTTCAATTAAGTCTTGTTTTAATGCATGCAAATTTTTTTACTTGTTGTTTGTTCCTTTGTGAAATTTTTCAAATATTGCTAATTATTCCATGTTACATATATTATATTTGTGTTATACATCATTATTTTAGACCAATATACTTTATTTTAAATTATTCTCATCTCATTAATATTATGTTCATTGATTATTGTAAATATGGGAAAGATAGTTCTATATTCGTTTGCATGTTGTTATTTAATAATGTGGTATTTTACTTGTGAATAATTACTTCATGTTGTATGTTATTATTTGGCCACATTTCATTTATTTAGAAAGCCATATTTTAACACCGTCCATGATTTTAAAAATAATTTTAGACAAAGCTTTAAATCATAAGGAAATATTCGTGCTTAGGGGTTTCGAGAAAATCGTGCTCTAACTTCTTGAGTTTCGATTTTCTTCGTTTAAAACCTCGAAATCGAGTATCCGTTTTCTTTTAAATCAAAATCCATGATGTTTCAAAAAACTTATTTTGGGATTTTGAGATATTGCGTCCTAACTTCTCGAGTGTGATATTTTATTATCTCGAGATAAGGTTTTAAAAGAACTAAGGCAATGTTCCATATTCAGAATTTTAGAAATAGTGCCTAACTTCTTTGGGTTGCGATTTTCATTTGACCCAAATAAGGAATACCTTTTTAATATACAAGTGTTGAATGTCGAAGGATAAATCCGACTTGAGAATATAAGATGTTATGCCCTAAGTTCTTGAGTATGGCATTTTATTTCTCTGAAATAGGGAGCTTTGGCATCCAATACGGTTTTTGTCCAAATATATATTAAATAAATGGATCGTAAGCTAAAATCTTTTCAAATTTTTGACATTGGGACATTAATTAATCAATTCGATACCAATTTTGGGCGTTACAGGGGTGTTAATCCTTCCTCGTATAACCGGCTCCCGAACCTATTTTATGGATTTCGTAGACCAAAATTATTGTTTTAATAAATCAAAATGTTTTATTAAAATAACCCATCTCAGGGTGATCTGATCACACCTTGAATAAAAGATCGGTGGCGACTCCATTTCCATATTTTTAAAGTCGATCCCGTTCTTTCAAAACTCGAACAAAAAAATGGTTTCGACAGCTTGGCGACTCCACTGGGGAACTTCAGAAAGAGAGCCAAGCCGTAAAATTGATTAATTTCTGTCCTTTTGTCGAAGATTAAAGATTCGATTTGAAAAATTATAATCCTATTATCGCATTCATATTGTTGTGATTACTAAATCTTGTAAAATATTTTTGCATCATATTGCATGACCGCCGGGTCACGCCTCTTAAGTGGGAGTGAGAAGCTACTCCTTCATGAGGTTTTCACCTCCGTGCAGGATAGTGAATCACTTCCGGGATGCATCCGTACTTATGTCTTCGTGAGATTTTCATCTCCGTGCAGCCATAGGGAAATGTATTCCCCTGAATCGAACTCGAACCATATGAGCCTATATTGGGTGACGATTGAAGAATCCGCTGGTTCAGGTACCCTCAACTTTAGAACTCAAACCACATGTAAAAGACCATAAGAGCCTACCCAAGATGGAGTTGTGATAAACCCTAATGGTCACCCAATAGGTGCTTGAATGTTTTTACATGCTTTGACCTTTATTTATATCGTACTCACTATTTTTTTTTGTTGCTTTGCATGCATTTTCATATTAAAAGAAGGGTGTCGGTTCAGGTTCGGTTGCTAAATTAGGGAGCTTGATATGGAAAATGACTTTCTTGATAAAGTGAAAGATAACACGGCTGTCCAAATTTGGTCAGAAACCACACAATTAGAACAGAGGGATAGCCTGGTTGCAGGATATGAGTCGGAGTCATGGGACTACACCCGTGTTAGTGTTACGCAAAACAATCTCCAATAGTTGAAAATAATATGGGATCAATGGGATGACAAGGCCAAGAGGTTGTTCTATCATAGTTATGGGGACTTGCCGTACTTGCTGGATATTAAAGTAGACGAGTAGTTATTTCGGGCCATCACTCAATATTGAAACCCTGCATATAGCTGTTTTACCTTTGGGAGAGTGAATTTGGTGCCGACCGTGAAGGAATACACTGCTCTGTTGCATTGTCCAAGAGCCCAAATGGATAGAATTTATTCGAAAGCCGCTTATGTCCCAGCCTTTTGGAAGAAGTTAATGAGTGTCACAGGAATGAGTGAGCAATGGATAACAGCCAGGATAAAGCAAAAAGGCGAGTACAAGTGCATCCCGTGGAGGAGCTTGAGGGACTTGATCTTAGCTCATTCGGATGAAAAAAAGAAAGTCGATGTCTTTGCATTGAGCATCTATGGATTGATGCTGTTTCCTAGGGCTTTAGGACATGTAGATGAGGCCGTCACAGATCTATTTGACTGACTCAGTAAAGGGATCACACCAGTTCCCGCGATCTTGGTCGAGACTTTTAGGTCATTAAACGCCTGTTGAAGATATGGAGAGGGCAGGTTCATAGGATGTGCACAGTTGTTACTAGTTTGGTTCCACAGCCATTTTTGGAAAGTGGATAAGATCTCTTGTCGTATCTTCAGTGATAGCTATTCTCCATTGAAAGAAATAGTCACAACGCCAAGGAGAGATGACGTGTCAGAACAAAATTGGATTTCGCTTCTCCAAAATCTTCGAGAAGAGGATGTTCAATGGAGAGCTCATTGGTTGGCGCCCAGTGAGATTTTGTTCCGATGCGAAAGTTTCAATTGGGTACCTTTGCTCGGAGTTTGGGGAGCCGCGGGTTACGGTCCTTTACTTGAACTAAGACAATAAGGGTCAAGGCAGTTTGTATCGGTAACTCATGGCTTAGCGTAATGCGAGTTCATATTTAAAGGAGACGATTACAAGAAGGAGATCAGGGAGATCTCTCGCTTGGAACCGACTTCGCCCGATATGAAGAGATTGGCGATGGGTCCTATGACGACACCGAGTATAATAATTGGTTCACCAAAGGATTAACGATAATATCTGGGACCAAATTCGGAGGGTACTCGATCGATAGAGGATCGCTACGAGTTGTCCCGTTTGAATTGGAGATAGTAAAACAAGATTTTGAAAAAAAGAATCGGGAGCTGGAAAAGAGAATAGAGCTATTAGAGAAAGAGAAGATGCATTTAGGGTTGGATGCTGACGTTCAAAAGGCAGAGGCGGAGAAATTCAGAAAAGGAAAAGAACGGGCCGAAGAGGACCTCAACAGCTTAAAGACTGATTATAAGAAGATGCGACTATCAATGAGGACCGTCGGTTTAGGAAAAACTCCAGATCAGTGGCGTCAAGAAATTCAAGGCGAAAGGGTTAAAGCTAATCAATGGGAGGAGAAGTTCAGAGAGGCGCAAACACGAAACGAACTTATGGAAAAGAGCCTCTCAGAAGGCCAAAGCGAACAAAATAAGTTAAAGGTTAGAGTCGCAGAACTCGAAAGATCCCTTCATCATCGAAGCTGCAACTCGATGAAAGAATTAAGAGCAAGTTTGAGCCAAATAGAGGAAATGAAGAAAAGGATCGGAGAATTAGAAATGGCCTTGCTAAATTGCCAAAACCATATCAAGTCTCTAGAGGCAAACGAAGAACGAAGGGAAGAGGAGCTTCACCACTCCCAGAATCAAGTTAGAGATAGAGATTACCTTATGGGGGAAGCTATAACCCAGATACGAGAGATAGCCAAATATTTACAGACCTTGGCCTTACAAGTTGATATATTAAGCATACAGTTTGAGACATGGTCATATCGTGGACGAGAAATAGACTCTCTACTTACAAAAATTAAAGACTTAGGTGTTAGAGCAAGGCCGTATTTGTAATCCACTTTATGTAAAGAGCTTTGTTTTCAAATAAAGTTTCTTAAATGGAATTAAATCATAATTGACTTCTTTCACATTTCATGCATTTGCATTTGTCATTCATTTCATTCATATGCATCAAAAGTCATTAAAAAATTCTAATTAAAATAAAAATTATTTCAGCATTAACCTGGACACCGGCAAGCATCCCTACGGTACCTGAACTAAGACGAAAAATATAGATCAGAGAATAGAGAAACTCGAACAACTCCAAAAAGAGATACAGGAAAAACTTTAGCTGCAAATGCAGGAGCAACATGCTAAGATCCAGCGTGATATGATGGATCAGATGATGGAATCACAAAAAAGTATGATGACTCAATTAACTCAACTACTGGCAGGAGGAGTAGACAAAGGGAAAACCCCCATCGTTAACACTGTTGAAGATAGTGAGGATCGACTATATCCCCTGGGTTTTACCCCGACACATCATGAAGCGCAGCCACTAAGGACACCCGTCATAATTAAACCTCAACAATTTCAAGAAGGTGTCCCGTTACCGCTAAATTTCCAAGTTGGATCAAGTTTCAATTTGGTTGACCATCCAATCAATGCTACCTTGATCAGGCAGCGGAAGAGGAAAAGGCAAGGTCTAAATTGCCAAGATAGCTAGAAGAGCATTGTAAATGGTTAGAGGATAAATTCTGGGCTATGGAGGACGCTGATAGGCAACGCGGAGTTAACGCTAAAGATCTAAGCTTGGTGCCAGATCTAATACTTCCTCACAAATTCAAGATGCCTGAGTTTGAAAAATACAAAGGGATTACTTGCCCCAAAGCTCACATAACTATGTTTTGCCGAAGAATGATTGGGTATATTAACAATGACCAACTGTTGATACATTGCTTCTAGGATAGCCTGGTCGGAGCAGCAGCCAAATGGTATAATCAGTTGAGCCGTACCGAAATCGATTCTTGGAGAGATCTGGCACAGGCGTTTATGAGACAATACAGTCATGTAATTGATATTACCCTTAACAGAATTGTTCTGCAAAACATGGAAAAGAAACCTAACGAGAGTTTCTGACAGTGCGCACAGAGGTGGAGAAAGGTTGCCATTCAGGTCCAGCCACCACTTTTGGAAAAAAAGACCACGATGCCCTTTATCAAAATGCTGAAGGCCTCATTCCTTACTCATATGCTAGGGAGCGCAACCAAGAGTTTCCCAGACATCGTAATGACTGGAGAGATGATCGAGAATGCCATAAAAGGTGGAAAGATTGAGGCGGGGGAAAATAACAAAAGAATAAATACAAGAAGAAAAGAAAGCAAGGTGAATAACGCGAGCATAGGGTATTCAAAGACCATCAATCAGCCCAATGCAGTGATTACTGGGCATCAGGGTTCATCTAGAAGGGAATCTGGCACTGCAAGACAGAATAATGAAAGGCTTCAATTTACACCGATCCCGATAACATACAAAGTAATGTATAAAAACCTGTTCGACGCGTATATAGTGTCTCCTCGCTATTTAACACCAATGAAGCCCTCGTACCCCAAGTGTTACGACCCGAATGCAGAATACGAATATCATGTAGGAATCACAGAGCACTCAATAGAGAATTGCCTGGCCTTCAAGAAATTGGTAGAAAAGCTTTTCAATATGGGGGTTATAGAGTTGGAGAATTTACCAAAGGCAGAGAATCCATTACCCGACCATAATGGGGTCAATGCAGTCAGCGAAAGTTCAGAAAGAAGGGCTAAAACTAGCGTTGCGGAGGTTAAGACCCCCTTAAGATTGGTCTGGAAAGAAATGGTCAAGCAGGGGCTAATCGTTGCAAAAGAGAGTCAAAGAAAGTTGATGAATTATTGTGAATATCATCAGGAATCGGGACACGAGATTCAGAACTGCGAGAAGTTCAGGTCTTTGGTACAAAATTTGATGAGTAATAAAGAAATTGAGTTTTATGAATAAGGTATAGAAGAGAAGAGTATATGCACCTCAGAGTCGACAATGAGGGGCTCAAAAGTTAAATTCCCTCTGATCGTTATATCGGCACCCAAGAGCGATGGAGCTGCAGTACAAATGACATCGAAAGTGATAATACATAGACCAGTGGAACCCAAGCATAGCGAAACTGGAATGCAGAACGCACCAAAGGTGATAATAAGAAGACTTGTACCCTCTGCTTATGAGGATAGCAAGGGGGTCCCCTGGAACTATGAATTTAGTATGACGATACCAGGGAAAGAGGAATAGGCTAATGCTTTAAAAGAAGAGTTGGATGCAGGCTCTCATACTCGTAGCGGGAGACGCTATGATTTGGTAAAAGGGAAAGCTCAGATGGTAGAGCCATAGGAAGAAAAATCAGTAGAGTCCGAATCACCCATCAAAGAACCAGTGAAAGAGGAAGAAGCCAAGGGATTCCTAAAGTTCTTAAAACACAGTGAATATTGTGTAGTAGAGCAGCTGCATAAGCAACTAGCACGAATATCTGTATTGGCTTTGCTTCAGAATTTAGAGGTACACAGGAACGCATTAATGAAAGTCTTAAATAAGACCTATGTCGCCAATGATATCTCGGCTGGTAAATTGGATCGGTTGGTAGGAAACATAAGTGCAGACAACTTCATCCATTTTAGTGACGACGAGATACCACCAGGTGGTAGGGGATCCACTAAGGCTTTGCATATCACCATTAGATGCAAAGGGTACACGCTACCCAGGGTCCTAGTAGAGAGTGGGTTGGCATTGAATGTATTGCCCTTGTCCACTCTAAATAGATTACCGATAGACAGCTCGTACATGAAGGAATGCCAGAGCATAGTAAAGGTATTTGATGGCACGCAAAGGAAAATGTTGGGAAGAATCGAGATACCTCTATTGATTGGCCCAACTACTTACGAGGTAGATTTTTTGGTAATGGACATCAAGCCTTCTTATAATTGCTTATTAGGGAGGCCGTGGATACATGCGTCAGGGGCGGTGCCCTCATCATTGCACCAGAAAGTGAAGATGATAGCGGATGGTCAACTGATAATGATAAAGGCTAAGGAGGACATTATTGCGATTGTGACTAGTGAGATGCCATACTTAGAGATAAATAACGAGATAACCAAATGTTCTTTCAGGTCTCTCGAGTTCGTGAATGCAATTTTCACCACGGAAGGAAATAGAATCCTGATACCAAGAATCTCCAAGGCCACAAGAATGGGATTGAAAATGACCATGGGGAAAGGAGCTTTACTGGGAAGAGGACTTAGAAGGTATCTTCATGGGAGAGTGGTGGCCCCAACGTTGAAGGAAAAACAAGATCGCTTTGGCTTAGGATTTAAGCCCGATGCAAGACAAAAGAAAAGAGAAATAGAAAAAAGGCAGGAAAGAAGGCGTGCTCGTCTGAGGGGCGAGGAAACCAAATGGGAACCCATGATAATTCCACACATATCTAAAACTTTTGTATTGGGAGGGGTAATTCATGCCGAGCCCAGGGCGTCAAAGGAGAGGATATCACAGCAATGCTGGGTAATGTTTGCATTAATGCCATATCTGAAGAGGCAATTGAAGAAGGGTCATTATCGGGTATTCGATCTTATGAACCAGGAAGCGTTTTGGACAACTGAACTGTAGAGGAGATTCCTGTAGTATTTAGAACTTATTCAGAGTAATGTCCAGAATGCACTTATTGCTTTAGGCCTAGAAGTGATAAGATTTCTTTTTTGAAATAGGCTCATGTTCAAACATTATTATATTAATGAAGTACATTTTTGCTACCATTTGAAATAAGCATTCTTCTATTCCTTTCTTTATTTAGTGATTCTTCTAAATCATTCTTTCATAACTGTTATCATACGGATAACCATTCATAAATTCATTCATTCTCCCCATCTTCTTTTGGATTACAATAGGTCCCCAGATATCAATGACATGAGCGAAGCTGCCACAGACTCGGAATATCCTTATGAGCAGGACATGTGTTTAGAGGGATCACAGGATTTTGAAGATGACATAGACAGTGACTTATCTCCGGACTTGTTAAGAATGGTAGAACAGGAGGAGAAGCAAATTTTACCTCATAAAGAAACAGTAGAGACTATGGCATTAGAGGAAGGGAAAGTAGTAAATATTGGAACGCGTATAACCGAAGAAACAAGGCGACGTCTGGTCGAATTGCTACAGGAGTTCAAAGATGTCTTCGCATGGTCATATAAGGATATGCCCGGTTTAAGCACTGACATTGTAGTGCACCACCTACCCATAAAAGAGGATTGCAAGCCACTCCAGTAGAAGCTCCGAAGGATGAGACCGAATATCGTGCTAAAAATAAAGGAGGAAGTCAAAAAGTAGTTTGACGCAGGATTCTTACAAGAGATCAAATATTCGGAATGGGTAGCCAATATCGTACCTGTCCCTAAAAAAGATGGGAAAGTGCGAATGTGTGTGGATTATAGAGACTTAAATAAGGCTAGCCCAAAGGATGATTTTCCTTTACCTTATATTGATACTCTGGTAGATAACACAGCAGGCTATTCGTTGTTTTCATTTATGGACGGATTCTCGGGGTACCATTAGATAAAAATGCATCCTGAAGATATGGGAAAGACCACGTTCATAACATTGTGGGGCATATTCTGCTACAAAGTAATGCCTTTTGGGTTGAAAAATGCGGGGGCTACATACCGAAGAGGTATGGTGACCCTGTTCCATGACATGATGCATAAGGAGATTGAAGTCTATGTTGACAACATGATTGCAAAATCCCGAATAGAAGTTGAACGTATCCAGGTTTTGAGAAAATTGTTCTTGAGACTGAGGAAATTCCAGTTAAAGCTCAATCCCACGAAATGTACTTTTGAAGCTAGATCGAGAAAATTGTTGGGCTTCATAGTCAGCGAGAAGGGAATCAAGATTGACTCAGATAAGGCCAGGGCTATAAAAGAATTGCCTCCACCACGCACCCAAAAAGAAGTTCGAGGTTTTCTTGAGAGGTTAAATTATATTGCTCGATTTATTTCACAGCTAACCGAAAAGTGCAATCCTATATTTCGTCTTCTGAAGAAATATAATCCAGGTGTGTGGGATGATGAATGCCAGAAAGCTTTTGATAAGGTCAAACAATACTTGACAAATCCATCGGTATTGTCACCTCCATGCCTAGACAGGCCATTAATCCTATATCTGACGGTGTTTGACCACTCTATGGGATGTGTACTGGGTCAACATGATAACTCGGGGAGAAAGGAAAATGCGATATATTACCTCAGCAAGAAATTCACTGAGTGTGAAATGAGATATACTCGAATTGAAAAATTACATTGTGTGTTGATTTGGACGACCCGGAGATTGAGGCGGTATATGTTGTATCACACGACTTGGTTAATCTCGAAATTGGATCCTCTAAAGTACATGATAGAGTCAACCGCTTTGAATGGAAGGATGGCTAGATGGTAGATCCTACTCTCTGAATTTGATATCGTCTATGTATGTCAGAAACCTATGAAAGGGAGCACAATAGCAGGCTTCCTAGCTAGCAGAGCTTTAGAATATTATGAGCCATTAAGTTTTGATTTCCCCAATGAAGATTTAATGTATGTGACAGCTACTGAAGAAAACACTGCAGAAGATTATTGTTGAAAATTGAACTTCGACGGAGCATCAAATGCTGTAGAAAATGGGATTGGGGCAGTCTTGGTCTCCCCAAATGGAGATCACTATCCATTCACATGCAAGTTGGATTTTGATTGTACAAATAATATGGCAGAATATGAAGAATGTATCTTGGGACTCCGTGCTGCCATGGAATACAAGATTAGAACACTGGAAGTATATGAAGATTCTGCACTAGTAATCTACCAGCTGAAAGGCGAATGTGAGACAAGAGACCTCAAATTGATCAATTACCGAAGTATAATTATGAGGTTAATTGAGGAGTTTGATGATATTACCTTTCGTTATCTCCCACGGGAAGAAAACCAGATGGCGGATGCTTTGGCCACTTTAGCTTCCCTGATTAAAGTAAATAGACAGGAAGATGCAAGGCCCATTCAAATGAGTATTTACGAGGCCCCAGCTTATTGTTGCATTGTGGAGGAGGAAGAGGGGGATGATCACCCCTGGTATCAAGATATATTGCGATATGTGAGAAATCGCGAATATCCTGAACAAGCAATTGAGAATGAAAAGAGGACATTGAGAAGGCTAGCCTGTGATTATGTCTTAGACGGGGAAGTCCTATACAAAAAAAGAAAGGATCAGGTACTGTTGAGATGTGTCGACGCTGTTGAGGCTAAGAAAATTCTAGAGGAAGTCCACGAAGGTGTTTGCGGAATGCATGCTAACAGTTTCACAATGGCTAGACAAATCATGAGATTCAGATACTATTGGTCTACCATGGAAGGAGATTGCATCAAGTATGCTAAAACATGTCACAAATGCCAGATATACGGAGACAAAGTTCATGTGCCTTCTTCACTTTTGCATGTTATGACTTCCCTATGACCTTTCTCCATGTGGGGCATGGACGTTATTGGATCGATCTCTCCGAAGGCTTCAAACGGGCATCAGTTCATCTTCGTGGTTATCAACTACTTTACCAAATGGGTAGAGGCTACTTCACATGCCAGTGTTACCAAATCGACAGTCAGCAGGTTCTTAAAAAAGGAAATCATATGCCAATATGGAATGCCAGAAAGAATCATATCAGACAATGCGTTAAACCTGAACAATAGCACGATTGCGGAGGTCTGCAGTCAATTCAGGATCAGGTACCACAATTCGTCATCGTATCGCCCGAAAATGAATGGTGCGGTGGAAGCAACTAATAAAAACATTAAGAAGATTGTAGGGAAAATGGCCGAAACTTATAAAGATTAGCACGAAAAGCTACCATTCGCTCTCTATGCTTATCGAACATCAGTCAGGACCTCTACCGAGGCAACTCCTTTCTCATTAGTTTACGGAATAGAGGCAGTATTACCCATCGAAGTTGAAATTCTGTCCTTTCGAGTCTTATCAAAAATAAAGTTAGATGAAGCAGATTGGATTCAGTCTAAATACGATCAGTTGAACTTGATCGAAGAAAAAATGCTAAAGGCTATCTGTCACGGTCAGATGTACCAAAAGAGAATGATGCGGGCTTATGACAAAAAGGTTCATCCAAGAGAATTCGACGAGGGAGACCTGGTTTTGAAAAAGATCCTCCCTATACAAAAGGATTACAGAGGGAAGTGGATGCCAAATTGGGAAGGACCTTATGTGGTAAAAAAGGATCTTTCTGGAGGAGTACTGATCCTGGCCAAAATGGATGGAAAAAACTTGCCCAATCCTATAAATTCAGATTCAGTCAAGAAATACTATTCTTGAAGAGGAAAGGAGGCCAAAGTGAAAACCCGCAAAGGGCGCTTTGAGACTTTCAAATTCAAATTCAAAAAAAAAAAAAATCGGAGAGGCCAAAGCGAAAACCCGCAAAGGGCGCTTTGAGACCAAAGGGGGTTTGAGTTAAAAACCCGAAAAAGTCGGCTCAAATTATGATATATAGTGATCCTGCTATATTTGAATCAACAAGGAAGGGGTATGTTACGTCTTGGTGCACCGAAAAAGTACTCAAGATCTCCTAAGCACATGTCGGACTCAAAATAGTCTTTCAAACGCTCGGACAGAGAAGCTCAGGCTGCGATATCTAAAGGGCCCATAGTAGGCATTTTTTTAAATGTGTTGTCTTTGAATACTCTGTTCTTTTCGAGACGAAGTTCTTTTGATAATTTGTCTTAAGCTTTACTTCACACCAATTTTATTCTCATCTATTGTTATTACCTTTATGCAGGCATGTCTCATTGAAATAATAATGGATGAACTAATAATACTTTCATGGAAGAAGTTTCGTATATTACTCTAGAAGTTTCTAAATAATACAAGAGCCAAAATAGGACTATTGTGTAGAACTCACCAGGTTCAAGGGGGTTGATAACATCGAAAAATACGGTATGTGTACAAGTGATGATTTCTTTGTTTTAAAGTACCACGGCAGAAGTGAGGCTTTAATAAGCAATAAGAAAGAGATTGTTTTCAGAGATGAAATTCTGTGTTCAGACTAAATATAAAGAGAATGATGTAACAAATTATTTTGGATACTGAAGATACGGCGAGGGGGTCGTACAATAACACAAACCTCACACCTTCGAGATATAAGGGAATAGAGGCTAAAGCCATAATAGGGGCAAATTAGTTGAGCAAAACACTAGATCTTTCGAGTTTTGGGGTTAAATTACTAATCAAACAAGGACAACGTGATGTGAGTAAGGGCACCCTTAAAACATTTGAAAAGGGTAATCCTCACAAAATTCTGCATTCACGCCTAATGCATCTATTTAGGGGCATTTGATTCAACCCGATCATTGCATCCTAATCTTTGTGAAAAGATCATCTTCATGACATTCTGCATTCATGTATATGTCATCTACATTACATTTAGTTAGGAGCATTAGATCCATTCTGATCATGGCATTCTAACCATAAGCATAAGCATGTAACCGATTTTACAGCACAAGTCCGCTAAAGGACGTTGTCACAGCATTATTAAATTCAATGATCTTGCCTTCCTCAGCAAAGTGGATCGAAGACAGCAGATCTAGCAATCCTGAAGTTACATGAATAGATCAAAGCCAAACAATTTTTACCACCTCAAAGTTCTTGTGGAGTAGGTCGAAGTTACAAATCCCTCCTCCCTAAGCATATTGAGGATCAACCTATTTTCGAGAAGTTTCAGGGAGAAGATCAAAATTATAAATCTCTTCTATCTGGATTTTTATCACCTCAAAGTCCCAGTGGAGCAGGTCGAAGTTACAAATCCCTCCTCCCTGAGTGTATTGAGGATCAACCTATTTCCTAGAAGTTTCAGGGAGAAGATCAAAATTACAAATCTCTTCTCTCTGGATTCTTATCACCTCGAAGTCCCAGTGGAGCAGGTCGAAGTTACAAATCCCTCCTCCCTGAGTGTATTGAGGATCAACCTATTTTCGAGAAGTTTCAGGGAGAAAATTAAAATTACAAATCTCTTCTCTCTGGATTCTTATCACCTCGAAGTCCTAGTGGAGCAGGACGAAGTTACAAATCCCTCCTCCCTAAGTGTATTGAGGATCAACTTTCATTTTTGAGAAGTTTCAGTAGGAAGATCGAAGCTACGGATCTCTTCTCTCTGAATTCTCATCTCCATGAAGTTCCAGTGGAGTAGATCGAAGCTACAAATCTCTTCTCCCTGATATCACATTGGAACAGATCGAAGCGCTAGTTCCTATGCCCTTGAAGGTATAGTGGGATAGAATGAAGCTACTCGAAGAAGAAAAGCACTGAATGAAGTCAAGATTCGACCAGACTGGGCAAATTTCGCCCTTTTAAAGTCTTTGCTCCATTCTCGTTACACAAAAAATGAGCAAAGAGGGGTAGCTATAGGGCCCAAATTTTTCCGGGCCGTTTATAACTAAAAATAAAAAATAATAAACCAAAAACCATTAAACAGAAAACCAATTATAAAAGCGGTCCTTTAACAACCCAAATTTTACAAACCCAATAACAAAATTAAATACCAAACCCCGAATGCAGACCCAAAATTAAAATACAATTAAGCCCAATTTTAAGCTATGGCCCGACTGGCCCAAGCAGAGCGAAATTCCAGAAACTTCTGGAGCCTTCTCAGCAGCCACTCCCCACACGCGACCCTTGGGCTACCGCATGCCTTCACGCGTGTGACCGTTCGTGTTCCACTTGGGCCACGTGCTCCACCCACATACAAACCGCGCACTAAAGACGCCATTTGTATTGCCTCCAAATGGTAAGCGATGTCGTCGACGACCCTCACCACGTCTGTACCTGCAAATGAATAGCAAAAAGAATGACAGAAGAAACAACAAATATATAATGGAAATAGGATAAAAGAAAAAGAAAAAAACTTGTATTTTTTTTAGGTCGGCTATGAAAAGGGCCAAACCAAAACCTTGTATTTTTTACAGACACTTAACAGAGCAATACGAAATCAATATCAGAGATTCAAAAAAGGTTGTTTTTATTCCATTTTTCTTGATTGTTTTTTTCATTTATGTATCCCTATCTTTTCTTCTTTGGCATGCGATAAACAAAAGAGGGGGAAGCGAGTTTACCTGGGCCGAACGATCAATCTTCATCTGCTCCGTCGCAATAGGGGTTAGATGTGGGTTGAGGGCTGAGGATTTAAGATGGTTGAGGGCTGAGGATTTAAGATGGTTATCTTTGAAATAAGTCGAAGCACTCGTGCACCACTTCTCGCTGATTACAATAACGATCAGGCGGTGAACGGAGAGGGGTCCTTCATCCATGTACTGCTATTCACCGGTTACAATGGCGATTAGGTGGTGATGGAAGGGGTTTTCTCAGTGGCTGGTAGCGAAAGTAGAAAGAGGGCTTAGGGTTTCGTTCACACACAAAGGGGCAAATGAAAGGCTTAAACTGTTTTAATCAGTTTTTAAGTCTATTAGTAAAACGGTGCCGTTTTGGCTTATAACGGTAGATACTAAACGACACCGTACTGCTCCAAACCCAGCGACCCGACCTGAATGAGGCCAAGATCCACGCGTTTTAATACTCAGGGGATATTTATGCGATTAATCCTTCCTTGTTTCGTCACGTTTTAATTAAGCCATATAGACATCCTTATTTTCTTAATTCTGTACCGAAAACTTGTGTACCTTTTCAATTTATTCCGTTTTAAATGCTGAGTTCAAAAGGTTTGAGTATTCGCGCATTTGGTCCCTATGTTTTAAGGCATCTTTCATTCTGGTCCTGAATTTTAAGTTATCGATTTTATTAAGTCACAAATTGTTCATTGAATTTCGATTTTGTTTCAATTAAGTCTTGTTTTAATGCATGCAAATTTTTTTACTTGTTATTTGTTCCTTTGCGAAATTTTTCAAATATTGTTAATTATTCCATGTTACATATATTATATTTGTGTTATACATCATTATTTTAGACCAATATACTTTATTTTAAATTATTCATCTCATTAATATTATGTTCATTGATTATTGTAAATATGGGAAAGATAGTTCTATATTCGTTTGCTTGTTGTTATTTAATAATGTGGTATTTTACTTGTGAATAATTACTTCATGTTGTATGTTATTATTTGGCCGCATTTCATTTGTTTAGAAAGCCATATTTTAACACCGCCCATGATTTTAAAAATCATTTTATACGAAGCTTTAAACCATAAGGAAATATTAGTGGTTAGTGGTTTTGAGAAAATCATGCTCTAACTTATTGAGTTTCGATTTTCTTCGTTTAAAACCTCGAAACCGAGTATCCTTTTTCTTTTTAAATGAAACATGATGTTTCAAAAAAAAAAACTTATTCTTGGGATTTTCGAGATATTGCGCCCTAACTTACTGAGTGTGATATTTTATTATCTCGAGATAAGGTTTTTAAAAGAACTAAGGCAATGTTCCGTATTCGGGAATTTCGAGAAATAGTGCCCTAACTTACTGGGTTGCGATTTTTCATTTGACCCAAATAAGGGAATACCTTTTTTTAATATACAAGTGTTGAATGTCGAAGGATAAATCCGACTTCGAGAATATAAGATGTTATGCCTTAACTTACTGAGTATGGCATTTTATTTCTCCGAAATAGGGAGCTTTGGCATCCAATACAATTTTTGTCCAAATATATAAATATTAAATAAATGGATCGTAAGCTAAAATATTTTCAAATTTTTGACATTAGGACATTAATTAATCGATTCGGTACCAATTTTGGGCATTACGGGGGTGCTAATCCTTCCTCGTACGTAACCGGCTCCCGAACCTATTTTTTGGATTTCGTAGACCAAAATTATTGTTTTAATAAATCAAAATGTTTTATTAAAATAACCCATCTCAGGGTGATTCGATCACACATTGAATAAAAGATCGGTGGTGACTCCATTTCCATATTTTTAAAGTCGATCCCGTTTTTTCAAAACTCGAACAAAAAAATGGTTTCGACAAAAAAGAAATGAAGAAATTCTTGACAAAAGAGGTAAGTTTCATACTAAACCTACTTGTATTTCAATAGATTGAGTTAAAGGTGTTTTAAGTGAGATGTCTGAAACATGTATTTAATCTAAATACTAGAAATTGAAAGTATCCGATGAAGAATAGAGACTTAAAACACTAAATTGGTAAGAGAGAATGTGATTTGTATGGTGAAAAGTACTAAGATTAAGAAATGAATATGTAGTCTTCACATAAACATAAGTGTATAAATTGTATAGTAATCAAAAGTATGGCAATTATGTGTGAATGAATGAAAGATAGTGCAAAGAACCATGGGAAAAAATATTTTTTATTAAAATATTTTGAAGTGCAAGATGACCTAACTTTGAAAATTCACAAAAAAATTATAGAAATTTAGTTAGAGATTTAATTAAATATTCGATTAAATTTTATTGAGTCTAGTTTTATATAAAAGAAACGGTGAAAGAAATAGAATTTTATAGTTTTAGATATATTAATTTTGTGAAACAAGGTAGGAGTGGATTTGGGTTCCCTGCTCGCATTTGGAAAATCATAAAAATTGAAAAAAAAAATTATTAGGGTTTTAAATTTACATGTTTAAATTCTTAATGAGTCTATTGTCAAGAGAAACAAATGGAAACATCATCCAAACCTCGTACTAAGAGATAATTAATTTTCAATAAAAGAAAGGTCGAAGCTGTCAGACATCAAAACAAGGAAAAATTTGAAGAATTTACTGTACTTATTGGATAAGTCATAAATTATGAATTTTTATGGTAAAAGGTATTTGAGTCTAGTTTCAAAAACATCAAGCGGATCTTAATTTCAAGTTTTGTAGCTCAAGATATAAATAATTTAGTGACTATGACCTAAGTGGACAGTTTTGATATGAACACATAAGTAAATAGTGGAATTATAGATAATGTTACATATAAGCATGTTATATACTAAAAGTTAAAGATTCTAACAAATATATACATAAAGGGTGTGGAATGGATAGGAGGAGAAGAAAAAATATGAATATATATAGATATATATATATATATACACATATATATATGTATATGTATAGTAGATGAATTTGAAATGTTTCAAATGGTTCTAAGTGATGGAATGATTAATACATGTGAGTATGTTTGAATGAATTGATAAAATAATAGGTGAATAATTGGTAATTGATGTGATATTGAATTCTTTGTTAAAATTTTATGCGAAATTAAATTGATTGGCACAATTTAGAAATAAATATGAAATATACGTAAAGTGGGTAAACTACTTTTGAAAGTGCAAGTCCTTCAATGGTCTTATTTGTAAAACTTTAATATTTGTGTTAATTTTATATACTTTGTTATCTTTGATTGAATATCATTTTTTATGAGGGCTTGATATTAAAAATAGATGTAAGTGGATGATACGTAAAATGAAGTGGCGGTTATGACATCTGAATATATATTCAGGTAATAATATATAAAAATAAATAAATAAAAATAAAGCGCGGAACTTGTAAGAAAATGGAGACGACGTCACGATGAAAAGTTCACCATGCCACGATGTGGAAACCCCAACGTCGTGACGACAGTTCAGAATTTTTTATGAACTTTACAGTTTGGCCTTTGATCAATTGTGGATGTTTTAATGAGCTCATTTAACTCATTATTAGTTCTATCGTAAATTTAATTATTACTAAAATGAGTTAATGATCTACATTAATTAAATAATATGATAAATTGATCTGCAATTTTCAGTAGTTGCTTCGGCAATGAATGTGACATCCTGATGCCTTGACTCGACGATGGGGTCGGGTATAGGGTGTTACATTTGGTGGTATCAGAGCTTAAGATTTTCGATTTCTTGACTAAAAGTGAGTCCAAAAAAATACATGTTATATATTAAATATATATAATAATGAAATGTGTATTTGAAATTAGAAAAGATAGTGAAATGAGACTTAAATTATTTTTTACTAAATAATGATTTTAGCAATATTCGTATGAAATTGAGATATGAGAAAAGAACGAGTTTGAACTTGAGAAAGTAATGAAGAAGTGAAGGTAATAAACAAATATGACATGAGATGAAGAGACAAGAATATAGGACTAAATTGTAAAATTTGAAAACTATGTGATTGAAATAAGAGAAGTGAAAATGTATATGAATTTGATATGTGAAATAAGATATGAAAAAAACATACTTGATACATGAAAGAGAATGAAATTGAAGTAAGAGAATAATAAACATTAAATCTTTGTGTTAATAACTTGTTTTCATTATGTAATGCTTTTGAATATTTATTTTACTATAACTAGTTATATTAATAACCAAATTCCAAAATTTTCATGCTAATGCAGTATTGCACACATTAGCAGACAAACATACAAAAACAGACATTCATGTTTCCAGTTGAATAGATCCAGAGTTGGTTATACTTGCATTCCAGTACTAAGTTATATAGCAATAATAAACTCAAATTTATTCATCACATAAATGAACAATTAAGTTAAACCCCATAAATGCACATACATACATAAACCCAAAATTGACTGAGTCCCAAACACACTTACCAAGGCTTAATCAAGGGTCGAATTACACAGAAACATAAAACGAGACCGTTTATGACTCAGAATAAAAATCTACGAAATAAGGCCGTGCAAAGAATAACATGGCTGTGTGAAATAGGCACATAGCCGTGCAGAGGAGAGATGCTCGTATGCTCGAGGTGCATGGTCTTGTAAGTAGCCCGTGTAACTTATTGTCCAAGAGTTCCAATTTAAGGAGTAGACTAGACACGATCGTGTGGAAACTCACACGCCCCCATGACTAAGGGACACAATTGTGTGTCCAAGGCACACGCCCTTGTCGCTAAGGGACACTGTCGTGTGTCCAAGGCACACGCCCGTGTGGCTAAAAGACACAATCATGTGTCCAAGGCACACGCCCGTATGGCTAAAGGACACGATCATGTGTCCAAGACACATACCCATGTGAAAATCGACAAAAATCCCCAAACAGTAGCCACACGGCCCTGTGGCACTAAAAAACATCCAAAATCCCTAATTCCCAAAGTCACACAGCTATGTGGACCATCCGTGTGCGGCACACTCCCGTGTGGCCACTCGTGTGGTCACAAAACCACTCTGAAATAGGCCAAAATCGCAGTTTCACATTAGCAACGTAATCCCTAATTGGTAATGGTTCAAAAATACACCTTAAACGAACTGATCGATTTGCCTCTAATCCACCAGTTCTGAAATCTCATAAGCTAAAATGCTAATTTATAAGCAATAACCATGACAGTAAAAACAAATTGACTAAGAATAACCTAAAACTCAGAACAAAGCAATTAAACAACACAACATTTACCCGATTCACATCCAATTAAATGAAACGCACGAGGAAAATCAATCAATAATAATGATGATAAACCCGTGATTAATTTGAGAATAAAAGTACAATGGTTCAAAAATCACCAAAAATGAAAGTGAGAAAGGAGAAGGAACAAAAAAAGAATTCACATGCAAGAGAAAGAGAAGAGAGAAGAGTAACGTGGGAAAAAGATTTTGGGATAACTTCCTCTTTCAGATTAAAAATTAAATAAAAAATAGAAATAACTAAATTAGTATTTAAAACAAAAAAGCAAAACTAGAATAAAATTAATTCCTCAAAGCACACATGAGGACTCAAACCCAGAACGCAAAGGTAAACTAACATTCACTCGACCACTGAACTAGTAGACTTATTCTGACATTAAAACACGACAATAAACCCTATTGCTCAACCTACTCACTGATCCTAACCACAAACCTCCAAACTTCTAACCCCAAATTCCAAAATGTTACAGGAACTAATATATAAAACTTCATAATATAGATAATCTATAAAAATGAGCACACGTGGATTACGTAGACGCAGTACCCGTAGGCAAGGTGAACGCCATAAAGGGGCTCGAGCTAAGTCGTCCTCGATGGGTAATATTTCCAATTTGGATATGAGTGAGACACCGGTTATACCTACTGCTGAGATCAGATTTAAAAGTCACTCGGATGGGGATGACGTATTATCCCAGGCCATACTGAGGGTTTTGGAGAGAGTCGTTGGGCCCCATTCAAGATTTAGGAGCTGTGGGTCAGTCACTAAATGACTCCAGTCCAATGGCAATGATTTGTTCAGAGGTGTCACTAGAGTTGCCCCTACAGTGGTCGAGTATTGGTTGGAGGCCACAGAGATGATTATTAATGACATTGACTGCACCCTCGAGTATAAGTTGAAGGGTGCAGTATCTCTACTTTGCGATGAGGCATATCAGTGGTAGTTAATGGTTGAGGAGGGTACTCAACCGGTTTGGATTACTTGGGATCAGTTTAAGAACACCTTCTAGAGTAAATATGTGGAGGCAAGTTATGTGGATGCTCGTAGATGCGAGTTTATGAACCTTACCAAGGCTGTGGATGAATATGAGCCTGAATTTCTTAGACTATGTCATTATGCTCGTGGGATGGTGTCAACTGAGTATGAGAAGTGTATTCGCTTCGAGGAAGAATTAAGGGATAATCTGAGGGTTCTGATAGCTCCATAGAGGGATTGGGAATTTGCTGTCTTAGTGGACAAGGCGAAGATCACTGAGGAGATTAAGCGCATTGAGCGTGGAAATAGGGAGCGTGAAAGGGGTAAAAATAAGAGGGATTAGGAGCCCTCTAGTTCTACTCAGAGGCCTAAGAAATGGGCTAGATTTGATGGGCTTTCGAGGATTAGGGTTTCAGTTGCTCTTACAGTGGCTCAGCCGTGTGGGGACTGTGGTAGACGCCATTCGGGAGAATGTTGGATGAGGTTAGGAGTGTGTCTATGATGTGGGTTGATGGAGCACCGTATAAGGGATTTCTCATAGCATTCGATCGGATGCGATTCCACTCTGGATTTGTTCACCTCGTGAGCGCTTCGTGACCGCCCTAAGGGCCATGGTCTGGCCAGGGGTGGTAACGGTATGGGCAGAGGTTAGAAAGCACCAGGCAGATGTGTTAATCAAATTGAGGCGAGGCAGCCTGCATTGGTTTATGCTACTAGACATTGTAAGGGCGGAAACATTGCTAATGTTATTATCGGTATGTTTTTTATTCATATTTCCTCTTATTTTGCATTAATAAATATAGGGTCAACACATTCCTATATTGCTAGCTCTGTTTCTGTAAACTTGGGGATTTTTGTTGAGAGCACTTCCGGAGAGATTACTGTACTTAGTCTATTGGGTCAATCAATTCGGGTTAATAAACTGTATAGGAACGTACCGTTGGAGATTTAAGGGGTTGTGTTTCTAGCTAATCTGATGGAGTTACCATTTGGGGAATTCGATATGATTCTGGAAATGGACTAGCTTGTGGAGCATCATGTCAGTTTAGACTGTGCTACTAAGAGGGTAGTTCTGAGATCAAAGAATGATGGAAGGTCAACTTTGGTATCGAGTTTCTACCGGGTACATGCACTCGGTGTCCATCGCCCATCAGATGGCATCAAGGAGCTTGTGGAGTTAAAAGCTCAACTTCAAGAACTCCTTGATCAAGGGTTTATCCATCTCAGTGTGTCTCCTTGGGGCACCAGTTTTATTCGTAAAGAAGAAGGATGGTACGACGATGATGGGTATCGGCTATCGACATTTGAATAAGTTAACAGTAAATAATAAGTACCCACTTCCGAGAATTGAAGATTTGTTTGATTGATTTCATGGGGCTTCTGTGTTTTCCAATATAGATCTTCTTTCTTGGTATCATCAACTCAAGATCAAGGAGGTCAACACTCATAAGACTACTTTTAGGACTCATTATGGGCACTAGAGTTCCTAGTCGTGCCCTTTGGTATGACGAATGCTCCGGCTGCATTCATGAATCTTATAAACTGGGTTTCAACCGTACTTGGATCAGTTCGTCGTGGTCTTCATAGATGACATTTTGGTATACTTTAAAACTGAAGTTGATCATGATGAACATTTTAGAGTAGTTCTTTAGATACTCCAGGAGAATCAGCTCTACGCTAAGTTGAGCAAATATGAATTCTGGTTGAAGGAGGTGACTTTTCTGGGGCATGTGGTTTCTGCAGAGGGGATCTGAGTTGCCCATAGGAAAATTGAGGCTTTGATTGAATGGAAATAGCCTAGGAATGTTTTTGAGATCCGCCGTTTTCTTAGGCTTGTGGGTTATTATTGGAGATTTGTCGAGGGGTTCTCTTTAATTGCAGCTCCCCAGAGTAAGCTGTTGTGTAAGAAAACCCCATTTGTCTAAGTTGATGCAAATCACCTAAAAATGCTTCTAGCTAAAAGCATTTTCGTAAAATCGGTCTACTCCTGTAAATTTCCAAAAATAAGTCTATTCATGTAATTATTTTAAAATAAGTCTATTCATGTATAGCAGCTACTATGGATTCCAAAAGGGGATGGAATTGTAATATTTCCACATACTTCTTTACCACATGCAGGTTCTTGAAATTCTGCTGCTTGTAAAATTGGGCACAACAGGAAGAGGTGTAGAGGATGCAGTAAAGCGCTAAGTGAAAACCCATTTTTGTTGTTATTTTGTTTGAGGGAAATGAATGAACATTTAGATTGGGTTACTGAAGAAATCAGGTTTTAAAGGAACAAAAGCAGGGTTAAGTAGCACCACTAGATGTAAATTATAATTCTTAAAGTAGCACCACTAGTGATTTTCTTTTCTTTTAAAATTAGCATCACTACATCTTAGAATAAATTATAAATTTTACATCTAAATTTAGTAATATGAATGAAAAAATATCTTCACCTATTTAAAATTTTCTTTAAATTGCTTTTATATATAATATGCGCTTCATATTTACCTAGAATTTACTCCTGAAAAATAGCTATATTTATCCGCTTACATCAATCTCACAAATCTTTTATCTATTCTTATTCAATCACGACGGGACAAGACAAAATAAAAAATTCACATTAATATAAATTTTATTTTAACATGTTATATAAATTACACTTTATAAATGAATAAATAAATGAAACTTCGAATATTAAATATTTAATAATATACTGCACATGTTGCAATGCATTTTCAAAAGAAATATAAAGAAAAGAAATGTGACCATTATAGTATAATATATAATCTATAGTACAAACAAAGGTACTCATACTTTATAGTTCACCATTTTTAATGTTTGAGCCGTTTTATGGACTGTAGTCGGCCAACACGATTTGGTCGGAAACAAGTCAATATATTACAGATAAAGTATTGTAGAGGTAACTAAATTGTAGTTTTTTTTTAGATTATGAAAAGTTATAAAATAGTTATTTAATTGCTATTAAATTTCTGTTTTATCATTAATTGACTAACATAAAAATAGAAACACCTAAAGATTTAAGATAGTTGAATAATCAAACAAAGAAAAATTGAATAATCAAATTATCATTTTGTAACTTTTTGAAGTTAGTGAATAAAAAGAAAAAATTCCATAGTTGCGTGACAACTAATTTACTTTACCAATATATTATATTATATTATATTATATTATATTATATTTCACATGTAAAACAACCTTATTTGCTAAGAGTCTTTTTTTTTTTCTTTCTCAATCCCTTTATTAGGAGTATAAATGAGATTCTAATGCTTGTAAGATTAGTTGATTTTAATTCGAAAAAAAATTGAATTCAACTCGATAATTATTGAGCTGAGCTCGAGCTATTGATCAAGCCAAATTCGAGCTTAGTAATACTTGACTTGAATAGCTTTCATATTTTTTATATTATTAAGTTACATTATTTCCCTTAATTATTAAGTTAAGCTCGAGTACAAAATTGATAAACTAGTTTAATCGAACTTGAATTCAAGTAGCTCGATTATATATCAAGTGAGTTTGAACATAAAAACAAATGTTCAATTGAACTCAAACCAAATATCGAATTCTAAATTTTAAGTCCAACTTAATAATATTCAAACTTGGCTCAATTACCCCCAACCCTCTACAAGCTAATCAGTTTAGCAAGTATCTGCCCCCGTAAAAGGTTCAATGCACCCCATTTGCTCTCATGACATCTTCTTTCCTAATTCAACGTACGCTAGAAATTTCCAAGGAAGATTTGCAAAGAAAGACGATAATCTGAGCTTTATTGACAATTTCCTTACAATCAAGCTAAACTTTTCCTATTCAGAATCTTTTATGGAAAATTCAACTCTCTTCATCTGATAGGGTCAGTAATTAGTTATTAAAGCTGTTAGTATTGCTCAAGTTGTTAGCACAAACAGTTAGCACAAGTAGTTAGCTAACAATCTATATAATCAAATGTACAAAGAACAAATTGAGCATAAGATTCATTCACAGAAACAGAACAATTTCATTAGTAATTTCCTTATCATTTTTCCTTAGATTTTCAAGATTTAGTAGTAAACCTTACCTCTCAACATGGTATCAGTCGCTTGGTAGTCCTGGCCATGACCATCAAGCACTCTTTCGATTCTGGCTTCGTCGAGCCTAGTGAGTCTCCTTTCACTGGTGACCGACTTGTCAATTCATTCCCTTGCCACGATATGATCAAGCTAGATGGCCATACCTTTGTTCAATGGCAGAAGCAAGTGCATCTCATTGTCGCTGGTTATGATCTGGTCGATTTCCTAGATCGATCTATCGTTGCACCACTGCGGTTTGTCCAAGTCCGAAGGGAGCTCTTGTGACCAATTCGGCCGCCTTGGCCTTCAATCAACAGGACAACCTTCTTACCTCATGGTTATTGTCCACCATCAGCCCGTCGTTTCTATCCTCTTTCACCGATGTGCAAACCGCCTCGGATGTTTGGACAACAGCGAACACCCTCTTTGGGCAGACACCGGTGCGAAGCAATCAAGGTTGCGGCACGAGCTTCATTCTTTATGCAAAGGTAACCTCTCGGTCATCTAATATGTTGTGAAAATGAAGGGCCAATGTGCTCTTTTGCATGCGTCTAGATCTCCGGTCTCTGAGGCTGAACGGACGGAGATCCTTCTCGTGGGCCTTCCTTCTGAGTTTGGGGCGGTTGTATCTACGGTGTCTCTCTCTCTAACTCTTTTTCCTTTTCAACGCATAATAGAAACCCATCTTGAGTGTGAACGATGGCAACAATGAAAGGTGCATGAGGTAGTCCTTGCAGCAAATCTTGTAGAAAGCTCACCTACACCGACGGCGGTGGAGTCTTCTCGTGGTGGCTGATCGTACATGCGTAGTTATGGGAGAGGTTTTCAGCCGCGCCTCCAGTACCAGATCTATGCACGCTACGGCCACATTGCTCAATAATGTTATTACCATAATCACCGTGATGATAATGCACCGATGGTGGTTTCACCGTCACTCCCTGGAGATTTGGGTGCCGATCCGCCAATTGCCTTTCGCCCTGCAGTTGTGCAGAATGCGTGGGGTTTTTTCTCAAATGGGAGACCTAGGCTTGCTAATAAACCGTAAAAGTAACATATTTTAATCCCACATTTAGGATGCTTTTGGATGATTTATCCCTAATTTATGTAAAAAAGGTGCTCTTAATTCTTTCTTTTTATGTCTTATACTCAGGAAAGCACCCGAGAATAAAAAGAATGAGAAACAGGCTTAAAACGGACCAAATTGGGCCAAACTAAGAAGACGACATGGCCTGGGCTTCATGTCACACGGCCGTGCCTTACCATCAACAAAAAAGCCCAACACGACCTAGGCACTGTTTGTATGGCCGTGCCCCCAATCGACAGACCAAGCACTACTGAACCTGGTTTTGCACGTGGTGCCTCAATCAACAGAATAGAGATAGGGCCTAGAAGACGACTTACACCGGTGTGCCCTGGTCGTGCCCCTGCCACGAGAGAGAGAAATTTCACTCGGATTTGGATGCTTGATGCCAAAGAAACATACTTCTAAGTCTACTTAAACACCTTAATAATAATTCTACTTGAAGTAGATGCTTAGGAGTCAAGTGAGGCATCCAAAAAGCCTATATAAACAAGCCAAGGTAGTCATTCTAGGGGGTCAAAAGTTGAGCAGAGTTTTCTGCCAAAGCTTTTCTCATTCAGGGATTTACTTGAAAATAGCCAATTGATCCATCTCAAAGAGCCGAGATTCTACTCAAGACGGAGGATCTCCTCTTCAATTCCTTCAGGGGGTTTTAGGGATTTCTTATGTTTTGTTTTATATTTTCTCTTGAGATGTTTTCCTATTTTTTTATGAACTAAACCCCTCGGATACCTGAAGGGGATGAAACCTATGATAGATTTTGTTATTTGATTTTTGGTTTATATGATAAATACTTAGTTTGTTCTTAATTATGCTGCTTAATTTAAACTGATGTGCTTAGGTGGAGGAGGAATAGACTCTACCTAAGAGTAGATCTAGCGTAATTAAGCGAAGTTGATCGAACGCCTAGAGATAGGGTTACGAGATTTTGCCGAATTACGGTGAAACCTAATATGGGAGTCCATTGATCGATTTATTGCTTCGTTAGGGGGTTATTATAAGAGAACGAGAGTTCCACTAATTAACCCAAGGTTAGACGTTATTCGCTTCGAGAGAGGGTTTAATATAGGTTAGGGAGTCTCACGGATCAAGCTAAGTAAAGAAATCATATGAATTAAAGGTTAGATAACAAGTGAAGTCTAGCGGATTCTTCTTGAGGTATCATTGTAATCAATTGAGTTTTTTCACGCTTTTCCCAAAGTTTAGTTCTTTCGTCTTTGCATTTAGTTTAAAATATTTCATTAGTTTTAGATTAATAAATCAATCGCTCCATATTTCAGGTTGAATAATAGAAAGAAAGTGAGTAGTAGTACTTTTAGGTTCCTTTGGGTTTGATAAGATATTCTTGCCTAAACTATACTACTGTTCGATAGGTGCACTTGCCTCTATCGTTGTCATAGTTAGTTTACAGGTTCGATCATTCTTTTTATAAATTTTAAAACTCGACTATTTGACACGATCAAGTTTTTGGCACATTCTTGGGAACTCTAAAATATTAAGAAAGCTCTATTTCTATTACTTTAGCCATTATTATATTTTTATTTATTTTATTTTTTATTAGATTAAATTTTATTTTTACTAATTCTCTTTCTTTCTTTCTTAACTTGCGAGGTACCTCTAGTTTATGACTAGAAGAAACCCGAGAGGACCATTAGAATCTGAAAGTGGCATTGAGGCTACCACTTAAAGAAATCGCAGAGAAACTACACGAGCTCTAGACTACCAAAGAGAAGAACAAAGAAGATGATCCAATCCCATCAAGGGATGGACAAAAACAATCCACCTGATGTGAGAGAAAATAATGCTCCACGCACTATGTATGATTATGCTAAACCTAATTTGACAGGAGCAGAATCTAGTATTGTTAGGCTTGCTATAGCTGCTAATAATTTTGAATTAAAGCCTAACACAATACAAATGATTCAACAATTTGTTCAACTTGATGGTTTGCAGGACGAAGATCCAAATACTCATATAGCTAATTTCTTAGAGTTCTGTGATACCTTCAAAATAAATGGCGTTTCTGACGATGCCATACGTCTTCGGTTATTTCCTTTTTCATTAAGGAATAAAGCAAAGCAATGGTTGAACTCATTACCACGAGGGTCAATCACCACATGGGATCAAATGATCGAAAAATTTCTTTTAAAATATTTTGCACCAGCCAAAACGGCCAAATTTAGGAATGACATATCTTCTTTTATGCAGAATGACGCAGAAATATTATATGATGCATGGGAAAGATACAAGGATCTCCTAAGGAGATGCCCACACTACGGATTACCTTTGTGGCTTCAAGTCCAAACTTTTTACAATGGTGTGAATTCTCCAACTAGGCAAATGATTGATTCATCAGCCGGTGGAACTTTGAATATCAAAACTCCTGAAGCGGCTTACAATTTTATTGAGGAGATGTCGTTGAACACCTATCAATGGCAAATTACAAGGGCTAAACCGACAAAATCAGCCGGAGTTTTTTAACATAGACGCTGTGACAATGCTGTCAACGCAAGTAGAGTTAATGAATAAAAAGCTTGATAATATACGTTCTTCGCAGGTACATCCAGTAATGCAATGCGAAGCAAACAGGAATGTGGCGAATCCTGAGTACCCACCCTTACCAACCATGAGCAGAAAACGAGCAGACAAACTATGTAGGTAACAATTTCAGATCCAATAATAATCCTTACAGTAACACTTATAACGCAGGTTGGAGGAACCACCCAAATTTTTCATGGGGAGGACAAGGAAATCAAGGAAATCAAAGGCAGCAACCTCCTCCCAATTACCAAAATCAGCCTTATCCACAGGAAAGGAAATCAAACCTTGAAGAGATGTTTGACAAGATTCATGGAGGCCACAGATTCTCGTTTCCAAAAGACTGAAGCAACACTAGATGAACAACAGAACTCGATCAAGGGAATCGTGAACAAAGTTAGAGAACTTACTAGGTCAAGGGGACATCTCACAAAGCTAATTTTGAATGCCAACAAGGACGCCTACCAAGCAACACGAAATAAACCCAAAAGAGCGATTCAAGCCATTACACCAAGAGGGTCCAGGAGTAGACAATCCCACATTAGCATAAGAAACTAGGGAAGAAAAAGGTAAAATAGAGGTAGCTCATGAAAAGCCAAAACCGGTAATCAAAGAATAACAACCTCGCATACCTTATCCCGAAGCATTGAAAAAAGAGGACTCAGAGGAACAATTTGGTAAGTTTCTAAAACTTTTAAAAAAATTACATATTAACTTACCTCTTCTTGAAGCCCTTTTTTAGATGCCCGATGCAAGGAAATTCTTAAGACAGTTCTTAATGAACAAACGCAAAATAGATGAAGAGCACCATGTGGAATTGAATGCAACATGCTTAGCTATGTTACAGAACAGACTACCATAGAAACTAAAAGATCCAGGGAGTTTTACTATTCCATGTTTAATTGGTAGTTTAACGATTGATAATGCGTTAGCCGATCTAGGGGCAAGTATAAATGTCATGCCTTATGCACTGTTTAAACGACTATGCCTAGGGAAGCCCAAACAAACTAGGATGAGTATTCAACTTGCTGATAAAACTATTAGAATTCTTAGGGGCATTATTGAAGATGTTTTAGTAAAAATCGATAAATTTGTTTTCCCAGTAGACTTTGTTGTTTTAGACATGGATGAGGATAATTCAATCCCCTTAATTCTAGGAAGACCCTTTCTAGCAACTGCCAAGACTAAAATTGATGTTGCCACAGGCGAGCTCATACTTCCCGTAGGAAAGGATTCAATCAATCTTCAAGCTCTCAACTTGGCCAGAACAACAGACGATGAAGGTAAGAAAGTCACTCCAAAAGATAATCAAATTGTTCAACCTTAATCGCAGGAAACATCACAAGAACCTGAGCCAACTCATAGACTTCAAGTCAACAAAGAAGAACTATACGAGGAACAAAACCTTAGGGTCGACAATTTAGAAGGGCAGAAGACACAGGTCAAAGAAGAGCCGAAACCACACGAAGTAAAACCAAAGGAACCGTCAGAAGAACTCGTAGGGACATCAAATCACTTTAAAATAAGAGATCAGGTACTGGTAGATAAAGCCGATCCTCACATCACATCGACAGACTTGAGGGCAAGGGGAGAAACTCTTCTTAAGGTACACGATATCTTCTCATACGGAACAGTCGATGTAAGCAATCCAATGTTCGACAATTTTAAGATAAACGCTTTTCGACTCTAACTTTGTCACGAAAGTAGAACTGTAAGCATGAGGGAAGATATTCAAACCTTTAAACCTCCCTGAAATTTTCAAAGACAAAGAAAGTCTAGCTTAGGGCTATAAATGAACGCTTCTCGGGAGGCAACCTCAACACTAACACTATTTATTTCCAAATTTATTTTCAGTTCTCTTTTCTTTCATCTTTCTTTGCTAAATATTTAGTTGCAAACTAACAAAAAGTACAGATTTCCAGGTCACACGGCCTTACACACAGTCGTGCTCGTGGCTGTGTGGACCATCGAAACTACCACACTGACAGAGCAAAAGCCGTGCAATTCAGGCCAACCACCTCCCGACGTTATGGATCCAACCACCCTGCCCCACGGGCACCGACAGATCTGCACGGGTGTGCCTCTGAACCATGTGATGCTACTGACTTCCTCACCATGGGCGTGGCTGATGGAGAAACGGGCGTGGGCGACTCACCACGCTTCACCCACGACCGTGCGATACAGCCGTGGTCGACACTGATTCTATAGACCCAGGCACGCTGGGATAAAACACGGGCATGGAAGAACACCACACTCCACCACACGATCGTACGATGCAGCCATGTGAATCGACACGCCCTAAGACCACGGGCGTAGGAATGTGCCAGACTTGAAATACTATTTAAACCCCACAGCCTTTCCCCTTCTTCCCACCTTTTCTCTGCTTCCTTATTTTTCTTTTTCTTTCAAAACTTTCTTTCTTTTTCTTAAGAAAAGTGTCCGGATTCTTAAGCTACACTAGAATCATGACGAAGAAGCGTAAGAAGGCAAGCATTGTCCCCTCAAAGAAGACCTCAACAAATAAGTTCATGCATGCTGCTTCATCCAAACACCAAGCCAAGAGTCTTTGAGACCATTTAGTTTTTATTTTATTCTTCTCTTCTCTTTTATTTTCCTTATCTCTAACACTTTTGAACTTAATTTAGTTTATTTTTTTTTCGTTTCTTGGTTTTAGGTTTGAAAGGCTGCTAGGGAATCACACCACTTCCACCATCACCAACACTCCGCAACCTTAGAGGTCACACCAACCTCGCGAACCATCCAACAATAAGGACTCCTTAGTCCATTAGTCTTTTCTTCCAATTTTAGTTTTCTTCTTAGTCTCCTTCTCTTTATTTTCTTAGACTTTAATTATATTACTAGTATATTATTAAAATTTCTCTAGATTTCTTGGCTATGCCTTTGCAGCTCCCAAATTTCTTTATCTAGCACAGAGCACTACTGCACCACCCTACCAGCCCATAGAAGACTCCATCACCACCACCAAAGACACCGCTCCTCCAAGTTCCCTTTTACCACAACCACTACCAACTCCCGGAGCCATCCAAAAAATTCAGGAAGTGTTACTTTTCCCCTTTTTTTTTATTACATTATTGTTTATCTATCTTTGTACATTGAGGGCAATGTACATCTTAAGTATGGGGGGTAAAAGTGTCCAACTTTTTGCATTATTCTCAAATCCTAAATTTAGTCTTGTTCGAAAGTATTTTCTCGTACTACTAATTAGGATGAAATTTCTAATGATTTATGATTATTATAGAAATGTTTTATTAAGTCATAGTTAATTGTGCATTGATGATTGAATTTGAAGAGTACTAGAGAATCATCCATAATAAGTCTACTTTCTAAAAATTAAAATTTATAGGTCGTTGAACTGAATTTGAGTATTACTTTGAAATTTTAAATTTATAAGGATTGATGTTAAAACACCCATAATTTTTGTGAGATTTTGAGCCTTATAGAGCATATATTCTTTTTTGTGCTCACTTTTTTTTTTATTATAAGTGTGTCAACTTTGAACTGTTATTCTAGAACTTGCCTCGTTTATGCATATCAAGACCACATTATTGACTTGATATACTGAGATGATAAAGGCATATAGGTTTTGACCCATTCACTCCACTAAAAAGCCTACCTATTTAATTAACTGATAAACCGTAAAAGTAACATATTTTAACCCCATATTTAGCGTGCTTTTGGATGATTTAGCCCTTGATTTATGTAAAAAGGAGCTTTTAATCCTTTCTTTTCATGTTTATACTTAAGAAAGCACCCGAGGACAAAAAGAACGTAAAACGGGCTTAAAATGAACCAAATTGGGCCAACCCAAGAATTCGACACGGCATGGACTTTAAGCCACACGGCCGTGCCTTGCCACTCAATTCACACGACCATGCCATGATTTACACGGTCGTGCCCCAATCGACAGAATCGAGACATGGCCTGAAGACGATTTACATGGGCGTGTACCATGGGTGTGCCTCTGCCGCGGGAAAGAGCAATTTCACTCAGATTTGGATGCTTGGAGGCAAAGAAACACATTCCTAAGTCTACTTAAACATCCTAGGAGGAATTCTACTTGAATTAGGATACTTAGGAGCCAAGTAAAGCATCTCAAAGCCTATATAAACACCCAAGGTAGTAACTAAAAAGAGGGTTCAGTAGAAGCCGAAACAGAGGAGAGCTTTTTGGCAGAGGCTTTTGCCTAAGCTTTCATCTTTTAAGAAGTCACTTGAAGATAGCCAGTTGATCCATCTTAAGAAGTCAGAACTCCATTCAAGACGGAGGATCTCTTCTTTAATTCCTTCAGGGGTTTTAGGGATTTCTTATGTTTTGTTTATTCTTTTTCTTGAGATGTTTTCATATTTAGTTATGAACTAAACCCCGAGATACCAAGGGATGAAACCTATGATGGATTTTGTTATTTGATTTCTAAATTATATGATAAGTACTTGGTTTGTTCTTAATTATGTTTCTTAATTTAATCGATGTGCTTAGGTGGAGGAGGAGCAGACCTACCTAAGAGTAGATCTAGCATAATTGAACAGAGTTGATCGGGCGCCTAGAGATAGAGTTACGAGATTTTACCGGATTAGGGTGAAACCTAATATGGGAATCCATTGATCGATTTACTGCTTCCTTAGGGGGTTATTATAAGAGAATGAGAGTTCCACTAATTAACCTAAGGTTAGATGTTATTCGCCTTGAGAGAGGGTTTAATATAGGTTAGGGAGTCTCACGGATCAAGCTAAGTCAAGAAATCATATGGTTTGGGGAATAAATAATAAGTGAAGTCATAGGTGGATTCTTCCTGAGGGTATCGTCTTCATCAACTGAGTTTTCCTAAAGTCTTTCTCTAATTCATTCTTTTGTCTTTGCATTTAGTTTAAGTGTCTCATTAGTTCGATAATCCAATCACTCCATATTTTAAGCTAAATAATAGGAAGAAAGTGAGTAGCAGTACTTTTAGGTTCCCTTGGGTTCGATAAGATATTCTTGCCTAAGCTATACTCCTGTTCGATAGGTGCACTTGCCTCTATCATTGTCACGTTAGTCTACAGGTTCGATCACTCTTTTATAAATATTAAAACTCGACTGTTTGACACGATTAAGTTTTTGGCGCCGTTATCGGGGAACACTAAAATATTATGAAAGCTCTATTTTTGTTACTTTAGCCAATTTTTTTACTACAATTTATTATTATTTTTTTATTTTTACTTTGCTAATTTTTCCTCTATTTTGGTTTTGGCAGAAAATTTTAGTCTACGAAAAATATGGCACTGAATAATTATCAGTGGCAAATCATGAGGCCAATTCCTACTAAAACAGTCAGTTTCTTCAACCTCGACGTGGCCACCAGGTTATCTAATCAGTTAGAGATAATGAATAAAAAGATTGATGATTGGTATAGTCCATCGTAGGAACATCCAGAAATACAATATGATTTGAATCTAGGAGGCGTGGCGAATCTTGAGTACCCACCCTACGGATATGGCATGGAAAACGAGCAAGCTCACTATACAAGTAACTGTTCTAAATATCAAAATAATTTTTATAGTGACACTTATAATGCAGGTTGGAAGTACCATCCTAATTTCTCGTGGGATGATCAAAATAGCCAAAGATCGAAACTGCCTCCAGATTTTCAACAACCACCTCACCAGCAAGAAAAGGAGCCGAATCTTGAAGAGATGCTGACGAAATTCATCGCAGCCATAGATTCTTGTTTCCAAAAGACTGAAGCAGCACTTGATGAACAATAAAAATCATCAAAGGGATCGGGAATCAAGTTGGAGAAGTTACTAGGTTAGTGGGACATCTCGCAAAGCTAATGTCAGAACGACCGTTAGGACGTCTACCAAGTAACACCGAGGTTAACCCAAAGGAGCAAATTCAAGCCATCTCAGCTCAAGACAGTAAGGGGTTAGATGAACCAAACTCAATACAAGAAAATAAGGTAGACGAAGGTAAGGTAGAGGTAACACAAGAAAAGCCAAAATCGGTAATCAAGGAGTACCAACCTCGCATACCTTATCCCGAAGCAATGAAAAGAGATGATTCAGAGGAACTGTTCGGTAAGTTTCTTAAACTCTTAAAGAAATTAAATATTAACTTTCCTCTCCTTGAAGCTCTTTTTCAGATACCAGACTCGAGGAAATTTTTAAGACAGCTCTTGAACAACAAACGCAAATTAGACGAAGAGCACCACGTGGAATTAAACGCAATGTGCTCAGCAATTCTACAAAATAAACTACCACAAAAATTAAAAGATCCAGGGAGTTTTACAATTCCATGTTTAATTGGTAGTTTATCTATTGATAATGTGTTAGCTGATTTAGGGGCGAGCATCAATGTTATGCCTTACAAAATGTTTAAACAACTAGGTCTAGGGAAACCTAGACAAACTAGGATGAGCATTCAATTAACTGATAAAATTATAAGAATTCCTAGGGGTATAATAGAAAATTTTCTAATCAAAATTGATAAATTCGTATTCCCAGTAGACTTTGTCGTTTTAGACATGGATGAGGACAACACGATCCCCTTAATTTTAGGAAGACCCTTTTTAGCAACTGCCAGAGCTAAAATTGATATCTATGCAGGAGAACTCATACTTCATGTAGGCGACAAGATAGTCACTCTTCAAGCTCTTGACTCGGCCAGAACATCAAGTGATAAAGGTGAGAAAGTAAATTCAGTTGATAACAAACGTGTTCAACCTTCATTGCAGGAAACACCACAAAGCTACAAACCTGAGCCGGATCATAGACCTCGTGCTAATAAAGAAGAATAACATAAGGAACCAGAACCACACGAAGTGAAACCAAAGGAGCCTCTAGACGAGCTGATAGGAACAACGAATCACTTCAAATTAGGAGATCAGGTATTATTGAATAAGGAAGACCCTCGAATCACCAATTCAAACCTTAAGACAAACGAAAAAATCACTTTTGAGGTACTAAATGTCTTCCTATACTGTACAATCGAGGTCAGCAATCCTAAATTTGACACTTTTGAGGTAAACATTACTCGACTTAAACTATATATCCATAACCAAAGTGATCGCATGAGAAAGGATTTTCACCTCCTCAAACCACCATGACGATACGAATGAGAGGTAAAGTCTAGCTAAGACTATAAACGCGCGCTTCTCGGGAGGCAACCCGAGCACTAACCTCATTTTTACATTTTTTTATTTTTTATTTTTTTCTTTTCTTTTCTTTTTCTTTTTAGCACCTAACCATAAACTAACCAAAGAGCAGATTTCTAGGCCACACGGCCCTACACACAGGCGTGCCCGTGGCCGTGTGGAAGCTAGTGGATGAACCATGGGCGTGCTAGTATCCGTGCACGACATAGAAAAATTTATTTTCCCAACACGGGTGGCGATAATAGTCCACGCCTGCGTCGACGCCCGTCTTGAGTTCTTCGACTTGCCAAGCACGGGCTAAACACGGTGTGCCTTTCAACCATGCCAACATTCGACTTATCGAACACGAGAGGAGCACGGCCATATTAAATGACCGTGTGAAGAAAGACACGGCGTGCCACGACACCTCTGACCATGCCCGAACATCCTGAATGCGTTCAAAATTCAAAATCCCAAAATACGGGCTACATCTCTATTTAAACCTTATTCCCCATTTTTTTAGTTGTCTTTCATTTTCTATTATTTATTTTTGTTTTTATTTTATTTCATCATTATTTTTTACTTTATTTTATTTTATTTTCTTCTTCTTATTCTTTATGGCATTTAGATTTAG
Organism: Gossypium rotundifolium; assembly: GCA_025506655.1. Classification (NCBI taxonomy): domain Eukaryota; kingdom Viridiplantae; phylum Streptophyta; class Magnoliopsida; order Malvales; family Malvaceae; genus Gossypium; species Gossypium rotundifolium. Next base: position 9,645,655 of record CP106730.1, on the reverse strand, counting down.
CTTAGGATACAATAAAACCAAGCCGGCTACTTTGAGGATTCAATTTCAACGGTTCAAGACGTTTCCCCATGTTCACCTCTAATCTTATCCGGTTTCTTTTCATAGACTTCATCCAAAAATTCAGGAAGTGTTACTTCTCCCCTTCTCTTTTGATTTTATTATTACATAATTGTTTATCTATCTTTGTACATTGAAGGCAATGTACATCTTAAGTGTGGGGGGTAAAAGTACCTGACTTTTTGCATTATTCTCAAATCCTGAATTTAGTCTTATTTTCAAGTATTTTCTCATATTACTAATTAGGATAAAATTTCATTGATTTATGATTTGTATTGATATGTTTTAGAGTAAGTCATACTTAATTGTGCATTGATGATTAAATTTGAAGGATACTAGAGAATCGAGCATGATAAGTCTACTTTCTAAAAACTAAAAATTAATAGGTCGTTGAACTGAATTTGAGTATTACTTTAAAGTTTGAAATTTACAGGGATTGATGTCAAAAACACCCATAATTTGTGAGATTTGAGCCTTATAGAGCATATATTCTTTTTCATGCTCACTTTATTGATTATGAGTGTGTCAACTTTGAACTGTTATTCTAGAACTTGCCTTGTTTATACATGTTGAGACCACATCTATGATTTGATATACTGAGATGATAAAGGCACCTAGGTCTTAACCCATTCACACCACTAAAATCCTACCTACATAATTAATCCCTAGTGAACCCTTTTTAATCCTAACAAACCTTTTTATTGATTTACTCGCTAATATTAACCCAAAACCCCTTTGTATTTGTTATCACCCTTTCTTTTGACTACCCTTTAATTGAGGTTTGATTTGATTAAGTTACCAATTATATTAGTTCAATAGTTACATTTATCATTTATGATGTAATATTTTAGTTTGTTCTTAAAAAACCCAAGTATAGTCAATATAAGTAGTATATAAAAAAGCTTAGAGCATGCAAATTCCAATTGTTGAAGAAAAAGCTCGTATTAAAGTATTATCAAACTTTAAGTGATGAAAATACTCTTTATTATAGAGTAATTATCAATAGTGGTATTATTAGTTTTCATTCGATGTAAATATTCATATTTAGTTCATTGTTTCTAGTTAGGTACTTTGTCAAGTTAGTCTCTATTTTGACCCTCTAATTCAGCCTGTATCTACACCTTTAACCCAAGCTCCGTTACAACCTGATTAAAAACCTTTTGATTTGTGTATCATCTCATATACAGTGGTGAAGATTTGATTTTCAGGCAAGCCTATGGGATTAACTTTTCAGGTTCGACTTAGAGTGCTTATTCTTGAACCTTAAACACTTTGAGTGATTTGAGTGAATCTTTTGTGAGGATGTCAATCCTTGTCGGTTTTGAATTAAAGGTAATTACTTAGATAAGGGGTGACACCTATGTTTTCGTACTACAAAGGTATGACTTATCGTGATTGAATCTTTAGGACTCTTTGATTTGAATTATCCATGTATAAATTGTCTATGAATTATGATGAGACATTTTTGGTAGGAATTATGAATTATGGAAAGTTCATTTTAATTGTAAGTTGAGAATTTTGCTTGAGGACAAGCAAAAGCTTAAGTGTGGGGGTATTAGATAAACTGTAAAAGTAACATATTTTAACCCCATATTTAGTGTGCTTTTGGATGATTTAGCCCTTGATTTATGTAAAAAGGTGCTTTTAATCCTTTCTTTTCATGTTTTTACTCAGGAAAGCACCCGAGGACAAAAAGAACGTAAAACAGGCTTAAAACGGACCAAATTGGGCCAACCCAAGAATTCAACACGACCTGGACTTTAAGCCACACGGTCGTGCCTTGCCACTCACTTCACACGGCCATGCCACGATTTACACGGTCGTGCCCCAATCGACAGAATCGAGACATGGCCTGAAGACAATTTACACAGGCGTGTGCCATGGGCGTGCCCTTGCCGCGGGAAAGAGCAATTTCACTCGAATTTGGATGCTTGGAGGCAAAGAAACACATTCCTAAGTCTACTTAAACATCCTAGGAGGAATTCTACTTGAATTAGGATACTTAGGAGCCAAGTAAAGCATCTTAAAGCCTATATAAACACCCAAGGTAGCAACTAAAAGGGGGTTCGACGAAGTCGAAACAGAGGAGAGCTTTTGGCGAGAGGCTTTTGTCAAGCTTTCATCTTTTAGGAGTCACTTGAAGATAGCTAGTTGATCCATCTTAAGAAGCCAGAACTCCATTCAAGACGGAGGATCTCTCCTTTAATTCCTTTAGGGGGTTTAGGGATTTCTTATGTTTTATTTATTCTTTTCTCTTGAGATTTTTTCGTATTTAGTTATGAACTAAACCCCTCAGATACCTGAAGGGGATGAAACCTATGATGGATTTTGTTATTTGATTTCTAAATTATATGATAAGTACTTGGTTTGTTCTTAATTATGTTGCTTAATTTAATCTGATGTGCTTAGGTGCAGGAGGAATAGACCCTACCTAAGAGTAGATCTAGCATAATTGAGCGGAGTTGATCGGGTGCCTAGAGATAGGGTTACGAGATTTTGCCAAAGTAAGGTGAAACCTAATATGGCAATCCATTGATTGATTTACTGCTTCCTTAGGGGGTTATTATAAGAGAACGAGAGTTCCACTAATTAACCTAAGGTTAGATGTTATTCGCCTTGAGAGAGGGTTTAATATAGGTTAGGGAGTCTCACGGATCAAGCTAAGTCAAGAAATCATATGGTTTGGGGAATAAATAATAAGTGAAGTCATAGGTGGATTCTTCCTGAGGGTATCGTCTTCATCAACTGAGTTTTCCTAAAGTCTTTCTCCAATTCATTCTTTTTTCTTTGCATTTAGTTTAAGTGTCTCATTAGTTTGATAATCCAATCACTCCATATTTTAGGCTAAATAATAGGAAGAAAGTGAGTAGTAGTACTTTTAGGTTCCCTTGGGTTCGATAAGATATTCTTACCTAGGCTATACTACTGTTCGATAGGTGCACTTGCCTATATCGTTGTCACAGTTAGTCTACAGGTTCAATCACTCTTTTATAAATATTAAAACTCGACTGTTTGACACGATCATTAACCCCTAGTGAACCCCGTTGAAACCTAACAACTTTTTCCTTTTTTTTATTTACCCCTAAAATTTTAACCCAAAACCCATTTGTATTTGTTATCACTATTCGTTTGACTACCCTTCTTTCGAGAATTGATTTGATCAGTTACTTAAATTAGTTTATAAAGCTTTTCCAGTATTACTTAGCTTGTTCTTAAAAAATAAAAAATAAAAATAAAAATCAAAGTTTATTCATTATTAGTATTTGTTTAAAGGAGATCATGTGTCTAAAACCCAAATTGTTGAAGAAGAGCTCGTATTATAGTATTATCAATAATAGTATTATTAGTTTTTAAGCGATGTAAGTGTTGTAATTAGTTTTTTTAAGGAAGGTAACTTGTCAAGTCAATCTCGATTCTAACCATCTAATTCATCCTGTATCCACACCTAAGCCCTAACCCCATTACAACCCTAATAAAGACCTTTTGATTTGTGTATCATCTTATATACAGTGGTGGAGATTTGATTTTCAGGCAAGCTTATGGAATTAACTTTTCAGGTTCGACTTATGAGTGCTTTTTCTTGATATTTAAACACTTTGAGTGAATTGAGTGAACTTTTAGTGAGGATGTCAATCCTTGTCGGTTTTGAATTAAAGGTAAGTATTTAAATAAGGGAGACACCTATGTTTTCGTGCTATAAATGTATGACTTATCTTGATTGAATCTTTAGGGCGGTTTGAGTTAAATTATCCATGTATAAATTATCTATGAATTATGATGAGACGTTATCGATAGGAATTATGGATTGTGGAAAGTTCATTTTAGTTATAAGTTGAGAATTTTGCTTGAGGACAAGCAAAAGCTTAAGTGTGGGGTATTTGATAAACGTAAAAGTAACATATTTTAATCCCATATTTAGGATGCTATTGGATGATTTATCCTAATTTATGTAAAAAGGTGCTCTTAATTCTTTCTTTTCATGTCTTATACTCGTGAAAGCACCGAGAATAAAAAGAATGAGAAGCGGGCTTAAACGGACCAAATTGGGCCAACCCAAGAAGATGACACGGCTTGGGCTTCATGTCACATGGCCGTGCCTTGCCATCCATCTAGAACATGGCCTATCCCTAATTTACACTACTGTTCCTTGTCGATAAAAAGCCCAACACGACCCAGCACGGTTTGCATGGCCGTGCTCCAATCGACAGACCCGAAGCACGGCCTGAACCCCGGTTTGCACGGCTATGCATCAATCAATAGAATAGAGACACGACCTAGAAGACGACTTACACGGGCGTGCCCTAGCCGTGCACCTGCTACGAGAGAGAGCAATTTCACTCGGATTTGGATGCTTGAAGCCAAAGAAACATACTTCTAAGTATACTTAAACACCTTAATAATAATTCTACTTGAAGTAGATGCTTAGGAGTCAAGTGAGGCATCCAAAAAACCCATATAAACAAGCCAAGGCAGTCATTCTAGGGGGTCAAAAGTTGAGTAGAGTTTTCTGCAAAAGCTTTTCTCATTCAGGGATTTACTCGAAAATAGCCAATTGATCCATCTCAAAGAGCTGGGATTTTACTCAAGACGGAGGATCTCCTCTTCAATTCCTTCAGGGGGTTTTAGGGATTTCTTATGTTTTGTTTTATATTTTCTCTTGAGATGTTTTCCTACTTTGTTATGAACTAAACCCCTCAGATGCCTGAAGGGGATGAAACCTATGATGGATTTTGTTATTTTATTTTTGGTTTATATGATAAATACTTAGTTTGTTCTTAATTATGTTGCTTAATTTAATTTGATGTGCTTAGGTGGAGGAGGAATAGACCTTGCCTAAGAGTAGATCTAACATAATTAAGCGAAGTTGATCGAACGCCTAGAGATAGGGTTACGAGATTTTACTGGATTAGGGTGAAACCTAATATGGGAGTCCATTGATCGATTTACTGCTTCCTTAGGGGGTTATTATAAGAAAACGAGAGTTCCACTAATTAACCTAAGGTTAGACGTTATTCACTTCAAGAGAGGGTTTAATATAGGTTAGGGAGTCTCACGGATCAAGCTAAGTAAAGAAATCATATGAATTAAAGGTTAGATAACAAGTGAAGTCTAGGCGGATTCTTTCTGAGGGTATCGTCTAATCAATTGAGTTTTTTTCACAGTCTTTTCCCAAAGTTTAGTTCTTTCGTCTTTGCATTTAGTTTAAAATATTTCATTAGTTTTAGATTAATAAATCAATCACTCTATATTTCAGGTTGAATAATAGAAAGAAAGTGAGTAGTAGTACTTTTAGGTTCCTTTGGGTTTGATAAGATATTCTTGCCTAAACTATCCTACTATTCGATAGGTGCACTTGCCTCTATCGTTGTCATAGTTAGTCTACAGGTTCGATCATTCTTTTTATAAATTTTAAAACTCGACTGTTTGACACGATCACTTGCTAATAGCCTTGGTCAATTGATTTATGGTGCGGGTCAAAATGCTCATATAGGGCCGCTGTCTTATCATTATTTACACCATGTCAGGCCGTTCTATGACCAGTCAAATTTTTAATCAAGTGGGCCGAATGATCCATATGCATTTCCCTTCCAATTATTAACATACGCATAGGCCTTTCTATAGTGGGCCACATGGTGTTGGGCCAAATTAATTGCATACAAGGCCACATGCTCCATCTTTACCACCTAGGCCCAATTCTAACAATGTTCAACTTGATTCATGTCTTGGTGTAGGGTTGCATGCTGGGCCTTCCGATGGTGTTGCGGTTCCGTGGCGTACTAAACCACGTGCTCGTGTTTACTCTGGGTCTGATCTGTATATTGGTCTACCTCGGTTAGGTGATCTTCATCCGTCTGATTACTACAATTCCTCAAATTTGAATGTCAACACTACACACATTGGGTCTCATGGTGATAGTACCGACTCATACATTCCTATGCCAGTTGGCACCATATCCTGGTATCTTGACTCAAGCGCTAGTAATCATGTGTGTCAGGATTCGTTGGCTTTGCATCATTCTACCCCGTATTCAGGTACTTCTGCTATCTTAATTGGTGATGGCACCCCCGCTTCAATCGTGTCAGTGGGTTATAGTTTCTAACCCACTCAGTCTAAATTGCTGCATTTGACTAAATTGCTGTATTGGGAAGAATCTTTCGCCGGTGTCTTAATTTGCTAATGATAATGGTGTATTTTTTGAATTTCACCCGACCTATTGTATTATTAAGGACATAATGACCCAGAAAACCTTGCTAAAGGGCTACATTCATGATGGACTATACCATTTTCTGATACCCGTGCTGTCTACTTAGTCTGCCGAAGCTACAGTTGTTGGTTCCTCTGCACTCCAGAATAAGTCCACAGATTGTAATGATTTTTTATTATGGCATAAACGTTTGGGTCATCCTTCTACTTTTATTGTTAAGGCTATGTTAGACAAATGTAGTAGTACCTCAAATAGAATAATTGGTATTATGTATCGTTTATTAATGTTTGTACATGGTTTACGTGGATCTATCTTCTTCGTCAAAAGTCTCAGGCTATGCAATGTTTTGTTCAGTTTTAGAAACTAGTTAAGAATCAGTTTGGGATGACTATTAAATAGTTTTAAAGTGACTGAGGTGGAGAATATCGAGCTTTCACGTCTATTTTAGCCTTTCAAGGGATTATTCATCGCCTGACGTGTCCACATACCTCTGAACAGAATGAAGTGGCAGAGCGTAAACATTGTCACATTGTTGAAATGGAAATCACTCTTTTGGCTCAAGTGAATTTGTTTATGGAGTACTGGAGCTATGCGTTCTGTTGTGTGGTTCACCTCATCAATCGACTTCCCACTCCAGTGCTCAAAGGATAAACTCCGTTTAAGGCTCTCTATGGACGTGAACCCACTTACAATCATTTGAGGGTATTTGGGTGTTGTTGTTTCCCTTATTTACTTCCTTTTATGGCACATAAGTTGAAGTTTCACTCTCAATCGTCTACCTTTCAGGGTTATAGTGCTCAACATAAGGGATACAAGTGCCTTCTACCGACTGGCAAGATTGTTATCTCCTGACATATTGTGTTTGATGAGAATCAGTTTTTATCAACTAGGTTTGCTTCTCCGGAGAGTAACAGGTCAAGGTCGATCTGTCTCCATATTTATTCTGCTACTTCGACACATGTCTTCTCGACCTCCAAAGAACCCATCTGTCCAACCATCTTCATCATTTTTTCAACCAGTAGACTCTCTAAACTCTTCTGCCGAAGCTCAAACTGAGGTTGGGTCTGACCGTCGACCACAGGGTTTTTGTGTGCCTAGTGAGGGTAGGACCCAGTCTACTGATGATCATGAGTCTTTCTCTAATGATCAAACACGTGTTCTGCCTGTAAGAAATAATCATCCAATGGAGACTCGGTCAAAAGCCTGGATTCTCAAACCCAATGCTATGACAGTTGAAGTTGTAGAACCCTCTTTAATTGAGGAAGCATTTTCTACTTCCGAGTGGCGTGAGGCAGCTCAGGCTAAATATGATGCCCTGGTTTGTAACTCTACATGGGATTTTGTTTCTCGGCCACCAAATTGTAAGGTCATCGGGTGTAAGTGTTCAAGATTAAGAAGAATTCGGATGGTTTCATTACTGATGAAAGGCTCGATTTGTTACAAAAGGTTGTTCTCAAGTTCCTAAATATGATTTTAAGGAAACCTTCAGTCCAGTAGTAAAACCTATTACTCGTGTTATTTTGTCTATCGCTGTTTCTAAAAGGTGGCCACTGAAGCAAGTTGGTGTGAACAATGCCTTTTTAAATGGGGATCTTAATACTAAGGTTTTCATGCATCAACCTCTAGGATATGAATAGTATGATTCAGGTGGTAAACTTTTTGTCTATCGCCTGAAGAAAGCTTTATATGGTCTCTGTCAGGCTTCTCGCTCCTGGTTTGAGAAACTAAAATAGTTTCTCATCTCGGTTGGCTTTGTTGTTTCCAAATCTGACGCCTCTCTATTTGTTCGAGTAATATCTGGATCCACTATTTATGTCCTTGTATAGGTAGATGACATTATAATCACTGGCAACTTATCTGTCTCTATCGACTGGTTTGTGCAGTTATTGAATAGTGAGTCCTCGCTTAAGGATATGGGTAATCTTCACTATTTTCTAGGAGTAGAGGTGACTCGTACCTCCGGTTGTCTACATCTTTGTCAGAAGAAGTATGTCCATGATATTATTGATCATTGTTCAATGCTCACAGCAAAAAGTGTTCATACACTAATGGTCAGTTCGTCTACCATGTCCAAAAATGATGAAGAATGTTTGGCAGATCCTACTGAATACAGAAGTCTTGCGGGTGCACTCCAGTATGTTGTGTTGACCAGGCCTGATATTGCCTATACTGTAAATCGGGTCTGTCAGTTCATGCACAACCTTACCACAGCACATATGGTGGCGCTCAAACGTATTTTGCGGTATCTATGTGACACTCTTGACTTTGGAATTATTTTTCATCCATCTGATCGGTTGTCTATGGTTGGGTATGCCGATGCCAACTGGGGATTAGATTTTGATGATCGGCGTTCAATGTCTGGATACTATGTGTACTTTGGTCAAACTCCAATGACAAGGTGCTCCAAGAAGCAGCAAGTAGTGTCTAGGTCCATGGCTGAGGTAGAATATAGGAGTCTTGCTCTAGCCACAAGTGAGGTTACCCTGTTACTGTCGCTGCTCCAAGAGCTATAAATTAAGTCTGATGATACTCTGAATATTTGGTGCGATAGTTCTAGTGCAGTGGCCATTACAGCCAATTCTGTCTTACATTCTAAGTTCAAACATGTAGAGCTCGATCTTTTCTTTGTCCGTGAGAAAGTCACAGATGGATCTCTGCAAATTAGTGAGGTTCCTGCTTATGATCAAGTGGCTGATGTCTTCACTAAGCTGTTGTCAGTTACTTTGTTTTCTCGGTTTTGACAACTCCTTTAGGTCTTACCGATTGGGAAGATGGGTGCATGCTAGAGTCAGTAATTAGTTACTAAAGATATTAGTATTGTTCAAGTGGTTAGCACAAACAGTTAGCACAAGTAGTTGGCCAGCAGTCTATATAATCAAATGTACAATGAACAAATTGAGCATAAGATTCATTCACAGAAACAAAACAATTTCATTAGTAATTTCCTCATCATTTTCCTTAGATTTTCAAGATTTAGTTGTAAACCTTACCTCTCAACATCATCCCATACAATCTCTATCATATGTAAGTTTTCTTTTAATGTAGTATATGTGATTTATGTTGAATATATTCAATATATTTTGAAAAACCAGCAAGCTAACCATGTATACATCATTAGCAAGAACAATAAAAAATATCAAATTTGTTGCCAAGATATTTGTGGACTCGTCAACAGATTTTCATCTTAAGTAAGAATTAAGAGTTGTGTAAAATGACTAACTTTATGTGTGGGGTTTTATGATGGGAAACAACTCAGAAACCTTCTTTCTACTTAGTTTTAAAAAAAATAATAATGGACTTTAGAATTATCTGGAAAACATCCAAGCAAAGCAAAACCTATTCCATGATGACTGCTTTTTAAATTGTTTACCAACTTATAAACTTATAAATTTGTCTTAGGACTTGAATAGGAGATTAACAATTCAAAAGATATAAATTTAAACAATTCAAAAGATAACATGTCCCAAGAACAGTAATTCTGGTGCTTGGTGAAACCCTCAGAAATTTTGTTTTTCCACTAAACCAAGCCATGGGTTGTAGGGCTTAGTTTTTAAGCGGCATCTTGAGCTTTGCATGTAGGCTACCTATTCACTCTTGCTAATTAAAATCAAATCTTATTAGTACTACAAGTGTATATATTTATTATTACTTTAAATTAAGTAGGCATAGAGATGGAAGTGGTAGATTTTTGCTTAAAGGTTAGGTTTTAACTTCTTATTTTAAAGGGTTTCGAGTAAAAATATTAAGTCTTACAATTACCAAGTAAATATGAATGTAGGTAAAAAAGAAGAAGAATCAAGGATCAACTTGGAGGATGGAGTTTTGGTCCCATTTTTCCTTCCTTCTTCTTGTACATATTTTTGTTGTTTGATAATTTGAAGTAAGAGTAGGGATATTATTTGTATTTTCTTTATTTATGAAATGTAATTATAGCACGTTGAGGTTAAAATGTAAATGTTAAGAAAATATAACCAGTTCATGTTTAATAGATTTAATAAAAGGGATGTATTTGCATTAGAGCTTTAAATAACATCTAATTAAGTTATATTAGATTTTCATATGCCTATAATAGAGGTGAAAATAAATTTATAAAATAATTTAAATATTTCTATAATAGTTTGAACAAACAATAAAACAAAAACGAAAATAAAGTAGAGATTTTGTACATAGTTGTTTATTAATGCAGTTCGAAAACATTCTTATTCTATGGAGCCTCGTTCAGTGAAAGTTTCATTGTACAATTGATTTATTCTTATACAATGAAGTAATTGCGACCTCAATAATTAGTTCAATTTCTTATAAAGGTTAACCTCTCACAAAGAATGTCTACTAATTGAATGCGGAATTACAAGTAAAACTAATTGAAAAATAATCAAGCAATTCAGCATAACCTCAACCATTCATTTTAGTAATTTTATTTTTTGTTTAGTGGGGTTTATTTTTTCTTTTGAATGCTGTCTTAATCATTATGTTAATATGTTCTGTTTCTTTCTTTTGTTGTCTTTTTTTAATTACTAGGGCATTTCGTTCTCTGATCTATTTTGGGTAACAAAACGCAATATGGCATTGGTGTGAAGAACTTAACAAAACATCTAGATTACGTGTCGGATGCTCTCTCGTAAGTTTAAATTCTTTTATTTTCATTTTCTTAGCATTTTGTTTTCATTGAGCATGTTTTTACGAACCAAATGATTTCCATTGTCAATATCATGGGCATCTCTAATATGAGTTGACCTAGTTAGTATATAAATTTTGTATTAAAACCACCTTTCATTACTTTACAAATTATGTGGTCAGTCGCAAAGAAGCATTTGACCCAACGTATCCAGAGCATGGATGATAAAATGGAAACACAAAAGGAAATCTCAAAAAGCATTCAAGAAAGTGTAAGTGACATGTTTTCCTTTTCTTTTACCTGAACTTTGAGCTCATGACTGCCAATTTTATTTAGGCATTGTATAATCTAAACTTTTATTGGTTTTAGCATCAAAGATTGACTTAATCATCCAAAAAAAATTATAATATTAATGGTAATGGTAATATTCACTGAATATTAATTGGGCAGGCAAGCTATACCTTTGGATAGAATGCTAGTAGCTTTGGTCCAACTAGCATTTTCAATACACCTTCCACTGGGTTTAGTGGGAGTATGTTTTCGAGCTCTCTGTTATTGGCTCCTAGCATCCCAACTGCCTTTGGCTCAACAACTGTAAGTCACTTGTGATATCCTTACAATCATTCTTCTTTTTTATCATGTTTATGATCCTTTGCTTGTGTTATTTGGTTATAGAGTTAAGCTGGAATGTTTGTTGCATTATCTTCAACTTTGGTCAAAGTGTTTTATTTCTGTACATTTTTATTGTATATATAATTTTACTGTTAGTTCAAGCTAAAGGTTCAACATGCAGTGCTATATTTTCTTGTGATTGTTTTATTTATTTTTGCATATATATTGATTTCTTCAGGAAGCGAAAAATGTCTGGTTTTGGCCACCGTGTATACAAAAACTATGATCCAAGGGCAAAGGTGATAAAGAATTTGGCAGAGGAAGTTTTCTCTGCTCACTTTGAGAAACTAAATGAATGTATAAGATATATTTTAGATGTTGGACCAGTGACAATTGAGGTTTTATTCAATAAGGCTATGGGATTTCCACCAAAGTTTTTCACTGTGTTATTTGCAATCCCATGTTTAAAAAAGTTAATCCGATTAAAATGTAAAATAGACTTTACTTTATTCAATCAGTTAGTGTGTTATTTGCAATCAGTTAGTGCCTAAAATAGGCTTTACTTTATTCAATCAGATTAAAATGTATATTGGAAATGAAACTATAATAGTATGTGGCGTTTTTATAACATTTTAATTTTTTTTCATCTTTTAGCGGCGCTTTTCCCAAAGCGTCGCTAAAGGTCATGACCTTTAGCGATGTTTTTGGGAAAAGCGCGCTAAAGGTCATGACCTTTAGCACTTTTTTTGAAAAGTGCCGCTAAAGGTCATGCCCTTTAGCGGCATTTGTGGAAAGCGCTAAAAGTCATGACCTTTAGCGGCGTTTGTGGGAGAAGCGCCACTAAAAGTCATGACCTTTAGCGGCGTTTTTTTTCTCATAAACGCCACTAAAGTTTATGGCGTTTGTTTTAGCGGCATTTTTTGCGGCGCTTCAAATACTATTGGTGGCGCTTATAAGCGCCGCTAAAGGCCTAAAAAAACGCCGCTAAAAGTGCATTTTCTTTGTAGTGCATATATCATATATGATAATAAAAAAAATTCTTTCTATGTGAAAAAAATAGTTAATATATTAAATAAACATCGAGGATTAAGCACAAATTGCAGATTTTAGTGAGTGCGAAGTGTACTCCAATTTCATCAAATGACACAAAGCTAGAGGAATAGGACCGGTAAAACTATTATTAGTGAGGGATATAAAAAGGCTGATCTTAAGGTATTCAACTGTAACCTTCTTAACTCGATCAGTATGTTATGGTCAAATTTTGAAGGTTACATTAGTCATCGAAATGGCCTCATAGAACTAATTAGATTTGAAAACGTTTTTTACTAACTTTTAGAAAACTTAATGTAGCTACCTTGGGATTATCAAAATGTCAGATTATTAAGTCCAGTTAACTTAAGAGTACAATTTAAGAAGTGTTGTGACATTTTGAGATAAATTTAGTTGATTTTTGTTCTATTCATTGGCCTTTCTAAAACTCCAATTCCATTATTACCTAGTGGAAAAAGTGAAACCATTAGTGTTACCACTATACTTTCTTTAACAAAGATTCAGTCAAATAATTCTAACACATATAAAAAAATTATAATAAAAGATATAAATAAATTCTATAATTATAATTGTAAAAATTATATAACTTATTAATCAAATGAAAAGTTATATTTTTTCTATACGTAGTCAATTTTATAATAACTTATTGAAAAAATATATTATTGGTATGTTTCATGTCTATATTACGATCTATGTTTGGAGTATTTGACTACCGCTCAATAATATCATCTCCAATAGTTGAACATATGCTCTCTCTTACGAATTCCAATATGCTTTACCACTATACTCAACACTTATTGATAGCTTGTCAAAAATTTATATATTTGTATTATGAAAACTAATTATAAGTCAATACCTAATTGAAAATACATGAAATCAATTATTTTCATCATAAAATATTATAATACTCATATTTGTTGTAAATAATTCATGTGAAAATGCAAAAGACATAAAGACAAAAAAAAAAAAGAAGAAATTATATGTTCATATTCTATTTATTAAAATTATTGTTGCATTTATTGAACTCATGTGATGGCGTGATGATCAAAAGTGTTCATCATCCTAAGTGTGACTTGGGTTTGAGTCACACCAATTAGTTTTGTTATTTGAGCTTTGCCTTATTATAGTAATTCACCAAAAAAATATTATTATATTTATTTATATTTTAAATTTAAAATTAAGTTTTATATCAATATAACATAAGAAAATGATTTAATTAAATTTATTTAAAATATTAAATTAAGTTAACATATTATGATTTTATAATACCACGTCATTAGAACTAATATATATTCTCAATAAATTAAATTTCACATGTGAAAGAAGACAATATTATAACCAATTGAGCCAAAGTTTTTGGTTTCAAAATCTTTTATGGAAAATCCACACTTCACTGGTGATGAGTAGTGATTACAAACAATCTTTGTTTACATACACCTTTAATTAAATGAGGCAAAAGCTGCTCCGTGTAATCAGTACTTTCCCATTTGTTGCAGCATCCTCTATATATAGAAAACAAAACGTGATGAATGATGAATGCTTTTCCACTCGTTTTGCAACCTACTTTACTGGGTTCCCATACTGTATATGACAAAACGTGATGAATGATGAATGCTTTTCCACTCGTTTTGCAACCTACTTTACTGGGTTCCCATACTGTATATGTTTTTCTTTCTATGCCAACAACAGTAGTCAATGCTTTCTACATAACATAAATTCTACAATTTGATCTAAACATTCAGATATCATCCTAATAGCTTCCTTCAATTTCGCGGTTTCAAGCATGACAGACCAACTCAAAGGATAAATCAAATATAAGTAAATTAATTGTGAATTAAAGCAACAAAAAACCTATGGTCAAATTGTGTTGAGGATTAAATTTGTCATTATATCTTTCTATAAGTATATTTTAAAAATTTAAATTTTCAAGTACATCACTTATAAAATGTTTTTTTAATACATATTATATAAATTTTTAAATTTATTTCACTATTTTAAAATAAAATATTTATTTTATATAATATAAAATTATAATTAATAACAAATTAAACAAGAACTAAAATTTGATTCAAATAATAGTGATTTTTAACATGTGCTCAAAAAATAATCTAAACATCATGGTTCAAATTAGAATTTCAATTTCTTGATTTTCTTTTTTTCAAAACCATATGCTAGCTAGTCATGGTGGTCGTCCTTTGTTCTTTCTTTTAGATAATAATAATAGGTCGAGCTCCTAAGCCTAAAATGGGTCCAAACTCAAGTAACATCAGATTTAATAGCAAGGCCACAATCCTAGTGAAGATTGATGTAACGTCCCAAACTTCTTATTTTTGTTTTTGTGAATGTATGATACAACTGTTTGTTTACTTCAGCGATTAAGTGTTCTGGATGTGTGTGAGAGGTTCCAAGTTTAAGTTTTACTTGGGTTAAATTTTGGTATGTTTCCTGAATAAAACCTTAACCTGGTTTAATAGGCTCATATTTAATTATTTGTAAAATCATATAAGAATGGGCCTGTAGGTTTGGTGGATAAGTGAAGTGTTAATGTGATGGAGGTTTTGTGATCAAGTCCTTGCGCTAGCATGGGCATTTATTTTTGCTTGGCTGCCAGGCAGAGTTTCGTTTTAACTCTAATGCTAAAATGGTTGAGATCAAGGGGTTAGTGGGTAGTTGATGGAATATCAAATTACGTTTTCTTTTTTTCTTTTTTCCCCAAAATCATCTTCTTGCTGACGGTTGTGCTTCCATCTTTCTGCCGAATTCCTTCCCTTAATTTTTCTGTTCTTTTCTTTTGGTTCCTTTTCTTTACCAGTTATCACGTTTTGCTCCCATTAATCGAATTTTTCACTCGCTTCGATAAGTTCTTGGTAAATGAAATCTTGTTTATTATTCATAAGATTTGTGATTAATGTAAGTTAGTTCAAATTCTCGATTAAGGGAAGATACAAGGACTCGTAATCGCTGGTTGGAGACTTAGTTTCGTGGATTTTTGGATACTCGATTGAAGGTAAGGTTTTTGAAGGTATTGGGTTTAGCGTCTCGATTTAGTTTCGTTTAAGTTCTATTTTAACACTAATTTTAGGCATTGGAATATCAATTTTTAGGTTCGGGAGTGCTCGATGATCGTTTTAGCATTAATCGAAACCAAGCGTGTACCCGAAAACGTAAAAAATAGGGTTTTGATAAGAGCCAAAAACCCCACTATCCAGGCCACACGGGCATGTGGTCGCCTATGTGGTAGGCTGTGTGCTAGGACACGGCGTGTGATCGACGAGGCCAGGCCGTGCTTGCAAGACACGACCGTGTGTTGGCTAGGTAGGCCATGTGTGACACATGGGCTAGACCAATTTGGGCTGTGTGGACAACACGGGTGTGTGGGTCTACACGGAAAGTCCACACGGACGTGTGGGATTCTGGGCCACGCCGTGTGGATTCGATTTGGGCCGTGTGGACCACACGAGTGTGTGGGTCTACACAGGAAGTCCACACGGGCATGTGGGATTCTGGGCCATGCCGTGTGGATTCGATTTGGGCCATGTGGACCATATGGGCATGCGGATCCACACAGGAAGTCCACACGGCGTGTGGGATTTTGGGCCAGGCCGTGTAATTCACAAGGCCAAGGCGAAATTGGGTCATGAGGACCACACGAGCGTGTGGGCCTAGATAGGCAGGCCACATGAATGTGTGGGCCCATTTAACTGAAATGATTCCTAGGGTTGCACGAGTCACCCAAGTCGACTGTAAACCTACTGTAGGGTCGATAAGCGTTATCTAGACCCTAAAATGTGTGATCTGACTATATGTAATGCATGTATTGAGCATGATAATTTATGCATGTTTACTGATAAATATATATATGTATATGACTAAAAAATTCATAAAAGCATGATATACTATATGTGTAACCCCCCAAGTTTTAAATTTATGTTCTGTTAAATTATGGCATAAATATATGTCTGCTTCAGTGGTTAATTACTCTGGGTGTATGTGAGAGGTTCTAAGTTCAAGCCACATCTTAGGAAGATTTTGATACTTTTATGATAAAATCCCTATCTCTAGTCAGTAGGCTTATATTTTATTATTTGTGAAAATATTTCAAAATGGGCTTGCTGGTCTGGTGGTTAAGCAAAGTGTTGGAGGTTCTGTGTTTGATTCTTAGTGATGGCAAAGGGTAGTATTTTTGCCCTAAATTTTGGCTAGAGTTTGTGTTCTACTGAGACTCAGAGTAGTGGGATAGTAATGAGAGTTTTGAAGAGATTTTTTTTAGGGGGAAGTTATCAAAATTTTTGCCAATCTAATTACTTTTCTCATATTTCGGCCTTTCACATTTGTTTCCCAAAATTTTTGCTGTAGTTTTTTTCCCTTTTCCTCCCCTTGCTACTGTCTTTTCCATTAGATTTTTCCTTCTCTTCTTTTGTGCCGAAATCCACCTTTTCTCATTTTTGTTCCTCGTTCAATCGATTTCTGTTGTGCAACGGTTGCTTCCCTTGTTCGGTTAGTGGTTTTTCTTTAGTTTTAGCATTATTTTTTATTAAACAATTAACGGAGGAATCGTTTTACTCATGTTTAGGTACTGCTCGAAGGCCTTAATCGGGTTCTTGTATTAGAAAAACACTACTTCTTGCTCGAAGGTAAGTTTGGTCACTCATTGGATGAGCATTCAGTTTCGGGTTTGGTTTGATTCGATCATTTAAGAGATTAACTGAGTGAAATGTTGTTCAAATATAGGTGCTAGTGATCTCGAGATTGTGTAATAAGCGAAAAGGAACCATGTGTGTACTCGTTTGCATAGAAAATGGGAATTAGTAAAAGCCGAAAAAGCCTTCTATCAATGCCACACGGTCGTGTGGTAGGCCGTATTGGGGGACACGACCGTGTGATTGATGAGGCCAGGTCGTGCACGAAGGACAGGGCAGTGATGGCTAAATAAGGCCGTGTGCGACACACGGACTCAATACACAAGCGTGTGGGCCTATACCGGTGACCACACGGGGGTGTGGGCCTACACGGGTGACCACACAGGTGTGTGGGATTCTGGGCCAGGCTGTGTGATCCACACGGCCAAGGCTAATTTGGGCCGTGTGAGCCACACGGGCATGTGGGACCACACGGGCAGGCCACATGGGCGTGTGAGCCCATTTTTCTAGAATGATCTGTAAGGTTAAATGGGTTGCCCAAGTTAACTGTGGACCTACTGTAGGGTCGTTAAGCTTTACTTAGAACCCTATTTATGTAATCTGATTATATGATATTTGTACTTAATTGAATGTATGATCTATTATTTGCATGTTTGCATGTCATATTTGGTATGTTGCACTGCATCGAAGTGGGTTGATGATATTTTGGAGGAAGTGTCTGAAAGGCTTTAAGCCTGTTATCTGGCAGCTCAACTGCATTATTCTATTTATGTGTCGTATTTCGGTACAGTATGGTGTGTAAGAATGTGTGGGTTGATTTTATCCCCACATGCTATGTAGGGTTGGACGGAGATGGTGTGTAGGGGCTGGTGGGTAAGATTCTGATATTCTGATCTACATTCTGTATCTGATTAGGCTAAAGCCCTAATTTGTATCTGATTTTACATCTTAATGGGCTAAGGCCTGAACTGATCTGTAATGGGCTCTGACCCCAGATTGTTTATTTCTGAATTCTGATGATTATTCTGTATGTATGATATCTGTGGGGATTAAACACTAAGTTGTAAAACTCACCCTTTTCTATTTAATATGTTCATGTAATCCCCAACACTAGGAGGATCGGTGTAGCAGAGGACTCGACAGTGGCCACACGTAATAATTTTAGACTGTTTCTGTTGGTTTTTCCTATTTTGATTATTTATTTATTTGGGGTTTATTGTAACTTTTGGACTTTGGACTTTTTGCCTTTAAATTTTGGCTTTTAAACTGTTGATGATTTTATTACTGATAAACATGATTAAAACTCGATTTTTTTCTAAAAACAAATAGTTTTCCTAAAATAGAATGTTTTCTAAAGCTTCTGCATGAAAGAGATACGTTTTTAATCACAAAAAAAAGACCATGTATTTTTACTCCATGGTAAAACAAAGACTAAGTAACTGGAATGGTTTTAACTCGTCAAATTTGATTTTAAACTCCATTTCATGTGACATCGCCAGATTCAACCCTAATGTCTAGGCCGGGTTTGGGTGTTACATTTAGTTGTATCAAAACCAAGTTTGCAAAACTCAGCTGTGGATTTGGGTTTTAAAGATTACTTTTGAAGCAACAATTTTTAAATGACTTGAAATATTTTGGGACTAAGTATGTGGTACACCAAGTCTCCGGCGCTGATCCGGTAAGTATTCTGAAACTTGGATAAGTTGATCTGAAAATATGATTAGAATATTCTGAAAACTACTTTAGGTAGTATACTATACTGAAAACACTCTAGATAGTGTATACTGAAAACTATAGTGATACGACGATTCGTGATAACAAACTCTGAACATTCTGATACTGTACTACATAAAATATCTGTTAATAAAATATCAAAACTGTTAACTAATGCATAAAACTGTTAATACAAATAAATTTTGAAATCTACAATGAGCGCACGAGGTATCCCTGGATGGGGTACTAGAGGCCGTAGAGGGGCTCAAGTTGGGTCCTCATTATCTAGAAATCGCCAAATTTGGATATTAGTGAGACACCGGTATCACCTACGATAGAGACGGGGTCTTGGATCGCGTGGTGGGGGACGACGTACTATCTCGAGCCATCTTGAGGATATTGGAGAAGGTCGCTGGGCCCAACACCAGATCTAGGAGCCGAGGGTCGATTACAGAATGAAATCGGTCCAATGGGGCTGAGTTATTCAGGGATGTCACTGGAGTCACCCCTACAGTGGCCGAATATTGGATGGAGGCCACAGAAAGAATTATGGGCGATATGGACTTTACTGCCGAGCAAAAGCTTAAGGGGTTTGCTTCTTTGCTTGCGACAAAGCATACCAGTGGTGGTTGACGGTTAAAGAGGGTACTCAGCCCGACCGATTGACTTGGGACTATTTTAAGACTGCATTTCAGAGTAAATATGTGGGAGTTAGCTACATTGATGCTAGGAAGCGTGAGTTTCTTAATCTCACTCAGAGAGATCGTCTAGTGGTCGAGTATGAGATCGAGTTCCTAAATTGAGCCGTTATGCATGAGGCATGGTGGCGACAGAGTATGAGCAATGCGTCCATTTTGAGGATGGACTCAGGGATAGTTTGTGGGTTCTGATAGCTCCGTAGAGGGAGCATGATTTTTCTACTTTAGTTGAAAAGGCGAAGATGGCCGAGGAGGTTAAGAGTGCTAAGCGCCAAAATTGAGAAAGCAGAAAGAATAAGAGGGAATCAGAGCCCTTGAGTTTTGTGATGAGGCCTAACAAAAAGGCCAGATCTGATGGGCCGATGAGAGTTGGGCCTCCTCTTGCACCTGCTGAGGTGGCGTTTTGTAGGCATTGTGGTAGACGCCATCCGGGAAAATGTCAAGAGGACTATTGGGGCATGTTTGAAGTATGGGTCTACTGAGCATCGTGTTAGAGATTTTCTATTGAGAACTGATCAGATGCAAGCTCTGGTTAGTGGTACTGCACAACCGTCGATGGCCGAGGTCAGGCCAGGGGTGGTAGTGGAATGGGCCGAGGACAAAGAGCACCGAGCAGATGTGCTAGACCGACTGAGGTGAGGCAGCCTACACTAGTTTACGCTACTATTGCCATGAGGACTGAGATGCTCTGAACGTCATCACGGGTACATTTTTAATTTATGATGTACCTTATTTGGCATTGATAGACATAAGCTCTACATACTCTTACGTAGCTAAGATTGTGCCTGAAGCCTTGGGGATTTTGGTTAAGAGTACTTCTAGTGAGGTAACTGTTGTGAGCCCATTGGGGCAATCCTTTCGGGTGAGTAAACTGTATAGAAACGTTCCGCTGGAGGTTCAAGGGATAATATTCTTAGTTGATTTGATAGATCTTCTGTTTGGGGAGTTTGACTTGATTTTGGGGATGAACTGGCTGGTTAAACATCAAGTGAGTCTGGACTGTGCCACAAAAAGGGTTGTTTTGAGGAACAATGAGGACAACGACGTAGTTTTGATTGGGGAACGACGAGATTATCTGACTAATGTGATCTCAGCTTTGGTAGCGAAAAAGTTAGTGAGAAAAGGGTGTGAGGCATTCTTGGCCTACTGATCATTGTCGAGTTTTAAAATTTATAAAGAGAATGATCGAACCTGGAAACTAACCCTGACAACGGCTTAAGGCAAATGCACCTATCGAACAGTAGTATAGCTTAGGCAAGGCCAGATTGTTAAACCCAAAGGAACTAAAAGTACTAATACTAACCTTCTTTCTATTATTTAGCCTAAATATTAACTGATTGGTTGTTTAATCTAAAACTAAATGACTACTAAGCTAAGATTCAAAGAAAAAAAGAATGAATTGAAGAAATAACTTTAGGAAAACTTAGTTGACTAAGATGATACCCTTAGGAAGAATCCACCTAGACTTCACTTGTTATCTAACACTGAACCAGACGATTCATTCACTTGACTTGATCCATAGGATTCCCTAATTTATATTAAACCCTCTCTCGAGGCGAATAACGTCTAACCCTAGGTTGATTAATTGAAATCTCTTTCTAATTAAAACCCTTAGAATCGCATTAACTCGATCTATGGACTACCATATTAGGTTTCACCCTAATCCGGCAAAATCTCGTCACCTTATCTCTAGGCGCGCGATCAACTCCGTTTAATTATGCTAGATCTACTATTAAGCAGGGACTTTTGCTCCACCACCTAAGCACATTCAACTTGAATCAATATCCCAGAAATATTAACACAAGAATTAAGCACACATAATTAAGAACAAATCAAGTATTTATCGTATAGTTCAGAAAATAATAACAAGATCCGTCTTAGGTTTTATCCCTTTCAGGTATCCGAAGAGTTTAGTTCATAATAATAAAAGAAAACATCTCAGAAGAAAAGATGAAACAAAACATAAGAAATCCCTAAAACCCCTTGAAGGAGTTGAAGGAGAGATCCGCCGTCTTGATTATAATTTCGACTTCTTGAGATGGATCAACGGCTATCTTCAAGTGATTCCCACAAATCGACCTTTCTAGCTCGGCTCCTGGCCTAGCTCCGCTAGCTCCTCTTGAAGGTTATGTTTTGGGTGTTTATATAGGCTCTTAGAATGCTTTATTTGGCCCCTAAGTCTCCAAATCTGAGTGGAATTCCTATTAGGGTGTTTGAATAGGCTTTGGAATGTGTTTCTTTGCCTCTAAGTACCCTATTCCGAATAAAACTCCTCTTGGCCGCGGTAGGGACACGGTCATGGCACACACCCGTGTAGGTCGTGGCTAGACTGTGTTCAATCCTGTTGATGAGGCACAACCGTGTATTTCGGGGTCCAGGATGAGATCGACTTTTCTCAAGGCACGGCCGTGTGGTCTTGGGCCCAAGCCGTGTCGATTTTGTACTTTAGCCATTTTCTTTGTTTTTGGCCTGTTTCTCGTTCTTTTTGTCCCTAGGTGCTTTCCTGAGTATAAAACATGAAAAGAAAGGATTAAGAGCACCTTTTTACACAATTCAGGGAATAAATCATCCAAAAGTATGCTAAATGTGAGATTAAAATATGTTACTATTACGGTTTATCAAATACCGCCACACTTAAGCTTTTGCATGTCCTCAAGCAAAATTCTCAACTTACAATTAAAACGAACTTTCTATAATTTCATAATTCTCATCAACAATGTCTCATCATAATTCATAGATAATTTATACATGGATAATTTAACTCAAAGAGTCCTAAAGACTCAAACAATTCTAAGTCATATATTTGTAGCACGAAAACATAGGTGTCTCTCCTTATATAAATAATTACCTTTGATTCAAAACTGACAAGGATTGACATCCTCACTGAAGATTCACTCAAAGCACTCGAAGTGTTTAAGGTTCAAGAATAAGCACTCATAAGTCAAACTTGAAAAGTTAATCCCATAGGCTTGTCTGAAAATCAGATCTCCACCACTGTAATATGAGATGATACACAAATCAAAAGGTCTTTAACAGGGTTGTAACGTGGCTTGGGTTAAAGGTGTGGATAAAGGCTAAATTAGAAGGTTAGAATCAAGATTGAATTGACAAATTACCTAACTAGAAAAAATGAACTAATAACTTGAATAATTACATCACATGAAATTTTAAATACTAATAATACGAGCTTCTTCTTCAAGATGTTGAATTTAAATGTACAAGCTCTTAGAACATAGATTTAATAATGAATATTCTTCATTTTTTAAGAACAAATCAATAAATACATAATATAAGAGAGAACTTTATCAACTAAAATAAGTAATTAAGAAACCGATCAAATCAATTCTCGATAGAAGGGTAGTCAAAGGAATGGTGATAACAAATACAAGTGGGGTTTTGGTTTAATATTAGTGAGTGAATCAATAAAAAGGGTTGTTAGGATCAAATGGGTTCAATAAGGGTTAATTATGAAGGTAGGCTTTTTAGTGGAGTGAGTGGGTTAAAACCTAGGTGCCTTTATCATTTCAGTATATCAAATAAAAAATGTGGTCTTGACATGTATAATCGAGGCAAGTTCTAGAATAACAGTTCAGTGTTGACATACTCATAATAAATAAAGTGAGAATGAAAAAGAATATATGCTCTATAAGGCTCAAATCTCACAAAAATTATGGGTGTTTTTGATGTCAACCTTGTAAATTTTGAACTTCAAGGTAATATTCAAATTCAGTTCAACAACCTAGAAAATTTTTATTCTTAAAAATAGACTTATCATGCTTGATTCTCTAGTATCTTAAAGTATAAATCATCAATGCACAATTAACTATGATTTAATCAAAAACATATCAATAAGAATCATAAATCATCGAAATTTCATCCTAATTAGTAATATGAGGAAATTACTTAAGAACTAGATATAATTTAGGGATTTGAGAATAATGCACAAAGTTAGGCACTTTTACCCCCACACTTAAGATGTACATTGCCCTCAATGTACAAATATATTTAAATAATCATGTGATAAGAAAATCAAAAGAGAAGGGGAGAAGTGACACTTCTTGAATTTTTTTTGGATTGATTCCTTGAGTTGGATGATTGATGATGATGCCTTAAACAGAAGTGAGTGTGGTGGTAAAGACTCCTAATGATGTTTTCCACTCTCGAGTGGTCCATTGAGCCTTTAAACTACGAAGTCATTAGTTAAAATTTTAAAGGGTATTAATTAATTTTTGTTGGTAGGGATTTTCAATGCTTAGATAGCCTATTATAAAAGAAATAAAACTGTAATAATAAGAGTATTAAACAAAAACAATGAAAAGCTTGAATAGAGGAATAAAATAAAGAGAAAAGTAACGCAAAAATAAAATAAACAAAATAAAGATAAAAATAGGATAATTAGAGGGGCTTCAAAAGTCCTTGTCATCGGCTGGATCGGCAGGTGGAGGTGGCGTAGATATGTGGAAGTGATGACAGATTTGCTAGAGAGCCGCCTCAATGCCGTTGAATCTTCGAGTGGTGTTATTGAATTGCTGGGTACAGTAGTGCTCGAATTGAGTGAGACAGTCAGAAATGTCTGAGATTGAAGTAGCCGAATGTGCTGGGCGATGGCTCTGTTGTGGTGCTTCCTGTGGTGGAGGGACATCGTTAGGAATGTCCTCAGGGTCCTCCTCGGCGGTGGTAGGTGCTAGCCGATATTGGGGGGATCGGCCCCACTTCGATGTTGAATCATCCTCATATGTAGCATTGTTTGGATGCCCTGTGGGGACATCCGACCTACTAGTGTGAGGGAGGATACTTGGGCGTCGGTGCTGAGGAGCTCAAGTATCGAGCCAGCGCGTGATGTAGGGACCCATAGATATAACCCCTCTCCTGTGCTGCTCCGTTTGATGTTGAATGGTGCGGGCTATGTAATAGGCTAAGTCGACAACGTGCCCGTTCGCCATGCACCATAGGAAGTAGGCATCGTGAGTGTTGACGACGCCTGTTCTCTCTTGCCGACCTGTCAGAGTATGAGCTAAAAGTGCATGTACGTACCTCAGGGATGGTACAAGGGCCATTTGATCGTGTCAACAGTCGAGTTTTAATATTTATAAAGAATGATCGAACCTGTAGACTAACTATGACAACAATTGAGGCAAGTGCACCTGTAAGCACTAAATTTTGCCCGGCTTAATCATGGGTTTATTTTTCAATTTTTTTAAAAAAATTAAAAAAATTAAAAATTTTGTATTTTGACCCCTAAACTTTCTTAAAATTACATTTTGGCCCCAAAACTTTTCAAAATTACATTTTGGCCCCCTCATCTTTCTCGAAATTACACTTTAACCACAACAATTTTACTGTATTTATAGTTCAATCCTTCTGTCAGAAAATCTCCAAAATTCGACGATTTGGCAAGACCCACCCTCAATTTTACGCCACGGGCTTAAGGGATGGCCTCCCTTCCCCCTAGCCACCTAACACCTGCAAGAACAACACTATAAAAGGGGATTTTCCCCAAAAAATAAACCCCCCATCAACAAAAGAAGAAAACCCACGAAAAAGAGAAAAAAAGAGAAAGAAAAGAATAGAAAAGAGAGGAAAGAAGAAGGAAGAAGAAGAAAAGAGAAGAGAGAAGGAGAAGAAGAGGAGGCATCGCACCACCGGGGAGGAAGAGGCGACGACGACGGCGGTTGGAGAAGAAGAAGAAAGAAGAAGAAGGAAGAAGAAGAAGAAAGAAGAAGAAAAAAGAAAACGAAAGAAAAAAGAAAAAAAGAAAAGAAAAGAAAAAAGAAAAAAAGAAAGAAAAAAATAAAAGAAAATAGATAGCGGGTCGACCCGACCAGCCCTATGACCCGACCCAGCCCGTGCAACCCAGCTCCAACAACAAGCCCAATTCGGGCCCAAGTCAAAAACCCATCGAAAAAAAAAAAGAAGGAGGCCAAATCCAAAAAAAAAAAAAAGAAAGGTGCACCACCCAATAAAGGCCCAAATTTCAAGCAATTTCAAGTCGACAATTTTGGGCTTTGGTACCTCTCAACCCATTTTTATTTATGTTATTTCATTCTAATTAATTTAGCATTTTTAATTTTAATTTTGTTTTATTTTGGAATATTATTTCATGATTTTAGCTATAAATTTTAATTTTTAATAAATTCTTTAAAAAAAAAGGGCAACGAATCGGTTTGACACTAAGTCGTTGATTTCATCGCTATGTTGGGTGAATATCATCGGTTCGTGTTAAATACTGATGCCCTTTTAAAAATAAAAAAAAACAAAAAAATTCGAGTTTTAAAATAAAATGTTTAATTTTGTGGTTATTTGTAAATTATCAAAATATCATTTTAAATTGTATAATACTTTAATATGTAATTTATGTAATTTATCAAAAAATTAGTGTTTAAAAAATTTCTTGTGTTATTAAAAATCTCGTGTTTCAAAAAATTTTCGTATTTTCAAAGTTCTCGTATTTTCAAAAAAATTCGTGTTTTTAAAAAATAATTTTCACGTTTCAAAATTTTCGGGTTTCAAAAATTTCATGTTTTGTTTAAAAAAAATTGTGTTTTAAAATTTCCGTGTTTTCAAAAATTTCGTGTTTTCAAAAAAAAATTTCACGTTTCAAAAAAATTCTCGTGTTTTCAAAGTTCTCGTATTTTTAAAAATTCATGTTTTTAAAACAAAAAAAAATTTGTGTTTTAAAATTTCCGTGTTTTCAAAAAATTCGTGTTTTCAAAAAAAAATTCGTGTTTCAAAAAATTCTCGTGTTTTCAAAGCTTTCGTATTTCCAAAATTTCATGTTTTCAAAATTTTCGGGTTTTAAAAATTTTCGTGTTTTCAAAATTCTCGGTTTTAAAAAAATTTCTCGAGTCTTAAAATTCTCTTGTTTTTTAAAAATTTCTCGTGTCTCAATCGGATCACGATTAAATATTAAATTGAACTTGTATTTTGAAAATTAAGACAACGCGTTTAACGAGATACCAATTTTGGGCGTCGTAAGGGTGCTAATACCTTCCTCATGCAGAATCGACTCCGAGCCCTATTTTTCTCTGGAATTTTGACGCAGACTTAAACCGGCCCTTTTTAAGAAAATTCAAAAAATGATTTTCTTTAAAAGAGGATTTATTAGGTGTCCGATCATACCTAGAAAAAAGATCTATGGCGACTCCTTTTTAAATAAAGTTGAAACTCTGTTTTCAAATTTTTAATAATTTTCTCAATTAGCGCCCAAGCAAATTTTAGGTCGCTACTGCACCTATCGAACAATAGTATAGTTTAGGCAAGCTTATTTTGTCGAACCCAAAGAAACCTAAAAGTACTACTACTCACTTTCTTTCTATTATTTAGCCTAAAATATGGAGTGATTGGTTTATTAATCTAAAAAATTAATGAAAAACTAAACTAGATGTAAAGACAAAAGAATGAAACTTTGGGAAAAGACTGTGGAAAAACTCAGTTGATCACGACGATACCCTCAGGAAGAATCCACCTATGACTTCTCTTGTTATCTAACTTTTAATTCATATGACTTCTTTACTTAGCTTGATCTGTGAGACTCCTTAACCTATATTAAACCCTCTCTCGAGGAGAATAACGTCTAACCTTAGGTTAACTAGTGGAACTCTCGTTCTCTTATAATAACCCCCTAAGGAAGCAGTTAATCGATCAATGGACTCCCATATTAGGTTTCACCCTAATCTGAAAAAATCTCGTAACCCTATCTCTAGGCGCTCGATCAACTCCGCTTAATTATGTTAGATCTACTCGTAGGCAGGGTCTATTCCTCCTCCACCTAAGCACATCAGATTTGGATTAAGCAACATAATTAAGAACAAACTAAGTACTTATCACATAATTTATAAATCAAATAACAAAATCCGTTATAGGTTTCATCCCCTTCAGGTATCTGAAGGGTTTAGTTCATAACAAAATAAGAAAACATCTCAAGAGAAAAGATAAAACAAAACATAAGAAATCCCTAAAACCTCTTGAAGGAATTGAAGAGGAGATCCTTTGTCTTGAGTAGAACTCTGGCTTCTTGAGATGGATCAACTGGCTATCTTCGAGTATTTCCCTGAATAAAAGCTCTGGCAGAAAATTTTGCCCACCCAATCTCCTCTAGAACGGCTGCCTTGGTTTGTTTATATGGGCTCCTTAGATGCTTTACTTGGGTCCTAAGTACCTCCTTCAAGTAGAATTACTATTAAGGTGTTTAAGTGGACTTAGGAGTATGTTTCTTTGGCTTCAAGCATCCAAATCTGAGTGAAATTGTTCATTCCCGTAACAGGGGCACGCCCATGGCACACGTCCGTATAAGTCGACTTCAGGTCGTGTGTTGATTTTGTTGATTGAGGCACGGCCGTGTAAGTTTGAGACACGACCTTGCAATTCGTGCTTGGGACGTGTCTTTGAATATTTGGTGAGGCACGGCCGTGTGACTTGAAGCATACTAAATCATCTAAAAGCATACTAAATGTGGCTAAATCATCTAAAAGCATACTAAATGTGGGATTAAAATATGTTACTTTTACGGTTTATCACCGTTGCTTTGGAGCGGCTAGGGTCATAGTTCGAATTGTTGGGAGCGATGTTGTACCAACAGCTTGTGGGGGGTTTTGTGGATCTTGCAAGCAAGCTCCGAGAGGTCATGCTTCTCTGTGAACTCATCAGTATACAGCCCCAATGCCACTCTGAATTGTGGTACATTAAATTCGCGGATAATGCCTCTAAGTTAGAATTGGATCGTACCCAGGTCATCATGTTGGGACACTACTGTTTGGAGGTGAAATGTCGAGCAGAACTCCAAAGTGAGTTCTAAGTAGGTAGGCTCGATGATGTTAAAGAACTGGTTTCAAGGGTCAGTAAACAGTAAAGCTCTTACATCGTCGGCTAGTTGGACCTGTTCTAATGCGGGCCAATCAATGCATCTTCTTGTGCCTAGTTGTTGTGCCCAAAGTTGTTTGTAGCAATCCTCTTGAATACCCGGGGGAAAATGTAAGAATGGGTGGCGCACTTTCGTGGTTGCACTGGCGGATGATGAACCGGACCCTTTCCATTTTTTGGAGGACGGTACTGCGATTTTCTTGCCTCTGGAGGATGACATTGTACCTGAAAATAGTTGGTATTCAAGTGATAAATCAAGTACTTTTATCAAAATCTAGAATATCCAAAGGCTAAATACGATTTTTTTAGCCTTGATCAACCAATTTGTCAACTATGAATTCTATCCAATTCTAATCAATTACTTAATAAAGCAATCAAATGAATTGTTAAAATTTGAAAGAATTAAACTTAATACTAATAGGCAAGGCATACTAAATAATATGGCATTTTAAATGGTTAGTTAGTTCTAAAATCCAAGAAATTATTCAAAAGGAATAATACTAATAGTAAAAGAAAAGAAACTAAATAATATGCAATGTTATTCAAACAATAGTTAAATATATGAAATAGGGAAGGTGACCAGCAGTGTTTAAGGGTGTGTGGCGTTGTGAATGACAGAGCACGGTTGTGTATAGTGGCGCACGGTCGTGTACTGTGATTTTCCTAGGTAGCACGGCGGTGGCGATGGCGTGGGCTCTTGTTTGGCACGGTCGTGTCTGCGGTTTTGTATGGTTTTCTTTGAGAGAAGGGACGATGGAGGGGTTTTGGGGGTCAAAATGTGGGTGATTTTGGTATGATGGCCGGATTAGGGAGGAAGGGGGTTGAGAGAATCGGTGAGGGTTAGGTTTTGGGGAAGATGAGAGTTCGGGTTATTTAAATAGGGTTAGGAGCACGAGCAGGTGCCACACCCGTGTTCGATTTTAATCAGCCCGTGTTTTTCGTGATTTTGAATTTTGGGCGTGTTCAGGGTATTTGGCCACGGCCGTGGTCAAGGTGCCACGCCCGTGTTCTTCTTTCCATGGTTGTTTAGAACGGTCGTGTTTAGCCCGTGCTCGATAAGTCAGTATAGTCCACGGTTGTAAAGCACGGACGTGTTCTACCCGTGTTTAGCAAGTCAGTATATTCCACGGTCATAAGGCACAGCCATGTCCTGCTCGCGTTTAGGAAAAAATTTACCTCTTGTCGTGCACAGCTACAATTACGTCCATGTTTCGTCCTATCGCTTCCACACGGCCATGGGCACGTCCGCGTGCTAGGCCGTGTGGTCTGAAAACCTGCGCTTAATTGGATTAGTATGAAGTTAGATGCTATCAATTAAAAGTATAACGTCAGTGGAGTTAGTGCTCGGGTTGCCTCCCGAGAAGCGCTTGTTTAAAGTCTTAAGTTAGACTTACCCTATTTTTGTTTCTAAAAGAAGGTTCACGGAGCTAAAGCTCCTCTCTCATATCCCTAAAATCTTCACCATTATAAATTTTGAGTAGGTGACCATTTACCTTGAATGTGCCCTTAGTGGGGTGAGTTACCTCGATTGTGCCATAGGGAAAAATTGTTTTGATCATGAATGGACCTGGCCATCTTGATTTCAGTTTCCCAGAAAACAGTTTAAGCCTTGAGTTGTATAACAAGACCAAGTCCCTTACTTCGAATTGTTTTTATTTCTTTAGACGAGCATCATGACATCACTTTGTTGCTTCCTTGTAAAGTTTTGAGTTATCATAAGCATCAGCTCTCCATTCATCTAGCTAGTTCATCTGCATCATTCTTTTCTCTCCTGCAGTTTTAAGACCGTAATTTAAGAATTTTATAGCCCAAAAAGCTTTGTGTTCTAACTCGAATGGCAAATAACAACTTATCCCATATACAAGTTTGTATGGGGATGTCCCTAGGGGGTTTTAAACGCTGTTCTATAGGCCCATAGGGCATCATCTACTTTTAATGCCCAATATTTTCTGTTTGATTCAACCGTTTTTTTTAGAATGCGCTTAAGTTCTCGGTTCGCTACTTCTGCTTGCCCACTGGTTTGAGGGTGATATGGGGTAGCTATCCTGTGGTGTACTCCATATTTTTTTAAGACTTTATCAAATTGAGTATTACAAAAATGAGTACCCCTATCACTAATAATGGCTATAGGTGTTCCAAATTGAGAGAATAGTTTATTAAGAAATTTGACTACTATTCTGGCATTATTTGTAGGTAAAGCTTCAGCTTCCAACCATTTTGACATGTAATCAACTGCCACTAAGATGTATTTATTTCCTAATGAACTAGGGAATGGACCCATAAAATCAATACCTCATACATCGAATATTTCATATGATAACATGTATGTTTGAGGCATTTCATCGCGTTTAGAAATATTACATGTTCTTTGGCATTTATCACATGAAGTGGCATACCTATTGGAATATTTAAATAGAGTGGGCCAATAAAAACCTGATTCGAGTATTTTTGTGCTGTCTTAATACCACTGTAGTGTCCTCCTGAAGGTCCAGAGTGGTAGTGTTCTAGGATTTTGCTTGCTTCTTCCTTTGTAACGCATCTTCGAATCACCTGATTTGCACATATACGGAAAAGGAAGGGATCCTCCCAAAAATAGTTCTTCACATCAAAAAAGAATTGTTTCTTTTGATGATGTGTTAGCCTTTTCGGTAGGATGTTAGCAGCTAAAAAATTTGGAATATATGCAAACTAGGGTACCTCATAGTTGGTTATCGAGAATAGCTGCTCTACAGTGAACGAGTCATTTATCTCTATCTCTTCACGTTCCTTTATGTGTGGATTTTAAAGTCTAGATAGGTGGTCTGCTACAATATTTTTGGCTTCTTTCTTATCCTGAATTTCCAAATCGAATTTCGGTAAAAGTAAAATCCATCTTATGAGTCGAGGTTTTGCATCAGGTTTAGTTAAGAGATAACGAAGAGCGGAGTGGTCAGTGTAAACGACAACTTTAGATAATATTAAATACTATCTGAATTTATCAAATGCAAAGACCACGACTAATAATTCTTTTTCAGTGGTGGTATAATTGTCTTGTGCGGCTGTCAATGTCTTACTGGCGTAATAGATTGGCTGAAAGTACTTGTCTCTTCGCTGTCCTAGAACTGCTCCTACTGTAAAGTCACTTGCATCATACATTAGTTCAAAAGGGAGATTCCAATCAGGGGCAATCATAATTGGGGTGTTTATTAATTTCTCTTTAAGGATATTAAATGCATCTAAACATTCTTGATCAAAGTTAAAAGGTGCATCTTTTTCTAGCAATTTCGTTAGAGGCTTAGCTATTTAAGAAAAATCTTTAATAAATCTTCTATAAAATCCTGCATATCCTAAAAAGCTTCTGATAGCCTTAACCGAGCTAGGGGGAGGTAATTTTTCTATGGTTTCGACTTTTGCTTTATCTACCTCGATTCCTTTACTAGAACTTTTATGTCCTAATACAATTCCCTCTTGTACCATAAAGAGGCATTTTTCCCAATTTAAAACAAGGTTTGTTTCCTCACATCTCATTAAAACTCTTTTTAACTTTTTAAGGCAAAGATGGAAAGAATTACCGAATACCGAGAAATCATCCATAAATACCTCCATAATGTCTTCCACAAGTTCGTCAAATATTGCCAACATGCAACGCTAAAAAGTAGCAGGAGCATTACATAATCCAAAAGGCATTCTACGATAAGCAAACGTACTGTATGGGCATGTGAATATTGTCTTCTCTTGATCTTCAGGTGCTATTGGGATTTAGAAATAGCCGGAGAGTCCATCTAGGAAACAATAGTACATATGCCCAGATAACCTTTCTAGCATTTGATCAATAAAAGGTAAAGGAAATTGATCTTTTCTAGTGGCGTCGTTCAGCTTCCTGTAATCAATGCAAACTCTCTAACCTGTGACTGTTCTGGTGGGAATTAATTCATTCTTCTCGTTAGCTATCACAGTCATGCCTCCTTTCTTTGGAACAACTCTGCAGGACTTACCCATTTACTTTATCGTAAATAGGATAAATTATTCCAAGATCTAGAAGTTTAATTACCTCAGCTTTCACGACTTCTTTTACGTTGGGATTTAATTGTCTTTGAGGTTGCACACATAGCTTGTACTCATTTTCCATTAACTTTTTGTGGGTACAAAATGTTGGGCTTATTCCTTTAATATAAGAGATTTTCCAAGCTATGGCTTTTTTATGTTCCCTTAGTACCTGTAGCAACTCCTCTTTCTCCTTGGGTTCTAGTTCTGAAGAGATAATTACTGGTAGTGTAGAATTTCCCCTAGGAATGCATATTATAAGTGTTTCGGCAATTGTTTTAATTCTAGTTTGGGCGGCTCATCAATAGAAGGCTTTTTTTTTAGATCATCATTGATTTCAATATTTTCTTTTTCCATATGTCTAGATGAAGATGTATTCCCGTTCAGCTGGTCGACTTCATCTTCTTCCCCCTCTTCATGAGTGAGGCACAGTTCCATCATGTCATATGTATGATTTCCTGTAATGAGTTTTGAATGATATGATCAGTAGTATCAACAAAATAACAGGAATCATCTTGTTCTCTAGAGTATCGCATGGCATCATAAATTTGAAAAATAATTTCCTCATTGCCTATTCTTAATGCAAGCTTACCATCTCTTACATCAATAACAACCCTTGCAGTAGCTAAAAAAGGGCGCACTAAAATTAAAAGAACCTCAATGTCCTCATCCATGTCAAGCACAACAAAATCAACAGGAAAATAAATTTATCAATTTTTACCAAGATATCTTCAATAACTCCTCTAGGATAGTTAATAGATCTATCGGCTAACTGAATATTCATCCTTGTAGGTTTTGGTTCTCCAAGATCTAGTTGTTTAAACATTTTATAAGGCATTAAATTAATACTGGCACCTAGATCAGCTAATGTTTTCTTAGTATTTAAACTACCAATTAAACAGGGAATAGTAAAACTTCCTGGGTCTTTTAATTTGGTTGGTTACTTGTTTTGGAGGATCGCTGAACATTCTTCATTAAGCTCTATTGTTGATATTTCTTCAAGCTTCCTCTTATTTGTCAGGAGCTCTTTTAAGAATTTTGCGTATGTTGGCATCTGTGAAATGGCTTCAACAAAAGGTAAGTTAATATGTAATTGTTTAAAAGTTTAAGAAATTTATCGTATTGGGCATCTAATCGGTCTTTCTTTAACTTTCCTGGATATGGGATTTGTGGTTTACTTTCGTTGTGTACTAGAGTTATATCCTCAACTCCCTCATCCTTTGCTTTGTTATTGTCATGTGGTATTTTCCTTTTTGGTTCGACTAACTCCTTTCCACTTCTCAGTGTAACCGCCTTTACCTGTTCTATTCCTTTAGAAAAAATCTCTGATCGAATTTCAACAACTATCTTAGTAAGTTGTCCAACTGACTTAGTAATTTCCCCGCCTGACTTAGTAAGTTCCCCAACTTGGTTCTTGATCCCTTCCATCGATGTTTTTTGGTTTTTAAGTGTTGCCTCAATTCTTGGAGACGGTTTTCTGTGGCTGCCATGAATTTTGTCAACATCTCTTCGAGATTCGACCTCTTTTCCTGTGGATAAGATTGATTTTAGAAATTTGGAGGAGGTTGTTGTCTCTGATTTCCTTGATTTCCTTGATCTCCCCATGAAAAATTTGGGTGGTTCTGCCAACCTAGATTATAGGTATTACTGTAAGGGTTATTATTAGATCTGAAATTATTACCTATATAGTTCATCTGTTCGCTTTCTGTGCTCGGTTGGTAGGGTAGGTACTTAGGATTCACCACAGTTCCACTTGTGTTACACTGCTTTACTCTTTGAGGGGTTTACACCATTATAGAAAGTTTGGACTTGTAACCATAAGGGTAAACCATGGTACAGACATCTTCTCAAGAGATCCTTGGATCTCTCCCATGCGTCGTTTAATGCCTTTAAATCCATCTGCACAAAAGAAGAGATATCATTTCGTAATTTGGCCGTTTTGGCCGATGGGAAATATTTTAATAAAAATTTTTCGGTCATTTGATCCCATGTGGTGATTGACCCTCGTGGTAACTAGTTGAACCACTGTTTGGCTTTATTCCTTAATGAAAAGGGAAATAACCGAAGATGTATGGCATAATCAAAAACACCATTTATTTTGAAGGTACCACAGAACTCTAAAAAATTAGCTATATGAGTATTTGGGTCTTCGTCCTGTAAACCATCTAATTGAACAAATTGTTGAATCATTTGTATAGTGTTAGGCTTTAATTCAAAATTATTAGCAGCTATAGCAGGCCCAACAATACTCGATTCTGCTCCTGTTAAATGAGGTTTAGCATAATCATACATAGTACGCGGAGCATTGTTTTCTGCCACATCTTGTGGTGGGGGATTATTCTCGTCCATCCCTTCTGTAGGATTGGATCTGCCTTCTCTCCCTTCTTCTGTGTAATTTAGGGCTCGCCTAATTTCTCTGCGATTTCTGTGAGCGGTAGCTTTAATATTACTGTCGTATACTAGTGGTCCTTTCGGGTTCCTTCTAGTCATAAACTAGAAGTACCTGTGTTGGAAAAGAAAGAAAGAAAATTAACAAAGTTAAAACTAAAATAAAAATAAAAATAAATTGCGAAAAAATAAAAATAATGGCTAAAGTAATAAAAATAGGGCTTTCTTAATATTTTAGTTCCCCGAAAATGGCGCCAAAAACTTGATCGTTGTTTTGTTGAGTTTTAAAATTTATAAAGAGAATGATCGAACCTGGAAACTAACTCTGACAACGACTTAAGACAAGTGCACCTATCAAACAGTAGTATAGCTTAGGAAAGACCGGATTGTCGAATCCAAAGGAACTAAAAGTACTAATACTAACCTTCTCTCTATTATTTAGCCTAAATATTAAGTGATTGGTTGTTTAATCTAAAACTAACTGACTACTAAGCTAATATTCAAAGAAAAAAAGAATGAATTGAAGAAATAACTTTAGAAAAACTCAGTTGACTAAGACGATACCCTTAGGAAGAATCTACCTAGACTTCACTTGTTATCTAACACTGAACCAGACGATTGATTCACTTGACTTAATCCGTAGGATTCCCTAATTTATATTAAACCCTCTCTAGAGACGAATAACGTCTAACCCTAGGTTGATTAATTGAAATCTCTTTCTAATTAAAACCCCTAGAATCACATTAACTCGATCTATGGACTCCTATATTAGGTTTCACCCTAATCCAGAAAAATCTCGTCACCCTATCTCTAGGCACGCGATCAACTCCGCCTAATTATGCTAGATCTACTATTAAGCAGGGACTTTTGCTCCACCACCTAAGCACATTCAACTTGAATCAATATCCCAAAAATATTAACACAAGAATTAAGCACCATAATTAATAACAAATTAAGTATTTATCATATATTTCAGAAAATAATAACAGGATCTATCTTAGGTTTCATCCCCTTCAGGTATCCGAAGAGTTTAGTTCATAATAATAAAAAAAACATCTCAGAAGAAAAGATAAAATAAAACATAACAAATCCCTAAAACCCCCTGAAAGAATTGAAGGAGAGATCCACCATTTTGAGTATAATTCTGGCTTCTTGAGATGGATCAACTGGCTATCTTCAAGTGATTCTCACAAATCTAACCTTTCTGGCTCGGCTCCCTGGCCTAGCTCTACTAGCTCCTCTTGAAGGTTATGCTTCGGGTGTTTATATAGGCTCTTAGAATGCTTTATTTGGCCCCTAAGTCTCCAAATCTGAGTGGAATTCCTATTAGGGTGTTTGAATAGGCGTTGGAATGTGTTTCTTTGCCTCTAAGTACCCTATTCCGAATAAGACTCCTCTTGGCCGCGGTAGGGACATGGTCATAGCACACGCCCATGTAAGTCGTGGCTAAACCGTGTTCAATCCTGTTGATGAGGCACGACCGTGTATTTCGGGGTCCAGGCCGAGGTCAAATTTTCTCAAGGCACGGCTGTATGGTCTTGGGTCTAAGCCGTGTCAATTTTGTACTTTGGCCTATTTTCTCCGTTTTTGGCCCGTTTCTCGTTCTTTTTGTCCCTAGGTACTTTCCTGAGTATAAAATATGAAAAGAAAGGATTAAGAGCACCTTTTTACACAATTCAGTGAATAAATCATCCAAAATTATGCTAAATATGGGATTAAAATATGTTACTTTTACGGTTTATCACCTATATTACTACTTCTGACTCTAGGGACTCTTCGGTAAGTGACATCAAAACTGTGAGGGACTTTCCAAATGTTTTTCCTGAGGAACTACCGAGGTTTCCTCTAAGTCGAGAGGTGGATTTTGGGATTGAGTTGATTCCGGGTACAGCTCCGATGCCTATCGCCCCTTATCGAATGGCACCGAATGAGCTTACGGAGCTTAAGGCTCAAATTTAAAAATTATTAGATCGAGGGTTTATTCGTCCCAGTATGTCTCCGTGGGGAGCACTTATTTTATTTATGAAAAAGAAAGATAGGACAATGAGGATATGTATCGACTACAGACAACTAAACAAGCTAACGATCAAGAACAAGTACCCACTTCCTAGGATAGATGATCTTTTCTACTAGTTTAGAGGGGCTTCTGTGTTCTCCAAGATTGATCTACGTTTAGGATATCATCAATTGAGAGTTAAAGAGGCCGATATGCATAAGAGGACATTTAGGACTCATTATGGACATTACGAGTTTCTAGTTATGCCTT
Source organism: Gossypium rotundifolium (assembly GCA_025506655.1). Classification (NCBI taxonomy): domain Eukaryota; kingdom Viridiplantae; phylum Streptophyta; class Magnoliopsida; order Malvales; family Malvaceae; genus Gossypium; species Gossypium rotundifolium. The sequence continues at coordinate 9,608,529 of CP106730.1, read as the reverse complement.
TTGTTAACCAATGCGCAAGCGCATTTATGGACTTCATGAACCGTGTGTTCTGGCCTTATCTGGACCAATTTGTGGTGGTATTCATCGATGATATCCTAGTGTATTCTAAGTCTGAGGACGAGCACGATAAGCATCTTAGAGTGGTTCTACAGACTCTTCGTGAGAAACAGTTGTATGCGAAGTTCAGTAAGTGTGAATTTTGGCTCCGAGAAGTAAGCTTTTTAGGACATGTGGTTTCTGCTGAGGGGATTCGTGTTGATCCTCATAAAATTGAAGCTGTGTTGGATTGGAAGCAGCCGAAGAATGTTTCTAAAATCTATAGCTTTCTCGGGCTCGCAGGGTATTATCGACGCTTCATAGAAGGGTTCTCCTTGATCGCAGTTCCAATGACTGAGCTTATGAGTAAGGGAGTTCCTTTCATTTGGACTGATGCATTGCATGAGAGCTTTCATAAGCTCAAGACTATTTTGACTCAGGCTCCTATTCTGATACAGCCTGATCTTGGTAGAGACTTCGTGGTATACAGTGATGAGTCACATGTGGGTTTGGGTTGCGTTCTGATGCAAGACGGTAAGGTGGTTGCTTATGCATCTCGTTACCTCAAAACGCATGAGGCTAATTATTCGACACACGATTTTGAGTTGGCCACAATAGTCTTCGCTCTAAAAATCTTGTGGCATTATCTGTACGGTGAGAAGTGTACTATCTACACTGATCACAAAAGCCTCAAATATCTCTTCACTCAGAAGGAGTTAAATCTTAGGCAGCTAGATGGGTTGAGTTGCTTAAATATTATGATTATATCATTGAGTACCATCTCGACAAGGCCAATGTGGTGGCCGATGCTTTGAGTCGAACGGTAATGATTGATCTGAGAGCAATGTTCGCTCGACTTAGTCTTTTCGACGATGGGAGTTTATTAGCTAAACTTCAGATTAAGCCTACTTGGATTGATCAGATTAGAGGTAAATAATTGGAGGATAAGTCTCTTAATATGCGTTTCCATCTGGTGGAGAGTGGTGTTACTACTGATTTTGGGATTAATAGTGATGGGGTACTCTATTTTCGCGAGGGGATTTGTGTACCGAATGATAAGGATTTAAGACAGTCGATTCTGGGGGAAGCGTATAGTAGCCCTTATGCTATGCATCCCAGCGGGAATAAAATGTACCAAGATCTCCGAGAGTTATACTGGTGGCCAGGGGTGAAGCGTGAGGTTACTAACTTTGTTGCTCGCTATTTGACTTGTCAGCTGGTTAAGGCTGAGCATTAGTTGCCCTTGGGGTTGCTGCAGCCGGTAAAGATACCGTTATGGAAATGGGATCGAGTAATGATGGACTTCGTTAGTGAGTTGCCACTAATGCCCACTAAGAAGGATTCTGTCTGGGTCATCATGGATTGATTGACCAAGTCTGCTCACTTTATCCAGGTTAGGGCGTGCTTCTCTCTTCAGAAATTGGCTAAACTCTATATATCTGAAACATTGAGACTACATGGGGTTCCTGTCTCGATCATCTGTGATAGGGATCCTCGCTTCATGTCTCAATTTTAAAAAAAAAAACTTCATGAGGCTCTGGGTTTGAGGTTAGACTTCAGTACTACTTTCTATCCTGGACAGATGGTCAGTCGGAGAGGGTGATTCAGATATTAGAGGACATGTTGAGGAGCTGTGTTATCGATTTCTGAGGTAGTTGGGAGGAGTACTTGCCATTAGCGGAGTTCGCCTACAATAACAGCTACCAGTCTAGTATACAGATGGCACCTTACGAGGCCTTATATGGTCGTAAGTGTCACACTCCTTTGTACTGGACTAAGTTGGGTGAGCGTCGCGTTCTGGGTTCGGAATTGGTTTCTGAAATTGAGGATAAGGTCCGATTAATTCGGGATCGACTAAAAGTGACTTCTAATAGGTAAAAGTCTTATGTAGATCTGAAATGTCGAGAGAGAGTATTCTATGGGAGACTTCATTTTTCCCAAGGTCTCGCCATGGAAGAAGGTATTAAGGTTCGGTCGCAATGGCAAGCTAAGCCCTCAGTTTATCGGGTCGTACCGTATTCTGAAACTAGTAGGGCTAGTCGCATATAAATTTGAGCTACCTCCAAAGTTGGATCGTATTCATGATGTATTCCACGTCTTGACGTTGAAGCGCTGCCACTCTGATCCCACACATGTTGTTTCGATTGAAGAAATCGAGCTTAGGCCAGATCTAAAATTTGAGGAGGAGTTAGTTTAGATTCTGAATCGCGACATTAAAGTTTTGTGAAGGAAATCTATCCCCTTAGTGAAGGTGCTATGGCGGAATCATAGCACTGAGGAGGCCACTTGGGAGCTAGAGGATTCGATGCGGTAGTAGTATCATTACCTTTTCTAATTAGGTAAAATTTTGAGGCCAAAATTTTCTTTTAGGGGGTAGAATTGTAACACCTCAAGTTTTAAATTTTATATTCTGTTAAATTATGGCATAAATATCTGTCTGATTCAATGGTTAAGTGTTCTACGTATGTGTGGGAGGTCCTAAGATCAAGCCACAACTTAGGATGATTAAAGCCTTATCTCTAGTCAGTAGGCTTATATTTTATTGTTTGTGAAAATATATCAAAATGGGTCTGCTGGTCTGGTGGTTAAGTGTTGGTGAGTTGGGGGCCCTGTGTTCGATTCTTGGTGATGGCAAATAGTAGTATTTTTGCCCTAAACTTCGGCTAGAGTTTGTGTTCTATCGAGACTCTGAGTAGTGGGATAGTGGTGAGAGTTTTGAGGAGATTTATGAGGGGGAAGTTATCAGAATTTTTGCCAATCTGATTACTTTTCTCATATTTCGGCTTTTCACATTTGTTTCCCAAAATTTTTGCTGTCGCTTTCTTCCCTTTTCCTCCCATTGCTGCCGACTTTTCCATTAGATTTTTCCCTCTCTTCTTTTGTGCCGAAATCCACCTTTTCTCCTTTTTTTCCACGTTCAATCAATTTTTATTGTGCAATGATTGCTTCCCTTGTTCTGTAAGTGGTTTTTCTTTAGTTCTGGCATTATTTTTGATTAAGCGATTAATGGGGGAATCGTTTTACTCACTTTTAGGTACTGCTCGAAGGCCTTAATTGGGTTCTCATGTTACAAAAACACTATTTCTTGCTCGAAGGTAAGTTTGGTCGCTCGTTCGATGAATATTCTATTTTGGGTTTGGTTTAATTTGATCGTTTAAAAGATTAACTAAGTGAAACATTGTTCAAATATAAGTGCTGGTGATCTCAAGATTGCATAATCAGCGAAAATGAACCAGGTGTGTACTCGTTGACATAAAAAATGGGAATCGATGAAAGCCAAAAAAGCCTTTTGTCGACGCCACACAGTCGTGTGGTAGGCCGTGTCGGGGGACACGGCCATGTGATTGACGAGGCCAGGTCGTGCTTGAAGGACACGACCGGGTGATGGCCGGACGAGGCCGTATGCGACACGCGGGCACGACCACATGGGCATGTGGGCTACATGGGCGTGTAGACTTATACGGGTGACCACATGGGCGTGTGGGATTCTAGGCCAGGCCGTGTGATCCACACAGCCAAGGCCAATTTGGCCCACACGGGTAGGCCATATGGACATGTGAGCCCATTTTTCTAGAATGATCTGTAAGGTTGCACGGGTTACCCAAGTCGATTGTGGACCTACTATGGGGTCGGTAAGCATTACTTAGACCCCTATTTATGTGATCTGATTATATGATATTTGTACTGAACTGAATATATGATCTGTTATTTGCATGTTTGCATGTCATATTTGGTATGTTGCATTGCATCAGGGTGGGTTGATGATATTTTGGAGGAAGTTTTTGGAAGGCTTTAAGCTCATTATCCGGCAAATTACCACATTATTCTATTTATGTGCGTCATTTCAGTACAGTATGGTGGGTTGATTTTATCCCACATGGTGTGTAGGGCTGGACGGAGATGGTGTGTAGAGGCTGGTGGGAAGGATTCTAATATTTTGATCTGCACTCTATATCTAATTGGGTTAAAGCCCAATTTATATCTGATTCTACATCTGAATGAGCTAAGGCCCGAACTGATTCTGTAATGGGCTCCGCCCCTAGACTATTTATTTTCAACTTCTGATGATTATTCTATATGTATGATATCTGTGGGGGTTACACACTAAGTTGCAAATCTCACCCTTTCCTGTTTAGTCTGTTCAGGTAATCCCAACAGTAGGCGAATCGGTGTAGTAGAGGACTCGACAGTGGCAACACATAATAATTTTAGACTGTTTCTGTTGGTTTTTCCTATTTTGATTATTTATTTATTTGGGGTTTGTTGTAACTTTTGGACTTTGGAATTTTTGGCTTTAAATTTAAGTTTTTAAACTGTTAATGATTTTATTACTGATAAGCACGATTAAAACCCAATTTTCTCTAAAAACGAACGGTTTTCCTAAAATAGAATGTTTTCTAAAGCTTTCGCGTGAAAGAGATACATTTTTAATCACAACAAAAACCATGTATTTTTACTCCGTGGTAAAACAAAGAGTAAGTAATTGAAACGATTTTAACTCGTCAAATTCGATTTCAAACTCCATTTCATGTGACATCGCCAGATTCGACATAACGTCTAGGCCAGGTTTGGGGTGTTACAATATGTTTGCATTGTATTGGGTTGGGATGATGATTATTGGAGAAAGTGTACTGAAAGGCTTGTAAGCATATTATCTGGCAGCTTAGTTGCAATATACTGTTATGTGCTGCATTACGTACAACGTGGAATATAGGGATGGATGGGTGTTTTAAACCCCACATGGAGTGTAAGGATGGACAGAGATGGTGTGTAGAGGCTAGTGGGTAGGACTCATTTCTTGATTCATGTATGCTTGATCATATCGTGATGGGCTAAGGCCCTAATGTATATCTGATACTGTAACAGAAATTGTAACATCTCGATTTAGGGCCTAGTCGAAATAGTGGTGCGAGACCACAAATCTGAGGTACAAGTATGAGTTTTGAGGTTTATGCTATGTTTGCATGCTAGTGTGAAAGTTTTATGAAGCAATTTTGTTAAATTGCGGTTGAATTGTCTAAAAGGACTAAATTGTAAAACTTGTAAAATATGAGATTCTAGAAGCTATTTGTATGAAATAGATTTGGATTATCAATTAGAGGTCTTTAAATTACAATTTTCCCAAATTTTAATTTTTGGACAAAATTGGGCATGAATGGGCATTTTGGTCATTTGTCAATTAAGTGATTAAAAGGGGAAAAGATGATAAAAATTTCATTCATCTTCTTCTCCAAGCTGCCGAAAATTTCAAGAAGCCATTGTTAGGGTTCTTCAATTTTTCAAGCTTGCTAGTAAGTGCATCCTAACCCCGTTTTAGCTATATGTTGAGCTAGGATTGTTGTTAAAAAATGTACCCATGTATGATATGCATGTTTTTTGATGTTTTATGGAAGATTATGAAAGCTTGATGTAGTAGAGACATCTTTTGCTAAGTGAATTCCATAAAAAATGCATATAGGGACTTGTTGTGAAAGTCTTGAGTTTGGTCATACATGTGTGATTTAGTTAGAATTAATGATTGCTTTAGTTGAGTAAATGAATCAGCTAAGCATGAAATGCTAGAAAGTTGAATGAAAATCACTTTACGAGCCTTGGAGAAAAAGTGTAGATATGAGAAAGATTATGGGCAAAATGAGGATTTTGCAAAAGTATGAGATAAGGGTCAATTTAGTTAATGTGTGTATTGAATGAGTTGATTTATCATTATAGATCAAGAAAGATGAAGCCCGGATTGAAACCGAGGCAAGAGCAAAGTAATGGACTAAATTGCACATCTCCATACTTTTCGATTATCGAGGTAAGTTTATGTATAAACGATGCATATATGCATTTACATTATTAATGCTAGCTAGTGTGTAGCATGATTGAGAACCGATGCGGTTCAAGTGGAATGAATGAGATACTAGTTGTGAATAGATGAATGGATTACAAGTAGATATGTGAATGTGTGCGATACTATAGTTAAGTATATTATTTAGTGGGCTATGTGCGAAACCACTATGATTACCTCTTGGTAGGCTATGTGCGATTCTACCTTATTATCTGATTATGGTGAGCTAAGTGCGATATCACCTTAATACTTAACAACGTGCGATACTATAGTTACAAATATTATTTAATGGGCTATGTGCGAAACCACTATGATTACCTCTTGGTAGGCTATGTGCGATACTACCTTATTATCTGATTGTGGTGGGCTGAGTGCGAACCAACTGAGTAATTTAGCTGTGTGGATGTATTAGTGAAATAAAATAATGTGTTGTATTTTTGAGTAAATGTGGTATTGAGTACAGGGGTGCATGTCAATGAATGTGAGTATGAGACTCATGATGTGTTGGAAATGTGGTAAGGGATAGAAAGAGTAAGCATAGTTGTAGATGTGAATTACATATGTTAATATAATGCTAATTGTTGTTTAGCTTATACTAGGATGCTTATATTGTTTATGTGTAAACTTACTAAGTTCAAAGCTTACTCTCTTTCTTTTCCCTTGTCTTATAGAGAAAAAGGGTTGATTCGAGATACATGGATTAGCCGGAAGATCACCCACACTATCAGCACACTTCGGTACAATAGACTTGATGTTTTGTATATGGCATGTATAGAGGCTAGACAAGTTAGTGGATTTTGTTGTATTGGCCAAGATGTGTTGGCCTTTAGATGGATAATCTATTTTGTATAATGCCATGGTTGATGGCTACTTTATTATATGAAAAGATATAGTTATCCATCTGAGATTTGTGTTTGAATTTGAGTTGATTATGGATGTGTTGTATGAGTACTTGTTGTATGAGCTAGATGGGTGTAAAGAGCTTAGCAAATAGCTTTGTTCTTGTCCATGTAGGTGGACACACGGGAGTGTGTCTAGGCCATGAATGACACACAGTCAACCAATGGGCGTGTGACTTGGCCATGTGTCCCCTGCATGTTAGCATTTTAAGTCAGAATAGACCACGGGCTAGCCACACGGGCATGTGTCTAGGCCGTGTAAGGTAGTCAGTGTTCACCACGGATGGAGAACACGGGCGTGTCCAAGCCGTGTGAATTTAGTCAGTGTCGACCACGGGTGGAAGACACGGGCATGTCTTGGGGGTACACGGGCGTGTCCCATTCCACATGGGAGGGTGACCCTTGTCTAAGTGAAAGAAATTTTAAGACCGATAAAGCTTCGGTAGAGCCTCGGAAGCTCTCGTATGTATTTTTAAGACCTCATAGATCCTTAATGACGTGATTGTCGTAGCTATTGAGAGTTGTCAAGTTGGGAATAAAGTGGAATAAGTCCAGTAATGCCTTGGGCCCGGTTCCGGAGTAGGACACGGGTAAGGGGTGTTACAGAAATGGGCTAAGGCCCCAAACTACTACTGAAATTGTAATGGGCTTAGGCCCCAAACTGCATCGACTGTTTATTGTGTGTGACTGTATGCTTGTTTTCTGTGGGGATTGCACATTGAGTTTACGTAAACTCACCCTTTCTGTTTGTTATGTACAGGTAATCCCCAAACTTAGATTTAATCGGTCATGGAGGACTCAAAGAAGGGCTACACTGCTTAGTAGACTGTTTTACTCTCATTTATGGTTTAATTTTTATTTCGTTAATTTTTTATGTAATTTTGGGACTCTTAGACTTCTTGATTAAATTTGGGTTTTTATCGGTTTAATGGATTTAAAACTGCTAGACAAAGTAAAACTCAAATTTTCATTAACCATAAGTTTTTCTCCAAACAAACGGTTTTTACTAAAATAAAGGGGTTTTCCTAAAATGAACGGATTTATTTAATTATCTCAATTTTTATTGAAATAAATGATTTCTAAAGCTTCCGCAATGAATTATGTTTTTCACAAATCGAATAAACTAGCAAATGGTTTTTTGAAGATATTAAGAGTTAACTAAAAATGGACAAATCAGTAATGTTATGACACGACGACTTAGTTTCAAACACCCTATCATATGACATTGCCAGATTCTACCATAATATCTAGGCCGAGTTTGGGTATTACAATTGAGGATTAATCTAAATAAAAATATGTACTAAGTGGTCGAAAATTAGAGTGTTTGTTGTGAAGGAGAGATGTGGTTTTAGAATAATAATAAAGTTCATTAAATTTTAAAATTAATTTTATAATAAAATTTTTAAAACAAACTTTTCAACATTTAATAATTTATTAAAAATTATGATAAAAATCAAGTTAATAATGATGAATTTAATCTTGAAATGACTAAGAAAGTGATGAATTGCTAATACTAAATATCTGAAGGATTCCAAGTACACAATTGCTTCAATCATTACCAATAATATTCACTTCATTTAGCAAAAAAAGGGCAACATTCATCCTACTAAACTGTTTTCCATTGTAATAAGGAATTGGTTGTCAAATAATCAAAGGGTGTTGTTAGAGAAAAAAAGTTGTCATCCTAATAAGGAAGAGGGTTGAGACGTTAGAGTCTGACTTTGGCCAATTGATATATGAAGAAGTGGTCAAACATGCATAGAAGGTTCATGCTAGATACCTTCTACGTTTCCTTTTATCTACATCTTACTAAATTATAATTATAGTTTTTCTTATTGTTAATGCATATTCTAGACAAAGCATTGGTGGTTAATCTGCTTAATTATGTTCTAAGTTAAGTTTGTTGGATTAAGAATTGTGATGAGAGGGAGCTATAGGTTTTTTGTTTATTAGCTTCCCAACTTATTTGGTTTTATTCAAAAAATTGACAAAGGGGAATATTGTTGAGGTGAGTTTGTGATGTAGCTGGCTAAGTGCCAGTGGAAGTGGTCACTTCCACCATCATTGCGATAGTTTGTTATTTATCAATTTTTATAGTTGGCCATACAAAATCTTTGGGCTATGATCAATGTTGAAATTGTAGAAGTTGTTAAGCCCATCAATGAAGATCTGTCCATTTAGAGAAACACATCTTAAGGATTGGATCAATTTGGATCTTACAAATCAAATCCATTTGGATTAGGGACAAACTTTGAAGATTTATCTCCAATAATCTAATTTACATTGGTCTTTATTATTATACTGTATTTATGCTATTTTAGCTGCTAGGAATAAGGAATTGGATTATAGTTGATATCTAATATGTTGGCAAGTCTCGAATTTCTATATATTTGATAGATTTGTATAGGTTTTGTAATGAAGTATTTGAGAACACTTATCAATTCATAAAGGAACATTTTATTTGAGAGAGTAAAACCTTTTGTTATTTGGTTTTACTGCATGAGTTCTCAAGGGGAACCTGGAGGTGAAAGATCTAGTCTTTAGATACAAAGGTGAGGTTGTTATACCAAAGTGTGATAAAATTTAGACCACTCGTAGACATAGGAAAATTGAACTATGTAAAAAATTTCTTAGTCCTTGCTTTTCTTGTGCTTTACTTTGTATTGTCTGGAGTGCCCACCTTCGATATCAGTTCCATTCATAATTTGTTTCACTTAGCAAACTAATAATTGTCTCAACTTTTCAGAAAACGCAAAATTTAGGGTGTGTTTGGTTAAATAGAAAAGTGGAAGGAGAGGGAAGAATGGAAATCTAGAAAGAAAATAAATTACTAGGAAAACAAGAATTATTAGTACTTTTAGTCCTCGTGGATACGATATCTTTACTCACCGTAGTTATACTATTTATCAATAGGTGTACTTATCTTTGTCGTATTTTTATTTAGTTTTGTAACTATCAAAATTAGCCCCAAAATATTTTGCCCCTTTCTTGGTAGAGGCTCGAGTAGGAAAGGTAATCTATTGCTTGCAACTCCCACCTGGTCCCGTGTGCATCCCACATTCCATGTCTCTCAACTCAAGAAGCATGTAGATCCAGTTCCAGTTCAAGAGGTCTTGGCTATAGTTGATGCACATAGATCTTGGGCTAAAGAACTTGCTCGCGTCTTGAATCATCGAATGGTTAAACGAGGAAACAGTTCAGTAACTGAGGTATTGGTAGAGTAGGTCGACTCGTTCTCTGAAAATGCCACCTAGGCGGTGCGCAACAGCAGTTAAGTGAAACGAAGCGTATTGGACAACAATGGTTAGGTTGTTTGTAACTAACTTTTGAAACCATTTTCCAGTCTTTTTATTTGGCCGTTGTAGAACCAGAAGAGCAGGAATTGAATACACGAGTTTCTTCTTCTCTTATTTTCTCTCTTCTTCTACTTTCTTTTTCTCTGCAACCTCTATCCAAATTTGGGGTTTGTACAATGGAATTCATACATTATTGTAAGCAATTTTAGTTTTGTTTAAATTTGTTTGGATGTATGTTTTCTGTAAATAATTTAGGGTTGTACAATGGAATTCTTAGATTCCTATAAATAATTTTGGGTTGTTTTTGAGTTTTGTCTCTTCATATTAAATTTTGTTAATGAGAATTTGCGCAAAATTTTTCATTTTGATTTTTAATTTGCAAATGAAGAACAAATAGAAAAGAGGAATTTTAGAATAACACTGTGAAGAACATGAATTATCTAGTTTTTTTTTTAATTTAGGTTAAGAACATTTAATTATTTTATGAAATTAATAATTTTAATATATTTCTTATCATAATTTTTTTCTAATTTATTATATATTTAGTTTTATAATTTTTAAAATATATTTGATAAAATATATTTTTGAATTTAAGAATGCCACATGGCATGTTTTTATTAAGCGCCTATATTTTGTTTAACTGTGTTTGAAAATTGGACCAAAATTTACAACATAATTAAACTTTAGGTACCAAAGTGAGAAAATAGATATACTTGAGAGTCTAATTAAGCCTAATTTAATTATAAGAGTAGAAAATGTTATGAATAAAATAAGAATAATTGACATGTATCATACAAAAACGGATAATAAAATATTTATTTTATAATTATCATTGACAAAATTTATGTAACTTATTAATCAAATAAAATTATTTTTTATATAAATTGTCAATTTTATAGTAACTTATAGAAAAATGTATATTTTGGTATTTTTCTTTTCTTTTTACTGTTTATGTTTGAAGTACTTAGATATCACTTCCAACAATATCATCTTCAAAATTCAAAAATATGTTCTCTCCTTAAAACCGCTCACTGACTATATTATGAACAATTTCATCACAATGGAGCTAAAGTTTTCTCATTTCAATCTTTTATATTGACACTATAATAGTGATGAGTATTTTATGTATATGGTGTTTCATTTTACATATGATACGTTCTCAATGTTTCTTAAGAATTGAACTTCTTCTTTGATATACCTATAATTAATGGTAGCCTCTTCAAAACTATTAAATAGAAGGATAAATATGCTTTAATACTAGAATTTATGTTTTCTTCCACTGAAATTTTAACTTATAATTAAATGAATAAATTGAAGCAAAAGCTAGTAGATGGATATACTCTCCCATTTGTTGCAACATTGAAGAGAGAGAAGGTTCTATGGCCGCAAAGAATAAGGAAAAACCAAACTCGTTCCCACAATTTTCGTGGCCTTCTCTTGGTTTGTGCTAGTTAGATCCACGAGCTAGGTCCATGAACTCCATTTGCTGTCCTCGCGTGGTTCATTTGATAGCCATTCATTTTAAATGAACAATGAGAGAACCTTATCACATCATCCATTGTTTTGATATTGAACTTTTACAAATTTAATGATAAATAATTATTATTGCATCACACATTCAAAAGTAAATAAATTACTACTTGAATTAACATAATTCAATAACCATTATGATTCCACTTTAAAAATAAAAAGTGTAAATTCACCACGTACCTACAATAATGCTTTTCAAACTACGAGTCTGAGTTTGCACTATAAGAAATTAAGCTTTTAGCTGTGTTTTTAGTGACGTTTGGAACAAAAACGCCGCAAAAGTTACACTTTAGCGGCGCTAACAGGAAAACGCCGCAAAATGTTAGAGCTATAGCGGCGTGCTGCTAAATGTAAGTAATAGCAGCGTTTTTGTTAAAAACGTCGCAAAAAATTATTTTATTTGTAACACCCCAAACCCGGCCTAGACGTTATGGCCGAATCTGGCGATATCACATTGAAGTGTTTTTCAAAAACATCCTTTTAATTGAAAACCCGTTCTATATTAAATCTTGTTTATGGTCATAACAGAAATTTAAGGGTATCTTGTTCATTGAAAACTTAAGTTGTTTTTAGCAGTTGTCGATCATATTAGTTTGTTACTATATTTAAAACAATGTTTGATGCGGAAGCTTTTACAGTTTTTACGAAAACGTGCTGTTTTGAAAAGCATTCATCTTTTGAAAATCCGCGTCCTACTACTATCAGTAAGAATATAAATAATTAAAATCCCAAATTAAAAGTTAAAAATTTAAAGAGGCCTTATTATAAAACCAATAACCAAATTAAATTATTATAAATAAAAAGTCTAATATTGAAGCAAATGCGGTTGTGTGGCCACCTCCGAATCCTCAGAGTACCGATCCATCAAGATTGGGGATTACCTGTAAAATAAGCAGAGGGGTGAGTTTACGAAAACTCAGTGTGTAACCCCATATAAGCAAATAGCCAATGCAATTACAGTCTGGGCCTAAGCCTTAATGTAACAAATTAAATATTTACCCTAACCGAACGGTGGTTTCGGACCATGAATCCGGTTAGAAAAATATTTTTATTATTATTTTGATATCTATGATATGTGCTTGAGTATGTCTTAAAATATGGTAGGTTAATTCATTTGTTTGATGCTTAATTTTAGTCAAGGGACTAAATTACAAAGGTGGTAAAAATAGCCTTTATCTAAAGTGAGGGATTAAATTAATTGGTTTCTTTAATTTTGTGGCCTTGGATTGCAAAATGCTCATTTTTGTTGATTGTGGGAGACAACGTGCACCCATTAAACATTTTATAATAGTTAAATGCATAAAATAATATTATTATTGATAATGGGGTGTTAAATTAGTATATTTTAATAAAACAAAAGAAAAAATTTGCATGCTCATCTTTTGGGTGTTGTTAGCCGAAACTAAGAGAGAAAGGAGGGGAGAAAATTTTCTAAGGGTTTTATAAGGAGCAAGCTTGAATTGGGTAAGTTCAAGCTTTAAAATTTCATAATTTGTGCATTTTGTGGTCATTACTCATTCTATTTTCAAACCCACTTGTTAATTTTGTACAATATTTATGTATATGGAAAATGCCATGAAAGATGAGTTGAGTGTTATGATGAATTTCTTTGTAATAAATTTTGTTTAAAGATAGATGAACATCTCTCATTGTGAGTCTTGAAGAGGGTAATAAATTTGGGGCATTAATTAAGAAATTATTTAGTAATGGGTTGAATTGAAATATTTATTGAAATTATGGACTTATAAAGTCCTTGTGAGCATTCGGCTTTGAGGGTAGCAAATTAAATTTTGAGCATTTGTTGGGTTTGGCATTAGGGACTAAATTATGCATAATATAAAATTTAGGGATGAATTCGTAAATTGATAAATTGAGCGTTTGTGGATCATATTGAATGAAATGTTGTTAAGATATCTTTAATTGAAATTTGTTTAGATCAAGACTCAAAGGAAAAAGGGTTGGACAAAGGAAAAACCAAATTAATCGAATAGCCAGAACACTCGAATTCATCAACTCTCGAGGTAAGTTTTAAGCAATTAGGTTGAATAATCTATGTTAAGGTATATATATATATGTTAAATAGAAGTAAGCTTGTTAAATTACTTAAAGTCGAATGTGACATTGGTTAAGCTATGTGCTAGCCGAATATAAGGTTGATGTATACATGAGTATTTATAGATTGAGAGGTAATTAATTGTGGAATTGGTAATAGCTGATGGTTGCATTTGATTATGTGACTATACATATTTAATGAGTATAGCTGAATGTGTGGATGATATCTATGTGATATTTTGATGGCTTTGGTTAAGGATAAAAACTATGAATTGAATAGTTATTTTAGCATATATATATATATATATATTTATATATATATATGTGGTGTGTAATATGGTATAAGGTGATAAAAGGTAGAAGTTGTTGAATCTTTAATTGTATGTGTATTTATAAAGATTGAATTAAATACCGATGCATATATATATGCATATACTACTGATGAGAAAATGGGTTGAAAGGCACTGTGTGTTCGAATAATAAATCAAGAGGCACTGTGTGTGGATAATTAATTACGAGGCAATCGTAAAAGCGGAATATAATCGCCGAAAGCAATGTGTGTGCGATATCGGCTCGAAGGCACTCGTGTGCGGAATATAATCGCCGAAAGCACCGTGTATGCGATATCGGTCGGAAGGCACCGTGTGTGTGGAATATAATCGCCGAGCACCGTAAAAGCGATATCGGTCGGAAGGCACCGTGTGCGTAATATAATCGCCGAAAGCACCGTAAAAGCGATATCGGCCGGAAAGCACTGTGTGTGCGGAATATAATCGTCGAGCAATCGAGTGTGCGATATCGGTCGGAAGGCACTGTGTGTGTGGAATATAATCGCCGAGCACCGTAAAAGATATCAATCTAAGGCACCGTGTGTGAAAATATAATCACCGAAAGCAATCGTGTGTCCGAGATCGAGAAAAGGTAAGAATAGAGGCAATTATTGAAAGTAAATAAAGGCGTCAGGTATGTTTGACGAATGGTTCATCATCTTAATGCGAAATTAAGTAGGTTAATTCCAATTGGCCATGAAGCATATGACTATATGGTTACTTTGATTTTAGATTTGGGATTGAATGAATAGGGGATTGATGAATGTTAGTTTTGGTTACACGTTGATGGATTGGATTATTCAATGGTTAGTTTGGAAACTAAAGAAATGATGTAATGCATATTTGTGTACTTTACCTTCTTGCTTAAACTTACTAAGCTAGCTAAGCTTACTTGGAGTGTTTGTTTCATGGTGTTTTAGATCTTGAAGCCACAGCTTAAACTCGGGAATCCTTGTCGAAGTCAAAAACACTATCAACTTTTGGTACTCTTGTGTAAATGAACCTAATAGTATGGCATGTATAAGCTAGCTTTTCTATAATAACTTACATGTTATTTTGCAAATGTATATACAAATGCCATGCGAAAATGGCTATATATTTCTATGCTGGAGTATGGTTTAGTCATGCTTGATTATGGTGTTATTATTTTGGGTATGATCGCTATATTATAAGCTTAACATGAAAGTTCATTTCATATCATGTTATGTGTGATATTTGAGTATATGAAATTGATTTGATTAAGGTAGATGGTACATTGTGGTTGATGGAGATACTTTTGCTTATTTTTGTACGAACTTACGGGACAAGTTATGGGAGGATTAGGTCAAACTCTTTCTATGTGATTATTGAATATGAAATATTAGTGATCAAATTGAAGTATACTCTCTTGCAAATATTCGCCATAGCATAGATTTAGTTGGAGGTTATATTTTCCATTGGATGCTTATATGTATTCTACACGAGGTTTAAAGGGTTAAATCATTGTTGTGAGCATATAGTTAGGGTGCGATGTGACCAAGAAAATATAGTTATTTGATTGGCATAAGTTGAAAATGGACATTCATACATACTCGGCTAGAATATTCAAAATGACCTTATTAATAGTGTTTTGCTATTTGATTGAAATTAGTTTGGAACATGTTGTTAATGGCATTATTTGTGGTAGGCTTGTTAACAATTTAGTATTGAAAATGAAAGTTCTGGTTTCATTGCGATATCATGTATATTAATGTAATAATATTTTTATAGTGTATTGACTTGTGATTTGATGAGTAATGCCTCGTAACCCTAATTCGACGACGGACTTGAGTTAAGGGGTGGTACATTTTATTGGTATCAGAGCTACGATTTACTTGGTTCTCGGACTAACGTAGCACGTAAGAGTCTAGCTATACATGCCAAAATTTTACAAGTGATAGTGTGATGACTTCTGACGGTGAAATGTGTTTGTTTCGTTTTTACAGTAATAGATCCAGATCCCGAGCAAACATTGGCTGTTGATGTCGAGAGTGTGGCGCCTACTCTCGCGCAGGGGACCGCGTCGGAAGAGTCTCGACCTACTGCAAGTGGCCCTGACGAGAGGGTAAAACAGGCATTCCATAACATGATGAGTGATTGGTTCAGCCATTACTTACGAACCACTCCGGCTGTTCAACCATCCCTGAATCCGAATGTTCCCCCTATAACACCAATTGTACCTCCTGTTGCCAATCCTGAAAGAGTATCTAAACCTCCTATTGATCGCTTAAGAAAACACGGAGCTCAAGAATTTAGAGCCGAAGATGGCGACGATGCTGAGAGAGCTCAATTTTGGCTCAATAATTCTATCTGTGTTTTTGATGAGTTGTCTTGCGCACCTGATGAGTGCTTGAAGTGCGCCATATCTTTATTATGGGATTCTGCTTACTCTGGTGGAATACTCTCGTCTCGTCATTCCCGAAAGAGAGTTACCGAGACTTCTTTCAAAGGAGTTCAAAAAGTACATAAGTCAAGCTTCATAGACTCCAAGCGTAAGGAATTTTTCGAGCTCAAGCAAGGCCGTATGACTGTGTCTGAATACGAGCGCAAATTTGTGCGACTTAGTCGCTACGCTCGCGATTGTGTATCTTCTGAGGCTGTTATGTGCCAGAGATTTGAGGATGGTCTGAATGAAGACATAAAGCTCCTGGTTGGCATTCTTAAGATTAACGAGTTTGTTATACTTGTGGAGAGAGCTTGTAAAGCTGAAGAACTGGAGAAAGAAAAACAAAAAGCTGAAGTTGAATCTAAAGATTTTCGAAAGAGACCCGCGGGTAGATTTACACAGATGGCAACAAAGAAGACTAAGAACGATGATAGTTGACTCAAACCCAATACTGGTATTTCTATTCGTGATCGGCCACAAATGAGTTCTCGAGCTACATTAGTGGCTAGTGTCGGCAATGCTCGATCGAGCAAACCTGAATGTCAGCAGTGCGGTAGATGACATTTCGGAGAGTGCTGGGGCAAATCTTTTAATCGCACTTGTTACCAGTGTGGTTCACAAAGTCACTTTGTTCGGGATTTTTGGAGACTATTGAGAAGGGCACTACTCAGAACGTAAGACCGAGCGGCACCACAGTTAGAGGTAGATCAGCTCGTAGTGGGGAAGGTAGGAGTGGTGCACAGAGAAGGACTTCAGATGCGATTATTCGATCAGATACCCGTGTACCGGCTAGAGCTTATGCCATCCGTTCTAGACAGGAGGCCTCATCCCTGATCGTTATTATCGGTATTTTCACTCTCTTTGATACTAATGTAATCGCTTTGATTGATCCCGCCCAACTCATTCGTATGTGCGTGAAACATTAGTATCTAGTAAGACTCTACCGTTGAGTCTCATCGAGTTTGTAATTCGGTTTCAAACCCTTTGGGTCGTTGGGTGTTGATTGATAAAGTGTGCAAGAATTGTCCTTTAAAGATTCGAGACATGTGTTTTCCAGCCGATCTGATGTTATTACCTTTCAATGAATTCGACATCATTCTCGGTATGGATTGGTTGACTGTTCATGATGTGGTAGTGAATTGTAGAAGAAAGACTATTGAGTTGAGAGGTTAGAATAACGAGATCGTACGATTAGAGTCTGCAGATTTGAATGGGCTATCGACAGTGATATCCTCGATGTTGGCTCGACAGTATTTGAGAAAGGGTTGTGAAGCTTACCTTGCTTACGTGATTGATAGTAAAGTGACCGAAAAGAAGATTGAATCAGTACCAGTTGTGTGTGAGTATCGAGATGTATTTCTAGAGGAATTGTCGGGATTGCCACCTGTTCGGGAAGTAGAGTTTGGGATTGAGTTAGTGCCAGGGAAAACTCCGATTTCGATAGCTCAGTAAAGAATGGCACCGACTGAATTAAAAGAGTTAAAAGCGCAGTTGCAAGAATTGATGGACAGAGGTTTTGCCCGACCGAGTTTCTCTCCCTGGGGTGCGCCCATTTTATTTGTAAAAAAGAAAGACAGAACATTTAGAATGTGCATTGACTATCGACAGCTTAATAAGGTGACCATAAAGAATAAATACCCGTTGCCACGTATTGATGATTTGTTCGATCAACTTAAAGGAGCTTCAGTGTTCTCAAAAATTGATTTGAGGTCAGGATATTATCAGCTGCGAGTTCGGGAAACAGATGTACCAAAGACGCTTTGGACGAGATATGGTCATTATGAGTTTTAGTTATGCCATTTGGGCTCACTAATGCCCTTGCGATTTTCATAGATCTGATGAATTGAGTCTTCAGATCGTACTTAGATCGGTTTGTAGTTGTATTTATAGATGATATACTAATCTACTCCCAAGACGAAACTGAGCATGCTGAGCATCTAAGACTAGTGCTACAGATTTTACGTGAAAAACAATTATACGCGAAGTTCAGCAAATGTGAGTTTTGGTTGAATGAAGTTAGCTTTTTGGGGCATGTCATTTTTACATCAGGTATTCGAGTTGACCCGAGTAAAATTTTGACTATACTTGATTGGAAGTCTCCGCAGAATGTTACTGAGGTTCGTAGCTTTCTGGGACTTGCGGGATATTATAGACGCTTCATGAAAGGATTCTCTATGATAGCAGCCCCGATGACAAAACTATTGCAAAAGGACGTCAAATTCGAATGGTCAGAAAAGTGTCAGAAGAGTTTCGATCAGCTAAAAACTTCATTGACGGAAGCCCCGGTACTTGTGCAACCAGAGTCGGGTAAAGAATTTATTATTTTAGCGATGCCTCATTGAACGGACTCGGTTGTGTTTTGATGCAAGAGGGTAAAGTTGTAGCCTATGCTTCGCGGCAGTTGAAACCGCACGAAAGGAATTACCCAACTCATGATCTTAAGTTGGCTGCTATAGTTTTTGCTTTGAAAATATGGCGTCACTATCTTTTTGGTGAGAAATGCCACATCTATTCGGATCATAAAAGTCTAAAATACTTAATGACTCAAAAGGACTTAAATTTGAGGCAGCGACGATGATTGGAATTGTTAAAGGATTACGATCTTATAATTGATTATCACCCGGGAAAGGCTAACGTGGTTGCAGATGCACTTAGTCAAAAATTGTTATTTGCTTTAAGAGTGATGAATGCAGATATAGCTATTAAAGATGATGGTGCGATCACTGCTGAGTTGAAGGTGAAATCAATGTTTGAACAGCAGATTCGAGAAGCTCAAGAAGTTGATGATGTTTTAAAAACTAAAAGGGATCATTATGGTTCGAGTGCAGATTCAGATTTTTAATTAGATGCTGAAGGATGTTTACGGTTCAAGAATCGAATTTGTGTACCGAAGAACCCTGAGTTAATTAGAAAGATTTATAATGAAGCACATAGTAGTAAGTGGTCGATTCACCCGGGTAGTACGAAGATGTATAACGCTCAAACAAAGATTATTGGTGGCATGGTATAAAGCGAGACATATCCGATTTTCTCGTCAAAATGTTTAGTGTGTCAACAAGTTAAAGTCGAACATCGGTGCCGCTGGGACTTCTTCAACCGATTATGATACCGAATGGAAGTGGAGCGAATCACTATGGACTTTGTGTCGGATTACCGCTGACGCCGAGTAAGAAAGATGCAATCTGGCTATTGTTGATAGATTGACGAAATTAGCTCATTTTATTTGATGACGTATGGATTTCTCACTTGATAAGTTGGTGAATTGTATGTATCGCAGATTGTACTTCCACGCTGAGTACCTATCTCTATTGTTTTGGATAGAGATCCGAGGTTCACATCGCGGTTTTGGAAGAAACTGCAAGATGCTCTAGGTACCAAGTTACATTTTAGTACAGACTTTCCACCCTCGCTTGACGGTCATCGAAATGAGTTATTCAAGTACTCGAGGATATGTTGAGATGTTGCGTTCTTGAGTTTAAGGGCGTGGGAAAGATACTTGCCTTTGATCGAATTTATGATAATAATAGCTATCAATCTAGTATCAAATGGCACCCTACGAAGCTTTGTACGATCGAAATGTCATACACCATTGTATTGGATCGAACTCGGGAAAACAAATTACACGGGTTGATTTGATTAAGGAAATGTAATGTAAAGTGGCGAGAATTCGTGATAGCTTGAAAGCGGCATCGGATCGTCAAAAGTCTTATGCGATTTGAAGCGTAAAGATATTGAATTTCAAATTGAGATCAAGTATTCTTGAAGGTCTCACCATGGAAAAATTACTCGATTCTACCGTAAAGGAAAGTTAAGCCCGAGATTTATTAATGTATGAGGTTATCGAGCGTATTGGGTCTGGTTATGCATGATTGAGGTTACTCGTCTGAGTTAGACAAGATTCATAATGTTTTCATATATCGATGCTTCGACGCCACCGATCCGACCCTTCTCATGTGATCACTCCAATCGAGATTGAAATTCACTGATTTGACTTACGAGGAAGAACCGATTCGTATTTTAGATCGTGAAATAAAAGAGTTGCGAAATAAGAAGATATCATTGGTCAAAGTGATGTGGCATAAACATGGGATAGAGGAGGCAACTTAGGAAACCAAGAATCAATGAAAGAACGTTATCCTCACCTATTTGCGTAATATTTTGAGGACGAAAATTTCTTTAGGGGAGAGTTGTAATGTTTTCAAATACGACCCTAACCAGAACGGTGGTTTCGGGACCATGAATCCGGGTTAGAAAAATATTTTTATTATTTTGATATCTATGCTATGTGCTTGAGTATGTCTTAAAATATGGTAGGTTAATTCATTTGTTTGGATGCTTAATTTTAGTCAAGGGACTTAATTACAAAGGTGGTAAAAATAGCCTTTATCTAAAGTGAGGGATTAAATTAATTGGTTTCTTTAAATTTGTGGCCTTGGATTGCAAAATGCTCATTTTTGTTGATAGTGGGAGACAACATGCACCCATTAAACATTTTATAACGCTTAAATGCATAAAGTAATATTATTATTGATAATGGGGTGTTAAATTAGTATATTTTAATAAAACAAAAGAAAAAATTTGCATGCTCATCTTTTGGGTGTTGTTAGTCAAACTAAGAGAGAAAGGAGGGAGAAAATTTTCTAAGGGTTTCGACAAGGAGCAAGCTTGAATTGGGTAAGTTCAAGCTTTAAAATTTCATAATTTGTAAATTTTGTGGTCATTACTCATTATATTTTCAAACCCACTTGTTAATTTTGTACAATATTCATGTATATGGAAAATGCCATGAAAGATGAGTTGAGTATTATGATGAATTTCTTTGTAATAAATTTTGTTTAAAGATAGATGAACATCTCTCATTGTGAGTCTTAAAGAGGGTAATAAATTTGGGGCATTAATTAAGAAATTATTTAGTAATGGGTTGAATTGAAATATTTATTGAAATTATGGACTTATAAAGTCCTTGTGAGCATTCGGCTTTGAGGGTAGCAAATTAAATTTTGAGCATTTGTTGGGTTTGGCATTAGGGACTAAATTGTGCATAATATAAAATTTAGGGATGAATTCATAAATTGATAAATTGCTCGTTTGTGGATCATATTGAATGAAATGTTGTTAAGAGATCTTTAATTGAAATTTGTTTAGATCAAGACTCAAAGGAAAAAGGGTTGGACAAAGGAAAAACCAAATTAATCGAATAGCCGGAACACTCAAATTCATCAACTCTCGAGGTAAGTTTTTAAGCAATTAGATTGAATTGAATTTTAATCTATGTTAAGGTATATATATATGTTAAATAGAAGTAAGCTTGTTAAATTACTTAAAGTCGAATGTGAAATTGGTTAAGCTATGTGCTAGCCGAATATAAGGTTGATGTATACATGAGTATTTATAGATTGAGAGGTAATTAATTGTGGAATTGGTAATAGCTGATGGTTGTATTTGATTATGTGACTATACGTATTTAATGAGTATAGATGAATGTGTGGATGATATCTATGTGATATTTTGATGGCTTTGGTTAAGGATAAACAACTATGAATTGAATAGTTATTTTAGCATATATATATAGGTGTGGCCGAATATGGTATAAGGTGATAAAAGGTAGTAGTTGTTGAATCTTTAATTGTATGTGTATTTATAAGGATTGAATTAAATACCAGATGCATATATATATATATATATATATATACACTACTGATGAGAAAATGGGTTGAAAGGCACTGTATGTGCGAATAATAAATCAAGAGGCACTTGGTGTGCGAATAATTAATTACGAGGCACTGTGTGTGCGGAATATAATCGCCGAGCACTGTGTGTGTGATATCGGTCGGAAGGCACTGTGTGTGCGGAATATAATCGCCGAGCACTGTGTGTGTGATATCGGTCGGAAGGCACTGTGTGTGCGGAATATAATCGCCGAGCACTGTGTGTGCGATATCGATCGGAAGGCACTGTGTGTGGAATATAATCGCCGAGCACCGTAAAAGCGATATCGGCCTAAGGCACCGTCGTGTGCGGAAATATAATCACCGAGCACTGTGTGTGCTAGATCGGTAAAAAGGTAAGAATAGAGGCAATTATTGAAAGTAAATAAAGGTGTCAGGTATGTTTGACGAATGGTTCATCTTCTTAATGCGAAATTAAGTAGGGTAATTCCAATTGGCCATGAAGCATATGACTATATGGTTACTTTGATTTTAGATTTGGGATTGAATGAATAGGGGATTGATGAATGTTAGTTTTGGTTACACATTGATGGATTGGATTATTCAATGGTTAGTTTGGAAACTAAAGAAATGATGTAATGCATATTTGTGTACTTTACCTTCTTGCTTAAACTTACTAAGCAATATAGTTAGGGTGCGCATGTGACCAAGAAAATATAGTTATTTGATTGGCATAAGTTGAAAATGGACATTCATACATACTCGGCTAGAATATTCAAAATGACCTTATTAATAGTGTTTTGCTATTTGATTGAAATTAGTTTGGAACATGTTGTTAATGGCATTATTTGTGGTAGGCTTGTTAACAATTTAGTATTGAAAATGAAAGTTCTGGTTTCATTGCGATATCATGTATATTAATGTAATAATATTTTTATAGTGTATTGACTTGTGATTTGATGAGTAATGCCTCGTAACCCTAATCCGACGACAGACTCGGGTTAAGGGGTGTTACACCTAATCAATATCAGTTTAGTTTAGTTGGGCCTTAGCCCATTACAGTATCAGTATCAGTATTAGTGTGGGCCTTAGCCCATTACAATATCAGTATTAGTGTGGACCTTAGCCCATTACAATGACAGTAACAGTTCAGACATGCAATCAGAAATCCTACCTAACCACCTTTACACCCCATTCCGTCTAGCCCAACACTCCATGTGGGGATAAAATCACCCACCATCCCTACACCCCAAAATTAGCACCGGTTGCGGCACTAAATAATATTTGCAGCAAAGCTGCCAGTACAGTACACTTCCTCCAATCATAATAATTCCATCCCCATGCAACATATCATACATGTATGCAACATATATATCGTGGCATGCTCATATACAGTCATTTTATAAGATAGGGTCATAACAGTCCTTTCATATCAATTTGGGGGTCTAGGTACACTTACCGACCCATCAGTAGGTCCACAGTCGTCTCAGGCGACCAATGCAACCTTAAAAGTCAAATAGTAAAAATGGGCCCAAGGCCCATAATGCGGGCCCATGTGGGCCCACATGCTCGTGTGGCCCACATAGCCCAGAATTGGTCTCGGCCATGTAAATTACACAACTTGGTTCTATTTATTGAGAAAACCGCCCACGCCTTTGAAACCTACACTTGACCAATAATCCTCAATTATTCACTTAAGCAGTTACTTAATCGAATAAGCATAAGTTATCCCAAACGTTAAACTCTCAACACCTTACCTTTGATAGAGTGAAGAAGGAAAGGTTTTGAATGCTTCAGCACCACTTGCAACTCCTTCACTCCTCGAGAAGTTCTAAAAAATCGAAAGAACACCACACATAAGATATTCTGCTTCCAACAGTGTAGGAAAGGAAAGACTTGTTATAGATTAAGAGGAAACAAGAAGAAGTCAAGTGATCTTACCAATTAGTCAAAGAACAGTCATTGAACCGAAGGCACAATAGCGATAGAGGAATGAAGTGGTCCGCCTGGGTACCAAGATGATATGAGAAATCAGTTTAAGGGAGAAAGAGAAAAGAAAATGAAGGAAGGGCAGAAGTATATTTGGCCAGCAACAAAAAAAGAAGAAAAGAGGACTAGCCAAACACACACTTTACACAATTCAGAAGAAGAAGAAAAAAATAGAGATACGGTAGACTTGAACAGAGAAAGCAATTGCAAACGAGAGAAAAAAAAGAAGGCACTTGGAGTAATTTCGGCTAAAAGGAAGGTTGTCAAAAGTGGAACAGAAGAATATGCCAAAAACTCCTACCACGTTGGGCCAAAGAGAGAAAAGTCGAAATAGGCATACTAGATGAGGAATACCACTCTGGCTGAAATTCTTGAGTGCTAAAGTCCATTTTTGGCATGACACTCCCTCACCCCTCATCATCTCCTTTGATTTTCTCCTCAAATCCCTCCTCAAATCTCTCCACCTAATCACACCTCCCCTCAACCACTCAATTTGAATCTCCTCAACCACTTCTGTGTTTCAGTTAAACTCCAACACCCCATATGACATAGCAGCAAAATAAACACTCCCTTGTCTCCACCAAGATTCGAACCTCAGTCCACTTGCATAGGTAACACGCCACTTACCCCCTAGACCAGCAGGCTTTTTATGTCATACTTTACCCACAATAATTTAAAAGCCTACTAACTGTAGGCAAGGGTTTATTCCCTAAAAACAAAACTTTTGCATAAGCCCAAGCTTGAACCCAAGACTCCTCAGACACTCCCAAACACACCCAAAACACTTAACCACTGAAGAAAATAAGTATTTGTGCTACAAACATACAAATATAAATTCTTAGATTTTGGGGCGTTACATTATTTCAAAATAAAACGGCTCCGTTTTGGTCCCTCAGATAATAATTCAATATAAAAATTGTAAAAAAGTCAAGCAATAGTGGCGTTTTCAAAAAATGCCGCAAAAGGTAAGCAATAGCAACGTTTTTTTTAAACGCCGCAAAATATCATTTTATTTTAGGGCTTAATATTTAGGGTTTAAGAGTTAGTGTTAAAGGTTTAGTGTTTAGGATTTAGGATGTAGGGTGTATGTTTAGGGTTTATGGTTTAGTGCTTAGGGTTTAATGTTTAGGGGTTTAGGGTTTATAGTTTATGGTTTAATGTTTAGTGTTTAGTGTGTTAGGGTCTGATTTTAAACAAAAAGGTGTCGTTTTGCTCCCTGTATTCTGACCCATCATCCAAGTGGCCATCATGTATTCTTTTCAAAACTCATGCACTCTTTCGTCTCTTCGATCTATTATCTAACTAATTTCTTTATATTAATTAAAATAAAATTTATTTGTAATTTAATACTTAAAATATTTAAAAAATTAATGACACGTAGAAAAAATTGGAACTAATAACATTGAAAAATATATGTTAAAAATGAAAAAATAAAATACTATTATTTAAAATAATTTTAAAGTTTTTGGGTATATGACTGATTGTTTTTAATTTATATATTAAATAATTTCTTATATAATTGTAAAGAGATAATATTAATTTTAATATTTTAAAATTATCATTATAGTTTAAATTATTCAAGAGATAGTAGATAAACTTTATATATATATATTAAAATTAAAAAATTATAAAAAAGTGAAACATTAGCATCGTTTATGAGAAAATGCCGCTAAACATAAGCAATAGCGGCATTTATGATAAAAATTCAGCTAAAGGTAAGCAACAACGTTTTATACAAAAACTCTACTAAAGGTAAGCAATAGTGGCAATTTTATAAAAAAAGGCCGCAAATTTTAAGTTAGGGTCAAGCATTAGCGGCGCTAGAAGAAAAGCGCCGCTATAAGTTAGCATTAGCGGTGGTAAGGAAAAACGCCACAAACTTTAATTTTTTTAGCAAACGACTCCATTTTGCTATGGTCAGTTTTATTCCCTCCATCCTCGAAATCCCTTATTGTTTTCCCCTAAAAGTTTTCCCCAATTCCTAATTTCCCAAAAATCAAAATCCTCAAATCTTCATCCGACCATCTGCTGCTTTGCCGTCGACTGTCCACTCTGCCGCATCGTCGTCGACCTTCCTCTGCCTCATCGCTGTTGACTCTCTATTGCATCACCTTGTAAGTCTTCCTTTGTATGTTCCAAATGCAAAGAACAATTAGGTTCTTCTGAGTAGATTTTGGCAGATTTTAAGTAGATTTTGAGTAGATTTACCAATGTTTTGCATTTAATTTGGTGGGCAACTAGTAAAACCAAGTTTATATCCATTTTGATGCAGGTTGCACTCTCGGGTGGAGTTCTTTTTAGGTAAATACTCTCAAAATTGAGTATTGACAATTTTAATATTTCAAGAAGATTGTTTGCAACTTTGGGTATTACTCAAATTGATTTTTAGCTAAAATATAATTTAGGTTTCGTATCTAATACTAATCGTGTTATATTATTAAATTATTTTATTGATAAAATTTTGATTTTTTTCTCATTCTTAAATTATTTTACTTGTTAATCTTCCTACTATTCGTATATGACCTTATATTCATTGTTTGCAGCTGTAATTTAATTTGCTGGAATCGAGTCTACCATCCAACTTACAATTTCTAAGAGGTATGTATATTTAATTTGCTAAATCTTTGTTTGATGTCTCTCCATTAAAATTTTGTCTGCTTATGAATCAAAGAAGATTCTATGCAAGCAATGGAGGTTAATATTACTTACAGTTGCAGAGTGGAGACTTGTTTTGCTGTCGAATAACTGCTTATCATTGTTTTCCTCTACAGTACATAGATTTACGAGTCATCAAGTACAGAACTTAGGTTCATCTACTGGAAAGCATTTAGTATGCATCTGTTTAGAGGAAATTTGCTTGAAAAGCTAAGAAACTTATATTTGAAAAGTGGAAAATTAAGCTCCTGATAAGTCATATTTATTTTTTAGCCTTTTGAAGAATCAAACCTTAAATAAGATATTTAGTTTCTTGCTTCATCAAAATTTAAGTATTAATACTTTCTATAAAACTCACAGTTCATAAATTCAGAAATAATATATAGAAAAAAGAATTCATTTTTGTGCCAACAAGTCTATTGATTCTTTTCGTTTTTTGCTAAAACTGAAATTCCTATATGACTAGTGAATTTTGACAGTTCTTGTTTTTCTTGGACTGCCATGAGAACATGATAATGCTAAAGTTTTGCTTGTTGGTCGATTGCAATAAGATGGAAACCGTTATTGATGGGTCTGTTTCTGCAGAAAAAGTTCTTGAATCATTTCAATACTTGGTTTAAATTTTATCAGTAGTATTTGAGGCTTTAACAGTGAATGGGATTTTGGTACTGGCTTATAGATTGCTTGTCTTCATTTTATTTATTTATTTTTACTAGGGCATTTGAAATTTTGGAAGAAGAAAGCGGTTGGGATTGAATTTGCAAAGCATTTTAGATCCCACTTGGATTCCATTGAAGGTCTAGCGGTGAGCTTTCCCTCCTTATTTCCCGTATGCATATTGTGTTTAAAGTTTAAATCTTTTTTTCTTCTCAATTGCTCCATGCTTCAATTAATAATATTATGCGCGTAGGCTGTAGCTTATTGTAGTTATTTTACATGCACATTAAAATTGCTTATTGCTGATAGGCCTCTTTTTTATTTTATTGACTGCTATGGAATGTTTAAGTGAAAGTTGGTGTTATTGTGATTGTACAGACCCATTTCACCCGGGCCCAACAATAAAAACCCAAACCCAAAATTAAAACCTAATTACAAGCCCAATCAAACAAACCCAAAAAAAAAAAAAAACACAGACCCAAAATACCAAAGCCCAAAACAAAAAACCCTAACCCTAATCTTCCCCTAAACCTAGCGCCGCAGCCACCAACCCCCACCTACCCCGACCCTTCAGCTTCTGACACCTTTGCGACCACCTACCGAGGCCACCGACCACCATCCCATCGTCACCCGCTCTCCATGCCCTGCAAAATAAGACAAACACGCAAACAAGAAGCAACAGAGAACAGAAGAAAATAAAAAAATCTCTTGTAAATGGCTATAAAAGCCGAAGGATCTCCCCGTTGTAAGGGTCCTTTTTTCCCTTTTTTTTCGATTAATAAAAAAGAAAGAAACAGTAAGCAAAAAAAAGGAACAAATAAAAAAAAAGAGGAACAAAGGTGATTTGTTTTTTAAAGCCATTCTATTTTATTTTATTTTATTTTTTTCTTTTCGTGCTTTCAGATTCGCTTGTATCCCTTATTTTCTTTTTTAAGCACATAAATATAAAATAAAAAACAAAAAATAAAGTTTTTACCTTTTCCTACCACTCAGGCGTGGCCGAGCTCAGCCGACGTCGAATCCTCGCCCGATTTCTCCCCCTGCAGAGAAAAAAAAGGGCTAAGGAATTTTTTTGGTTTAACAGAGAAATGAAATTTTTGAAAATTTTGGCCTATAATAGGACTCCAAACGACGTCGTTTTGGGCAGCCTCTCAGGCACCAAAATGACGTCGTTTTGACATGACCCGATTCGACCGACCCGACCCGCCTAGGATCCGCGTGTTTTACCGAAAAAATGGGATATTTATTGGCGCAGTCCTTCCGCAATTTTTTACCATTCCAATCTAGTTTTTTATTATTTTCAAATTTACCCCGAAATTTACTCGAATTTGTAATCAAGTCCCTTTTGCTGCTGTGCGTTTTGGAAAAAGGGGTTAATTGCCATTTTGGTCCCCCCTCCTTTCACGTGTGTTTCAAATGGTCCCTTTTCTTTTGTTCTATTTCGAATTAACCCCGAAACTGTTAATTGTAATGCAATTTAATCCTGTTTTAATTATTTTGCATTTTTTTAAGTCTTTTTGTTATTATATTAATATTGTTATTATCATTATTATATTTTTATATTTTATTATTAATGCATTTCACTAACTTTATTATTATTATTATTTATTTATTATTTTGATTATATTTTCATTATTATTTGATTCTATTACTATTATTTACTATAACACATTATTATTTGTTATTTGAATTTTATTTTCACTATTATTTGTTTATATTACTATTATTTATTATAACAATTGCATGTGTTATTATTTTATTTATCTATTATTATTAGGGTTGAGACGATTATTTTATTTACTATTATTTGTTGTTTTTATTATTAGGGCTATCTATTTTACTATTACTTTGTCCATATTATTGCTATCAATTATATTATTTTATTTTTTTACATGTATATATTTTTTATTTTATATATATTATTTCATGTATTAATTGCAATAATCATTTTTACATATTGTCATCATTATTTCATTTTCATTTCAAATATCATCCTTATTACTTTGTTATTATTATTTCTTGTCTTATTTATTTGTTATGTATTTTTTTTCTTATTTTCATTACTACTTTGTCATTATTATTATTATCATTATTATTATTACTACTATTATTATTATTTGTTTTATTACATCCACATCTATACTTGTTTTCTTCGCTTTTGTACTATGTTATTAAACAAAACACCTTGTGTAAAATCATCATATTTCGCCTAAAAGATTTTAAAATAAGGCAATGTTTTGTATTTAAAATTGAAAATGGTGCCCTAACGTCTTTGGGTTGCGATTTTCCGCTTAACTAAATAACTTAACATCCTTTTTACGAAGTTTCATGAATCACGAGATGGCTTTGATTACGAGAGATTAAAACATCGTGTCCTAACGTCTTGGATGTGATGTTTATATCTTTTCGGACAAAGAAAGCTCAAATTTTGACTCAAGCCTTTTCTTAAATTCAATCCTATACGATGCGTTTTGTAAAATTACTATACTCCACTTAAAGATTTTGAAATAAAGGCAATGTTTTGTATTTAGGAACTCGGGGAATAGTGCCCTAACGTCTCAAGTTACGATTTTCCGCTTGACTAAATAACTAAACATCCTTTTGGTAAATTTCATAAAATCATGAGATAGTTTTGATTATGAAGGTTTAGAATATCATGTCCTAACGTGCTGGATGTGATGTTCGTACTCTCTCGGAACAAAGATATCTCAAAAATACCAATACCTTTTAAAAGACCCGTATTTTAAAACCCTTTCAAACTTCCGACATTAAGACACTAATTAATCATTTTGGTACCAATTTTGGGCGACGAGGGTGCTAATCCTTTCTCATGCGTAATCGACTCGAAACCCGATTTTCAAAACTTCGCAGACTAAAAACACTGCTTTAGTAAAACAAAATGTTTTATTAAAATAAAGGTGATCCGATCACACCAACTAAAGGTCATGGCGACTCCGCTTTTTTTTTTCATTTTAAAACCCAACGTCCGAACCCTTTTTCGCTTTTCAAAAAATGGTTACGATACTTGGCGACTCCAATTGGGGACATTGAAGAGAGTCAAGCCATAAATTGATTATTTTCTCTTTTGTCGGAAATTTAAAATTTGATTTGAAAATTTATGATCTTTTATTGCATGTTGTTGCATTGCATGACCGTTGTGGTCGCACCTTTAAGTGGAAGTGAGAAGCTACTCCTTCGTGAGGTTTTCACCTCCGCAGCGGATAGTGGATCACTTTCGGATACGCCCATACCTATGTCTTCGTGAGATTTTCATCTCCGCAGCCATAGGGAAATGTATTCTCTGAATCGAACTTGGTCCATATGAGCCTATAATGGGTGAAGATCGAGGAATCTGCTAGTTCAGGTACCCTTACCTTAGAACCAAACCACATGTAGTGAACCCTAAGAGCCCACCTTAGGTAGAACTATGTTAAACCCCTAGTGGTCATCTGGATAGGTACTCTATTTTGTTTATTTCTTCTGTGCTAATATGTTTTGTTTTATTTGTGATTGCATTGCATTGCATCGCACCGCATCATCTTAGAAAGGAGGTGTTGATTCATATTCGATTGCTAAATAGAAGAGTTTATCATAAGAAAATGTGTTCCTTGATAAAGTGGATTATAATACAGTCGTTCGAACATAGTCCAAGTAAAATAACGAGAGATGACTGATAACCCACAGAAGAATACAAGACTTTGCCTGAGGATTCAAGCCGACAAGGATTATTGAAGAGCCATCGTGTCTCCATTTTCTAAAAGAAGCTTATAAACATCGCGGAGGATAAGCGAGTGAAGAAGCACGGCCGGGACCGAGGAACAAGAAGCTAGAGGAGGCATCTATTGGGGAAGTTCACGGGACACGACCATAACATCCGGATACGAAGAAGAAGATTTCACCTGGACTATGAGGACAAAGCCGCATATGCAATCCATTTTATGTAAAGAAATGTATTTTCTAGAGAAGTTCTTCTAATGAAATTGAATTCACAATCAACGCCTCTCTTTCTTTATGCATGCATTTGCATTGCATTTCATGCATTTGCCTTGCATCATATCACATGCATTGAGATTTGTAGAAAGACCCTAATTAGGTAAAGTTATTTCAAGAACCTAGAGACATGGATCAAAGAATGGAAAGGCTAGAAAAATGCAAAAGGAAATACAGAGCAGTATGCAAGAACGATTAATCAAGATACAACAAGATATGATAGAATGGATGCAAGAGTCCCAAAATAACATGATAAGCCGCCATGCAACTATTGGCCAATGAACGAGGAAAGGGCGCCATTGCTAGCTCGTGGAATAATGACGACCTCGCTTACCCTCCGGATTTACCCGCCAAATACCCAAGCACCTCCGTAAATATGTCCCCAAAGGACGCTTTTGTTATCGTGCCACAAAGGTGCGTTGAGACCGCAATGCCGCCAAGACTTTCCGATCGGTTCAGCACTAATCCGGAGAAGGTCCCGCTAATCCTATAGTCCCCGATCTTGATGAAATGGCTGAAATGGATAAGGCAAAAGCAAACCTTCCCAGACAACTCGAGGATCGTTGCAGATGGTTAGAAGAAAAGTTTAAGGAAATAGAAACTGCTGACCATCGCTATGGGGTAGACGCTAAAGACTTGAGCCTAGTCCCAAACCTCGTACTCCGCCAAAGTTCAAGACCCCAGATTTTGAAAAATACAATGGGACCAGTTGCCCCAAAGCGCACATCACAATGTTCTATCGACGGATGGCGGGATATGTTAACAACGATCAACTGCTTATTCATTGTTTTCAGGATAATTTGGCCGGGTCATGCCAAATGGTACAATCACCAAATTGCACTCAGATTAAGTCATGGAGGACCTAGCACAGGCCTTCCTGAAACAATACGGGCACATAGCCGATATAGCTCTTGATCGAATCACGCTCCAAAATATGGAGAAAAAGCCAAACGAAAGTTTCAGCAATATGCCCAATGGTGGAGGGAAGTAGCCACACAAGTTCAAATGCACCGCTTAGAAAAAGAGACAACCATGTTGTTTGTCAATACGCTGAAAGCTCCTTCATTAATCACATGCTTGGAAGTGCCACTAAAAGTTTTTCTAATATTGTGCTGTCAGGGGAGATGATCGAACATGCGACCAGATGCGGTAAGATTGAAGCTGGGGAAACCACTAGAAGGCCTGCTTCTAGAAAAAGGGATGACGAGGTGAATAATACAAACATGGGGGACCCAAAGTCAATTATTGTTAACCACCAAAACGGTGACTCATCGAGTATCAAGGTTCATCAAGGAAAGAATCCGCACAAGGAAAAACATTGAAAACTCCAATTTACGCCAATCCCTATGACGATAAGGAGTTGTATCAAAGTTTATTTGATGCACACGTAGTGTCCCTCCAATATCCAAAACCGATGCAACCTCCATACCCAAAATGGTATGACCCAAACACTCAAAGGTGAGTACCACGGGGATCACGTGCCATTCGATAGAAAATTGCCTTACCTTCAAGAAATTGGTGGAAAATCTCATCAACATGGGTATTGTGAAGTTCGATGACGGAGCAAAGGTAATTGAAATCACAAGGCGGAGAGTTGCGCTTCCTTAAAGAAGTCATTAGAAACCTAGATCGAACGCTAATGGTGTACCAAGAGAACCGATGAATAAAAGTTTCTTTGAGCATCTGCCTTTATGTACTTGGGAGTGTTTTGAACAATGAGACTGTGAAAGAAACATGTATTTTTTAAAAGCTAATCTAGAGTAATGTGCAAAACACACTTGTTGCTTTAAGCCTAGGAGCAATAAAGTAGGCTTGTGTCCAGAATTTTTATTTCAATAAAATGCATCTTTCCAAGTAAATATTTTCATTCTTTACGTTTCATACTGAATATTTTTCACTCATGACCATATCATACGAATAATCATCCTTAGGATCATTTATTCTTTGGATTTTCTGCCCACAATGGGCCCTCAGATATCAATGACATGAGCGACGCTGTTGCTGACTCCCTTTTTAGTGCGATATGTATCTAGAGGGATCTAAGGGCTTTGAAGATGACAAAGATTGCGACTTACTTCCCCAATGTAGATCCTACCTTACGAAGTGTCAGCAGACGCTATGAACTAACGAAGGAAATGAAGATGGAAGCGTGGCTCCCCGTAGGAATAAGGCAAGGCATCGTTGAGCTATTTTTAGAAATTCAAGAGGTTTTCGCACGATCATATTGAGGCATGCCAAATTACTAAAACATGGGTATGCTGTTAAAAGTTGGGGTTTAAAGAACCCATGTTGTACAACAGCCTAGCTAATCAAGAGGCTTGGGCTATTGGTTCACCAAGAAAGGAAATTGCACTGTTATGCCATAAAATACCAAATCGAGGAAGACTGCCTTCTCCATTTTCCCTATATATGAAGCATGGATGTTAACAAGCCGCTCCTCAAAAGCTTTTAGCCAACATCGATTCATATTCATGGTCGTTGGTTACCTCACTGAGAGGGTGAAGGTCGCTTCATATGCTAAAATTACAAAGTCAGCAGTCATTAAAAAAAAAAAACATTCAAGGTTTTTGAAAAATGGTCGAGACTTGTAAAGGTTGGCATAGAGAAGTTATCATTTACCCTTTAGGTTCCTTGAACGTTGGCGAGGACTTTTGTCGGGGCACCTCTCCCATTGGTTTATGAAAAGGGAGCAATTGTTGGAAGATAAGATTCCTTTTCCCAAGCTTAGATTGAATTAAATGAAGCAGAATGCCTCCAGTAAGCTTGATTGAAAGTATTCAGCAGGTCAAACGTATCAAAAAAAGCGGATACGGCATGACAAAAGGTTCGCTCAAGAGGATTTCAGAAGAGAACCTAGCATTAAGAGAGATTCTTCTTATCCAAAAGAACTCCAAAGAAAAGTAAATGCCTTATACAAAGAAAGAAGGCCTGTTTGGGAAACATGAGTGTTAACCAAGATGGATGACAAAGACCGCCTAATCCGGTGAGTTCAGATTCAATAAAAAAAGTTTTCCAAAAAAATGAAAAAACACAAAAAACACAAAAATGAAAAACAAGAAAAAAAAAGAAAAAAAGAAAAGGAGAGGCCAAGGCGAAACCCGAAAGGCGCTTTGAGACCAAAGGGTATTTGAGTTGAAAACCCGAGAAAGACAAACAAAATTTTGATCGAAAGTAGGGCATACAAGAGTCTTGCTACGCTCAAGAAGTATGTTACGCCTTGGGGCATCGACAAAGTACTGGATCCCCTAAACACGTATTAAGCTCAAAATGGTCCTCAAGAAGTTGGAACAGAAGCTCAAGTCGCGATATCTGGGGCACTTAGTTTCCATTTTACCCATTTTATTACTTGTGATTATTTTATTCCTTTCAAAAAAACACCGATAAATTTCCTTCTTAATTGCCTTTGCTAGCTTTGATTAACTTGTTTGTTTCGAGCTATGCTCCCAATCAATTTCTTTTCTGTCCATTGTTACAATCTTTTTCAGGCATTTTGCATTGAAATAACGATTAATGGGCTAATAATACTTTCGTAAAAGGGGTTTTGCATATTACTCTGGAAGCTTCTGAATAATACAAGGGCTTGAAACAGGACTATTGCTTAGAACTCACTCAGCTCAAGGTTTGGAAATATTGGAGAAAGATGATTTTGGACCTTTTATTTTTCACCGGTGATATGACCTTGACAGATAACGAGCAATGTCAACCCAAAGAAGGCAAAGGATCATTCTCGAGAAAAGAAAATGATACTCGCATTCATGCACATATCGACCCTACACATCTAGTCATTACACGAATGAATGGTGTAACAGATCAAATTGATCCTATACCTCGAATTACAAAGGATGGATAGAAGAAACCAAATGTTATTCTCCTAAAGTTGTAGTGAGAGATGCAAACTTTATGTCCCGTAAGGTACAAGTGGAAGGGACCCCAAATTACAATGGGCAAGCTTGTTGAGCATAATATGATCATTTCTTTGGGTTTTCTATCAAAGATATCATCGAACGAGGAAGCATGATAACGACGTTGATAGAACATTAATGGACTACGAGCAATGATGACCCTAAGCATTTAAAAAGGATCATTCCATTTTGCATTTATCATTCAAAGCACGTTTAGTTAAGAGCATTTTCGACTCATTGCATCTTAATAATCATAAAAAGACCATTTTTCATGACATTTTGCATTCATGCAAATATCATCTAGTGCATCCTAATCATTATACATTTAACAAAGGATCATTCTCATGACATTCTGCATTCGTGCGAATGTCATCCATTGTCATTTAGTTAGGAGCATTCGATTCATTCTGATCATTGCATCCTAATCATTGTAAAAAGACCATTTTCACGACATTCTGCATTCATGAAAGTGTCGTCCATAACACATGTAGTTAGGAGGCTTTGAGTCATTTTGATCATAGCATCCTCATCATTCGCATAAGCATAAGCGGCTTTGAGTCATTTTGATCATAGCATCCTCATCATTCGCATAAGCATAAGCACATAAAATTAATTCTACAGGACAGGATCCTCAAAGAACGGTGTAGCGATATTGAAGTTCAGATTTTGTTCCCTCAAGATGGTAGTGGGGCAGACTGAAGATTGAAGTCTTCCTGAAGATAGTAAGAAAGCAAATTGAAGTTCAAATTTTGTTCCCTCAAGATGGTAGTGGGGCAGACTGAAGATTGAAGTCTTCCTGAAGATAGTAAGGAAGCAAATTGGAAAGTTCAGATTTCGCCCTCAAGATTGTAGTAAGGCGGTGAAGATTGAAGTCTTCCAAGACAAGAAGGAAGCAAATTGGAAAGTTCTGAATTCTCATTTCGCCGACGCCCAAAGGAGTAGGTTGAGATTACAAATCCTGGCCTCCCGAAAGTTAACAATGAGGATCAATCATTATTCCTTTGAAGTTTCAGAAGAGAAGATGGAGATTACAAATCTCTTCTCCCTAAATTCTTATTTCCTCGACGCTCTAGTGGAGTAGGTTGAAATTACAAATCCGCCTCCCGAGTTAACAATGAGGATCAATCATTATTCCTTTGAAGTTTCAAGAAGAAGATGGAGATTACAAATCTCTTTTCCTCAATTCTTATTTCCTCGAAGTTCCCGTGGAGTAGGTTGAGATTACAAATCCTGCCTCCCAGAGTTAACAATGAGGTTACATCCTTAATTCTTTGAAGTTTCAGAAGAGAAGATGGAGATTACAAATTTCTTCTCCCCAATTCTTATTTCCTCAAGTTCCGTGGAGTAGGTTGAGATTACAAATCCTGCCTCCCTGAGTTAACAATGGGGTTACATCCTTAATTCTCTGAAGTTTCAGAGAAGATGGAGATTACAAATCTCTTCTCCCTAAATTCTTATTTCCTCGGTTCCCGTGGGTAGGTTGAGATTACAAATCCTGCCTCCCCGATTTAACAATGAGGATAAGTCCTTATTTCTTTGAAGTTTCAGAGAGAAGATGGAGACTACGAATCTCTTCTCCCCAATTCTTATTTCCAAGTTCTCGTAGAGTAAGAAGTAAATCAAGAGATCACCGGTGGTCCTTGAGTTTGCAAGGATCGATTGAAGATAGCGCTTTGATATTCCTGAACTGCAAGAGCGCATCAAAGATAACAAGTCCGCAATCTCGATGTTACGGAGCGGATTGTAGGAGCAGTCGAATATATAAGGCGCAATGAATAAATTGGAGCTACAAGTCCTATCTCACCAAAACAACGGGAATAGGATCGAAACGACCAGATGCGTGGATGAATGGGCTACCTAAAGAAAAGAGCACCAAAAGAAGTTAAGGCCCACCGAGACCGGCAAATGGGTTTTTCTTATGTCTTTGCTTATTGCCATATACGACAATGAGCAAAGAGGGCAACATTGATGCACCCATTTCACCCGGCCCAACAATAAAAACCCAAACCCAAAATTAAAACCCAATTACAAGCCCAATCAAACAAACCCAAAACAAAAATAAAAAAAACATGCACCCAAAATACCAAAGCCCAAAACAAAAACCCTAACCCTAATCTTCCCTAAACCTAGCGCCGCAGCCCACCAACCCCACCTACCCCACCCTTCACCGACACCTCTCACCACCTACCGAGGCCACCACCACCATCCCATCACACCCGCCTCCATGCCTGCAAAAGAAGACAAACACGCAAACAAGAAGCAACAGAGAATGTAAGAAAATAAAAATCTCTTGTAAATGGCTATAAAAGCCAAGGATCTCCCTGCTAAGGGTCCTTTTTTTCCTTTTTTCGATTAATAAAAAGAAAGAAACAAAGAAGCAAAAAAAAGGAACAAATAAAAAAAGAGGAACAAAGGTGATTTGTTTTTAAAGCCATTCTATTTTATTTTATTTTATTTTTTTTCTTTTCGTGCTTTAGATTCGTTTGTATCCCTTATTTTCTTTTTTAAGCACATAAATATAAAATAAAAAAACAAAAATAAAGTTTTTATTTTTCCTACCATCAGGCGGTGGTCGAGTCTCGCCACGACGTCGGAATCTCACGGATTTTTCCCTCGCAGAGAAAAAAAAGGGCGAAGGAATTTTTTTTTTGGTTTAACAGAGAAATGAAATTTTTGCAAATTTTGGCCTATAAATAGGACTCCAAAACGACGCTGCTTTTAAGTGCCTCTCGTGCACCAAAACGACGCTGCTTTGACATGACCCGATTCGACCGATTCAACCCCCTAGGATCCGCGCTTTTACCAAAAAATGGGATATTTATTGGCTAATTCTTCCGCAATTTTTACCATTCCAATCTAGTTTTATTATTTTCAAATTTACCTCAAATTTACTCGGATTCGTAATCAAGTCCTTTGTCATTGCATGCGTTTTGGAAAAGGGTTAATTGCCATTTTGGTCCCCCTCCTTTCACGCTGTTTCAAATGGTCCTTTTCTTTTGTTCTATTTCAATTAACCTCAAATCGTTAATTTTAATGCAATTTAATCTGTTTTAATTATTTTGCATTTTTTAAGTCTTTTGTTATTATATTAATATTGTTATTATCATTATTATATTTTTATATTTTATTATTAATGCATTTCACTAACTTTATTATTATTATTATTATTATTATTATTATTATTATTATTATTATTTATTATTTTGATTATATTTTCATTATTATTTGATTCTATTACTATTATTTACCATAACACATTATTATTTGTTATTTGAATTTTATTTTCACTATTATTTGTTTATAATACTATTATTTATTATAACAATTGCATGTGTTATTATTTTATTTATCTATTATTATTAGGGTTGAGACGATTATTTTATTTACTATTATTTGTTGTTTTTATTATTAGGGCTATCTATTTTACTATTACTTTGTCCATATTATTGCTATCAATTATATTATTTTATTTTTTTTACATGTATATATTTTTTATTTTATATATATTATTTCATGTATTAATTGCAATAATCATTTTTACATATTGTCATCATTATTTCATTTTCATTTCAAATATCATCCTTATTACTTTGTTATTATTATTTCTTGTCTTATTTATTTGTTATGTATTTTTTTTCTTATTTCCATTACTACTTTGTCATTATTATTATTATCATTATTATTATTACTACTATTATTATTATTTGTTTTATTACATCCACATCTATACTTGTTTTCTTCGCTTTTGTACTATGTTATTAAACAAAACACCTTGTGTAAAATCATCATATTTCGCCTAAAAGATTTTAAAATAAGGCAATGTTTTGTATTTAAAAATTCGAAAATGGTGCCCTAACGCTACCGGGTTACGATTTTCCGCTTAACTAAATAACTTAACATCCTTTTTACGAAGTTTCATGAATCACGAGATGGCTTTGATTACTTAGAGATTAAAACATCGTGTCCTAACGCGGTGGATGTGATGTTTATATCTTTTCGGACAAAGAAAGCTCAAATTTTGACTCAAGCCTTTTCTTAAATTCAATCCTATACGATGCGCTTTGTAAAATTACTATACTCCACTTAAAGATTTTGAAATAAAGGCAATATTTTGTATTTAGGAACTGGGAATAGTGCCCTAACGCGTCGGGTTACGATTTTCCGCTTGACTAAATAACTAAACATCCTTTTGGTAAATTTCATAAAATCATGAGATAGTTTTGATTACGAAGGTTTAGAATATCATGTCCTAACGTCTTGGATGTGATGTTCGTATTTCTCGAACAAAGATATCTCAAAATACCAATACCTTTTAAAAGACCCGTATTTTAAAACCCTTTCAAACTTCCGACATTAAGACACTAATTAATCATTTTGGTACCAATTTTGGGCGACGAGGGTGCTAATCCTTCCTCGTATGTAATCGACTCTCAACCCGATTTTCAAAACTTCGCAGACCAAAAACACTGCTTTAGTAAAACAGAATATTTTATTAAAATAAAGGTGATCCGATCACACCAACTAAAGGTCGGTGGCGACTCCCTTTTTTTTTCATTTTAAAACCCAACGTCCGAACCCTTTTTCGTTTTCAAAAAAATGGTTACGACAGTGATAATTAACACCAGCTATTGTGAATTACTTAGTTAATTTCTGATCTCCTGTCTAATTACATTTGTCACTGCTTCTTTTTAATGGCGGATTTTTATTTCATTGACAATGAGCCCATGATTGCTTTAGATTGCTAGTCCACCTAGATCTTGCACAGGCTATTTGTTATCTTCTTTCATCCAGTGGATTTTTGTTTCTGTTGATGTTCTGTTTTTAATATTCACCCCATGATTGCTGTTTCTGTAGAGGATTAACCTTTCCGAAAAGAAAAAAAAGAGATGTAGAGGACTATAATGACTCGTATATCATTTTAATGTTTTAATCCTTCATTTATTTAAGAGCTATATATCATCAACAATGCTATTGAAAATTGATGTTTCCATAAAATACAAAAGGTACAGTTAAATACTGTTATCATCATTTCAATATTGGTGATTGTTAATTTCACACGTGAAATTGAATTTGCTGTCCAGTTTTCTGTCATCCAATTTGCTTAGCTTCAATCCACATTGTCTCAAGTAAGATAGTTCTACTTCCTTTCTTTCTCCAATTTTTGTTGCTTGTTTTCTTGTGCAGTTAGCAACTCAGCATCATTGGCTTTCTTTTTTATTAAATTTTATTACCATGTTCTTCTTTAAAATTTATGTATGCCTTTTGTCTTTGACATGCACGCCTCACGGTTTCTTTCGAGTTAAGTAAGAGAGAACATTATTATATTAAGAAAGTAATTAATTTTTTTTTTTAAAAATCCAGAAATCCAGATGTGAGCTTGGAATCAGCAAATGTGACTAATGAGGTGAAGCGAAACAAATTTTAATATGTTTCCTGGATCTTTCCCAAGCATCCTTATCAATGCAGACAATTCCGCGGATTAAAATGGAACCCAAGCATCACGTTAACCATTTTTTGCTTCAATCTTCCAATTTCATACGCTTAACACTAATATATATAGAACAACTATTTTATTTATTTATTTAGATGTTTCAAAATTATGCCGAATAATTATAATTATAATAAAATTATGTTTATTTTATTACAAGGTAAACATTTTTTTAAGGGAAATTAAGTAAATATGCTTCTTTTGAATGTTCTGCTTGAATTATTATTATTTGATATATTAATTATTTTGTTAAGTTATTTTTTATGTTTTTATTATAATGATTTGATTTTAATAAAAAATTGTTTCCCGAAAATATTAAATTTTAAAATGTTTAAACAATTTGTTAGAGCTATTCGATTCAAAAACTATTTTGTCTACTTTTATTTTATTTTTAAATTACCTAATTAAATTAAATTGTATTTAAAGTTTTAAGTCCTCATGTTGATTCAAATAACAAGATCAACTTGGAAAATTTTTAAATATTATTAAAAATTAGACTTGACTTACTTGCAAAATATATATTTTTAATTTATTTTAAGGAATTAGCCCATTTATTCGTGAGTTGATTTAGCATTCATGTGACTCAATAAAAATAACCATAATTGAGCACACATGATGGACTTAATCCAAAATAAATAATTAATCCTAAACTTGTAAATTTAATCTAATAATTTCCTTAAAAGTATATAGTTCAAAGTTTAAATTTCATAACTTGCATAATTTATATAACTTACATAATACATAAATATATATCATATCATAACTTACATAACTCACATAATATACATGACAAAATAACTTTTATATATATATATATATCATATCTTTACATAATAACTTACATATATCATATCATAACTTACATAACTCACATAACTTACAAAACTCAAATAGCTTACATAACTTACATAATACATAAATAGATATCATATCATAACTTATATAAATTAATTATACTTATAAATAAACAACTTACCCGTGTAATTTATTGTCAACTTTAGACTTCAAGAAATATGAAATGGATAAAACTTGGATGAATTTGTCAAGGGTAAGCAACGACTATCGAAATGGAGTACAAACTTTTCTAAA
This sequence comes from Gossypium rotundifolium, assembly GCA_025506655.1. Classification (NCBI taxonomy): domain Eukaryota; kingdom Viridiplantae; phylum Streptophyta; class Magnoliopsida; order Malvales; family Malvaceae; genus Gossypium; species Gossypium rotundifolium. The sequence goes on along the minus strand of CP106730.1, from coordinate 9,566,714 downwards.
TTTTGCATTTCAAAATGCAAGCCAAAAGAATATGATTCTTTACCCGTGTAAGAAGTGTGAAAACATCAATTGGCATTTTCGTAAAGTTTTCTACGAACTTCTAATTGTTGATGGCTTTATTCGGGGGTATAAAAAATGGATTTTCCATGGAGAGCGTACACCTAGTAGAACCTCTTCAACGATTAATTCGGCTTATCCTCATAGTGCTTACCATCAGTCTGTTAGAGAAGATGACATGGAAGGTATGTTGCGGGATGCATTTAATATGCGCAGTCATGGTTTACAATCATTTCCACCTGACTTTATTGCATCCGATGATTGTAATCTCGGTGGAAATGCTTTTACCGAAACGGGAAGAAGTGTACCTGATGAAGAGCCAAATGAAGAAGCGGCAAAGTTCTACAAGTTACTTAATGAAATGAATGAAGAACTTTATGAGGGATCAAAATTTTCAAAAATGTCCTTTTGCATTTGTCTTTTTCACTTAAAATGTTTGGGAGGGTGGCCAGAAACTCTTTGACAATGCTGTTAGAGTTTTTGAGAGATATGTTTTTGTTTGCAAAAATCCCTCATTCATGCAAATAGATGAAGAAACTGATAAAAGATTTAGGCCTTGGGTACGACAAAATTCATAGTTGCCCAAATGACATCATGTTGTATTGGGGTGATCGAAAAAACCAACAGTCTTGTCATGTTTATGGTATATCTCATTGGATGAATAGAAATACAGAAGATGTGAATGAGGATGAATGTGGATTCTTTATCTTGGAAATCATTTGATAGTAAATTTCCAAGCTTTGCAAGCGATCTTCAAAATGTGAGGCTTGGGCTAGCTTCTGATGGATTTAATCCTTTTAAAATCATGAGTGCTTCGTACAATACTTGGCCTGTAATGCCAGTTCCTTGCAATTTGCCTCCGTGGATTTGTATGAAGCAATCTTCTTTTATCTCATCTATGATTTTCCCTGGAGAGAAATGTCCCGGAAATGATATTAACATTTATATGCAGCCACTTATTGAAGAGTTGAAATAGTTATGGGCAGGTGTTGAAACATATGATGTCTTGAGAAATGAGAACTTTTATTTACATGTAGCTTTGTTGTGGACTATTAATGATTTCTTGGATTATGTCAATTTATCTGTAACACCCTAAACTCGGCCTAGACGTTATGATCGGATCTAGCATGTCACATAAAAAGGTTGTTTAAAACTTGCGCTTTCGTTAAAAGTTTGTATTCCTTTTGAAACCTCGAGTTTTGTTGTTTATGAAAAAAAATCCAATTTGTTTTTATGGTTCTCTTACAAAAACATTATTGTTATTGTTTTTGAAAACTTGTTTATAAAAGAAGTCAGATTTAGTGATATTTTGGAAACCGTTGTTGTAGTTTTAAGAAAAAAATCCCAAGTTAAATCATTTAAAGATCGTAAATAACCGAGATGAAAGTTTAAAAGAAAAATTAAGTCCAATGGCCATATTACATAAAATTAAACTCAAATTAGAAACAAATCTCAAAATAAAGTAAAATGGAATTTTTACTAAAGTTTTGATGTATGGCCACCACGAAGTACTCCACAGCTCCAAATCCTCAATGCTGGGGATCACCTACAAGGTTAAGCAGAGGGGTGAGTTACGAGAACTCAGTGTGTAATCCCCTAATCGAACATTAATTAGGCCGAACCCATACAGATACAAGTTTGGGCCTTAGCCCATACAAAAGCAAACTGGGCCGAAGCCCATATAGAAACAGATTGGGCCTTAGCCTCATTAGCATGGTAAAGTAGATAATGCATGCAACCCAGCCCAATAATCCATCCGCTACACACCGCCCGTACCAGCCCAACACACCTGTGAGGATTACTAAATTGACCCGTCCATCCGCTACACACCTCGATGGCAGTCAAGCTGCTCATCACAGATTTTTGGTGAAGCCACCAAAATAACAGAATACACGTGGCATAGCCACTATACAGATTGTGGCAGAGCCACCAGAATATACTTCCTCCGATCATCAATAACCCAATCCCATGCAGAATGTCGTGACATAATAATTTAGTGTATGCAAAAATGTACTAACATAGCAGGTAAACAGGATGCACACAAACATGCTAAACTTACCCTTAAGGGTATAACAGTAATTTACCCACCAAGGGTATTTTGGTAATTTTACCCTCTAGGGGTATTTCAGTAATTTTACCAACCAACGGCCTTTTCGAAGGCCTATTGTCGCCTTCAGCGACACGAGACCCTTTCTAGGTCTCTACAGAGCTATTAGGCCTAAAGTCCATTTTAGGCCCAAGCGGGCCTAAACGTTCGTGTGGCCCATTTCGTAATGTTTCGGTCTCAAATTTCCAGATTTCGTAACCGCACTTACCCTTTTACAATTTTCCATCAATTTTGCTCATGTGTGTCGAATAGCCCATTGGGCCCGTTAAGCCCGTTTCGGCTTGGTTAGGCTTGTTACAGCCCCAGCTTCGCGAGAGTGCTCGTGACACTCTTCGTGACTTACCGTCATAACTCAAGTTTCAATCTACCACTACGAGTGTTCGAACACTCGTGTGGGTATAGATGCCGATTTTTGGCTTTTTGGCTTTTGGCCGATTCGCAAAACATCATAAGTAATCATTCAAGGGGTGCGAGATTACACACCTGATTTGGATTTCCTAAAGAACCACTCTTCGTTGCCCCCTAGAATAATATCGATCAAAAGTTAGCCTCGATTTCTTAAAAGATTCCATAAGCTCAAAAGTATTACCTCACTAGAGTCAGTTACCACAATCATGATCTTCCCTACAGAGTTCTAAGATCCGGCCTTGCACCTTGGCTATTACAACGAGTTTCTAAAAGTAAATAAGTGATGTACCAAAGGGGTTAGCCTTAATCCAATATTCGGTCCTCCCACAAGAGTAGGAAACTGATATCAGCACCACAAAATAGAATCACATGAATGTCATTCATCATCGAAATAAAAGAGTATTTGAATAACTTTACCTTTACTGAAACCAATGTTAACGATCCTCGCCCGTTGTTTATCAGAGGAATCAGCCTACCCCCAAAAAGAGTGTTTCGGCTTAGCTTAAAAGAAGAGAAAGTAAGATGTGACGAGAATGGGAGAATGTTATGTTCGGTTCAGGGAGAAAAAAATGAGTGAGGGAGAAAGAAAGCAAAAGAACATATAAAAAGAAGAAACCATTACCTTGCAGCTAGCAAAAAGTCGAATGAAAAGGGAGTTTCGACATACAGAAGAGAGCCAAGTTCCTTACTTCTAGATGTTCGGCTAAGGGAAACAAAATCAAAGTAAAGGTGATTTTTAGGCTTTACGAACAGAGAAGAAACCAATGCAAGTTTCGACAATTAGCAAGGAATAAGAAATAAATTCCAATTTGGGGAGGAGGAGAAAAACTCGGCCTATGGAGAAAAGAGTGTAGAAGAAGAAAACATCACGAAAAAAGAGAGAAGAAAAAGAAGAAAAGAGAGAAAAGATGAGTAGGGGAGGGTTCGGCTATTAGTAAGGAGTAGTAGAAGACAACTTCGAATTTGGAGAAGGGAGAAAAGTGTACCACGAGAAGACAAAGAAATGAAATTCCAAAAGAAGAGAACCCCAACTGATCTAGCCAAAAATCCTAAAACAATACTCCAAATGCACTTTGAAAAAAAAAATGAAACTCCCCCACTTGGCCGAATGTGTACCTCCAAAAAAGCCAAAAACCTTAACCGAAATTCCCCCTAAATAAACCCCACATTGGCCAACTCCCTACTCTTTCCAACCCCATGATTCTCTCCTCAATATGCTCCACAATTCACTCTCCATCACCCATTCAAACATTTTGACCAAGTCTTCCCTCTCTCCTGTAGAGTTTGGTCTCCACTCAGCTACCTTCATTTCCTGAGCACAAAATAAAACTCTTTTTTGCAACATGTGGGACCACTCTCCCCCCATGCTTCCCTTGTGACGTCACCCACTAGGCCACCTTGCTTCTTGTGTTAACAAGATACAACCAATTAAACTTAAGTCCTGCCTCCACTAGCTCACCCTACTAAAGTGCCCAAAAACCAAACTTTCACCAGGGCCTAGGATCGAACCTGAGCCTTCAAAGGACCCCCCATTCACACCCAAATAACAAGCTTATCAAGCACAACACATGCAATAACGCAAAAATACCAGACCCCTATTTTTAGGATGTTACATTATCTGGTTGAAGTACCAAAGGGCATTATGCTTGTCCTTGTTGTGCGGCACAAACATGTTTGAAGTGGTTATATAATGGGAAGAAATTCTCTTTTATGGGGCATCGTAGGTGGTTAGATAGAAATCATAGATTTAGATTTCAGAAGACTATATTTGATGGTACTAAAGAGTTTAGAGAAGCTCCTGAGCAGACCATTGGATCTGAAATTTTGTTCATGTTAAAAGATATCAATTTTAGTTATGGAATGATGAATCAGCCGCCCAACACGCAAACAAAGAGAAGACTGAGGGAGGCATATGTTGGAGATGTTGACTGGCAAATTAATGATGAATCTGATGAAGAGGATGATCCTACTGAGGAAGACTTGTGGAAAAAAGAAGTATTTTTTTAGTTGCCTTATTTGGATCATCATATTCTGTGACACAATCTTGATGTCATGCATATTGAAAAGAATGTTTGGAGAACATCATTGGGTCAATTCTGAATGTCGGTAGAAAATCGAAAGACAATCTTTAGAGTCGACTTGATCTAGTTGACATGGGAATTCACCGTGATCTTCATCCCTATGTACTTCCGAATGGGAAATATAGGTTGTCGCCTGCTATTTTTGCAATGTCGAAGGAAGAAAAAGAAGTGTTCTACATGGTGTTGAAGGATATAAAGGTCCCAGATGAATATGCATCAAATATATCTCGATGTGTGAGTATTAAATACCAAAGACTATATTCCATAAAATCACATGATTATCACATCTTGATGCAAGATTTACTGTCAGTTGCTTTATGGTGTTGTATGTAAAAAAGGGTGACGTCTTATATAATTGAACTATCCAATATAATGAAAGCTATTTGTGGTAAAGTTTTGAATGTTGAATAACTTGAGAATGTACAAGATCGAGCCACCTTCACTTTATGCAATTTGGAGAAGATCTTTCCACATTCCTTCTTTAATATTATGGTGTACTTGCTAATCCATCTCCCTCATGAAGCAAACATTGACGGACCAATTTTCTATTGGTGGATGTATCCTATAGAGAGGTGCTAATTTATTTGTATAATTTTTCATTCATTCATGAATATGCCTTTTGTTATAACTTTTGATAATGTAGTAAATCGTGTTTAGGTTTCTATGCAAATTGAAGTCTTATTGTTGTAATAAGCGTTATCCAGAAGGATCAATTACTAAAGGTTAATTGGCAGAGGAGTGTATGGCTTTTTCTTCTAGATATTTAGAAGATGTTGAAACAATACTAAATAGACCAAGTAGAAATGCTTGGCTCACTGATCGTAACTTAGCCGAAACTTATTTATTTTAAAGTTATGGAGAACTAATCAGCAAAGTTGAAATTGCACACTTATATGATAGATCTTGGGTACAAGCACATCGATATGTTCTTTTTCACCACGATTCAATTTAACCATTACGCAAGTAAGTTTTAGAATTAAACCACTTTTTAATTCATCTTTTTTAATTTGTTTATCTTCTAACTAGTTAAATCACTTTTTAACACGGTGAGCACAAACAAATCTTGAGATCTCATTCACGCTCCCGAAGACTACAACATCAAGAGATTAATAAGTTATTCACAGAATCTTTTCACAAATGGTTAGGCCAAACGGTATGCAACTAAAGCTTTCATTGACAAATAATAATGTTTTCTCATAACATTTATAATTACTCAATTTACTTTCGATTCAATAGGCTTGAAGTGGGAAGGACGTCAATGATGAAGTTAAATGGCTTTCCCAAGGTCCGAATAGAGTAGTAAAAAAGATATAGTGTCTTCCTTATCAATAGATTCAGATTTCATACAAAATATCGTGAGAGATTGAGGCGAACTCAAAATTGTGGAATAGTTGTTAATTCTTCAATTGCAAGATATACTAGTGCTAGGGACAGTAATCCTGTTGAGGGAAATGTGGAGTATTACGGGCTTCTTACTGACATTATTGAGTTGGATTACTATGGCAAATGGAAAGTTGTCTTATTTTGATGTGATTGGGCTGATGTTAATACTGCTCGCGGAATTAAAATAGATCAATTTGGTTTTACAATTGTGAACTTCTCTCGATTGATTCACACTGGACAACAAATGATAGATGAGCCGTATGTATTTTCTTCTCAAGTGAAAGAAGTTTTTACTGGAAAGATTCAACTGATGAGGGTTGGTACGTTGTACTCCGTAACACCCCTAGAGACTTGTTTGACATGGGAAATGGAAGTAGAGATGACATCGATGAAAGATAAAAAACTTTGCCTTTTCCAGAACAAAACTTAAATGAAAATATCCCTATACTAGTACACAATTTCAATGGGTTCGCCAGGATGTGGATGAAGATATTTACGAATTATGATGTAAGATTTTACGATTTTTTAATTATATGTAATATTATAATTTAAATCTTGGTCTTGTTAAATATTTCAACTATTTTATATGTACTATTATTGTTGTAATTAGTTACTAAAATTTTAACTATTTTATGTGTATTGCAGAGAAAATGCCTAGACAAAGATTGTGAGATCTAAGTATTGTTCAAAATACTCCAAATTCGGAAGAAATAAATAGTGAACAACAGACTACTATTGGATCTTTGAATGTTCCGAATACACCTGACGAACCTGTAGAAATTCAAAATAATGTTAAATTTAATTTACATGCGTGTTGACTTTTATTATTGATTTTTTTTTCAAATTCTTATATTATAATATACCATTTTCAGTTGAAAGTGGTGGGATGCACAAAACTCAAGGACGTACGCTACTTAAAGATTTATACGAGTTAAATTCAGTCGAGCGTGTCAAAGTATCTAGAAACAATTTTGGTCAGTGGGAACACAAAAATTTACACTTTTTCATACCCTTTTTAACTTAAATTCATGCAAAATACGGTTAAATTCGTGTCGAACATGCTGAATTTTAATTAATTTTACAAGTATTTTTGATTAATTTTGACTATTTCTGACAGAATTACACAAAGGGCGAAAATAGCTCGGCAGACACAGCTAAAAGGACAAAACTGAGAAGCAACTTGAAGTATCGAGGCGAATTAATTTTCAGCCTAAGACAGTCAAAATATGTGTATTAATTCATAATATAATTAATTTTAATCTATACCCAACTTAATTTGGCCTAAATAAATTATTATTAATTAATTATGGAAAAACTGGTCCAGTTGAACCAAACTGATTGAACCAAACCAGCCAAGAATTGGGCAGCCCAAAATCGTCTATATGCTGACCCAAATCAGCTTATTAGCTGATTATTCAAGCTTGCAAAGAGGCCCTTGAAGACTTGTTCAAGTTGCAATTAAACCTCTCCACAATTGGTGGCTTTGTAGATTTGCCCCAAGCCATATTTAGCAAAGTTGAAGCCATCAACTTTGCCACATAGGTGGCCAGCCAAGGGGTGGCTCTTTGGCTGCTATTTTTAGCAAATTTTAGCTGCCACATTCAGCTATAAAACCCCCCTTGGCTGATCATTCAACACATCCCTCGTTCACATCTCTTCTCTCACAACTCTCCTCTGCACTTTCCCTCACTTTCCCATTCAAAGTTCATTGCTCTTGTGCTGATTTCTCCTCCTGGGAAAGGGGTTTCCTTCAGCCATTTTGGAGCAGCAACTGAGTGTTCATGGCAGCCTTGATTGGCGAGGACAACAAAGAAGAAAGAACGGAGCAACCTAGTCAAGCCGCGAAAACCACCGTATTTGATTCTTGTTCCCTATCTCTTTAATTTTTGTTGTTGTTATAATAAACATATCTATGAATATTTATGTTGTTGGAATGGTTAATTTAATCAGATTAGCTTGAATTTAATTCGTGTTGGGTTGATTGCATTTCATCTGCTTAAATTATTAAAAATTGTGTTTATGCTGTTATAGACCTCGGTTAGATGCTTGATTAAGTAAAATCATGCCTAAGTTATTCTTGCATTACAATTGTGAGGTAGCTAATGAATTAATTATTTAAATGGATTGAAATTGTAATTAATGGACGCAATACTTAATCAGTGCATGTTTATTCTTCTAAGGTAGCTGAAGGTTAAATTAGCATTGTATGTAGCGATACATTTGCCTTGCATACCTTGCAAGATTATTGTGATTAAACTGTTTCAAGGTAAGGATACCTTGTTACCTTACGTAGTCTTTTATATGCTTATTAAATTTAATTAATCATTTGAATTGACATAGGAATATGCAAGAGATTATTTTAATTCAATAAGTATGTATGTGCAATAACATGTTTGCTTATGAAAATCTGCTTAATCGATTGAACTGGCATAGGGATATGTCAAGAGATGAATGGATTTTTGGTAGGTGAGTATGTTCATAAGTTAGCAAATTACCGAGTTGCCATGAATTTATTCGTAACAACATGAACATGAGTGTAATAATTCTAAGTTAAAGAAATGTAATTAATCAAACACAATTAGGTCATCTTGATTAAATCATATTTTGAAATCATGCATTAGAACTTTTATTTTATTTATTTTACTTAGTTTAAAATCTTAGTTTTTAATCACCCTTTTCAAACAAATTATTTTTCCTCACCAAAGTTATTTAAATAGCATTCATAAATAATCTTTTTACAGTCCTTGTGGGTACAATAACTCGACATTTACTTGTCACTTTATTACTTGTTGCGATTGTGTGCACTTGCACATTTCTGCCGTTCCAAGTTTTTGGCGCCGTTGCCGGGGACTGTTGTTAAAAAGTCATTATTTGTTTAATTTTTTTGCATTTCGGTTTATTTTACTATTCAAGTTTAACTTAATTAATTTTTCTATGATTATTTCAGGTGTTTATGAGTATTGACCGAATTATTGACCTACTCCCTGTAAACCCTGAGACAGAAAGAACTTTTCGAGAGCGAAGAAGACAAGCGAATCAGAAGAGATGAATCTCGAAAATTTGAATCAAGGAAATGGAACAAACCTTGCTCAAAATCCTATCGTTATTGCTGGTGATAGGGATGGAGCCTTAAGACAATATGCCGTGCCAGTGTTTCATGATCTTAATCCGGGTATTAGGAGGCCCGAAATTAAGGCACAATAATTCTAGCTGAAGCTAGTTATGCTCCAGATGCTTCAGACTGTGGGCCAATTTAGTGGAATGCCTACCGAAAATCCCTATCTTCAATTAAGATTGTTTATGGAGATGAGCGATTCTTTCAGGTCAGCCAGAGTACCTGAAAATGCATTACGATTGAAGCTGTTCCCATATTCTTTAAGGGACAGAGCTCGAGCCTGGTTGAACTAATTGCCACCAAACTCAATTTCCACATGGCAAGAGTTAGCAGAGAGATTCCTTATGAAGTATCTCCCGCCTACCAAGAATGCTAAGTTGAGGAACGAGATCACTGCCTTCCAACAAATGGATGATGAGTCCTTGTCTGAGGCATAGGAAAGGTACAAAGAGTTATTACGGAAGTGCTCTCATCATGGAATCCCATATTGCATCCAACTTGAGACATTTTATAATGGTCTTAATGCTCATATGAGGATGGTAGTGGATGCTTCTACTAATGGTGCTCTTCTTTCTAAGTCTTATAATGAGGCTTGTGAAATCATCGAGAGGATTGCCAGCAACAATTATCAATGGCCAACCAATCGAATAGTATTAGGAAGATGAGTTGTTGGAATATATGAAGTAGAAGCTCTTACTTCACTCACATCTCATGTATCATCAATATCCTCAATGTTAAAAAATCTTACTACTAATGGGTCTAATAGTTTTGTAGCGTAGCCACCTAATCGATTTGAAAATATAGCCTGTGCCTATTGTGGGGGAGGAAATTTGTTTGAAGAATGTCCATCGAACCCGGAATCCATGTACTACATAGGTAACCAGAACCAAAATCGAGGAAGGCAAGGATTGCAATCCAATTTTTATAACCCATCGTGGCGAAATCACCCGAATTTTTCCTAGAATAACTAAGAGGCTAGAACCAGTAACACTTACGCCCAACCTAGACTGACCCTACCACTTAGTTTTCCCTAACAAGTTCAAAAACCAATTTAAGCTGAACCATCCAATAGCTTAGAGAATCTATTGAAGGCATACATGGCGAAAAATGACGCCACTCTAAGGAATTTGGAGAATCAAGTGGGCCAGCTTGCTACTGAACTCAGGAACTTACCACAAGGTGCTTTACCTAGTGATACAGAGAATCCGAGGAATCCAAGGAAGGAGCATTGCAAAGCGTTGACATTAAGGAGCAGAAAGACAGCAGAGCCCAACACCATCGAAGCTAAAAAAGGAGCAAGCTGATGCTCAAGACTCAAAGGAAGTTCAACCGAGTGTTGAAACTCTAGTTTCACCGGAGCCAGAATCTACAAAACCTAAAAAGGTTACTTCAGATCCAGCTAATTCTAATCAACTAATAACTCCATTAGAGACAGAGTTGCCACAGAAGACAAATCAACCAGTTCTAGTAAAGAAAATTCCACCACCTTACCCTCAAAAACTTCAGATTCAAAAGCAGGAGATTCAATTCAAGAAGTTCCTAGACGTACTCAAGCAACTTTATATTAACATCCCGTTGGTTGAAGCACTTGAGCACATGCTGAATTACGTCAAATTCATGAAGGATATCCTGTCTAAGAAGTGAAGACTTAGAGAATTTGATACGGTAGCTCTTACGAAGAAATGCAGTGCATATCTTCAAGACAAACTACCCCTAAAATTGAAGGATCCAAGATGTTTTACCATACCTTGCAACATTGAAGTAACATATTATCATAAGGCATTATGTGATTTAGGTGCGAGTATCAAATTGATACCTATGTCAATATTAGAAAGTTGGGGATAGGTGAAGTTAGACCAACTTGGTTACACTTCAATTAGCAGATCGATCCTTAGCACATCCAGAAGGAAATATCGAGGATGTATTGGTACGTGTAGATAAATTTATCTTTCCTACTGACTTTGTGATTCTAGACTTTGAGGCGGAAAAAGAAGTGCCAATTATCTTAAGAAGACCGTTCTTAGCAACCGAAAGGACCCTTATTGATGTGTGTAATCGACCCAGTTTGCCCGGGCCCATGTAAATAAAATAAACTAGAATAAAAACAAAAATAAAATAAAATAAACCAAAAGCCTAGTTTTAATACAGTCCATTTACAATAAACGGGCTTAAAGCCCAAACCAAATACCACCAACAACCTAAACCTAAACCCATGGCCGAATTACACCCTCAGACTACCCATACCTAAATAGACCCTGACCCAACTAAGTGGCCCAATGGCCCAATAACAATGTCTGGCCTAATATCTAAGCAGAAACAGAAGCCTAGGGTTTCTGAAACCCTAGGCGCCGCAAGCCAGCATAGCCCTCTCTTCTCGCCGCAAGCAGCATAGCCCATGGTCACGTCGCAATCAGCATGGATAACCTTCTCCACCACCATGGTTCTCGCGCTTTTTGACCTGCAAAAGGAAAGAAATCGATAGAAAACATCAAAGAATGGATGACATGATCTTTGTATTTACTTTTGATTTATTTTTCGGGGCTATAAAAGTCCCGATATAATTTGTAAAAAGGGAGGATACAAAAAAGGAGGCATATATACAGGGATATACAAAAATAATCCCAAATCAGTAAAGGTTTCTTTTATTTTTCTTTTTTCTTTTCATTTACGAGTACATTTATTTTTTATTTTTGTTTTATTTTTTAAAAAACCACACCTATAATATATATAAAATACTTAAAAAAAACTTACATTTTTGGGGTTTCGCCACTGAGGCGATTTGCCATGAGTTGTGCAGGAGGGCTCACAAAAATCGCCTTTGAGGGGAGAGGGAGAGCATCTCTGCTTTTTTTTTTGCTGAAGAAAAGAATGAAATTTTAATTTTTTTATATGGACATATAAAACGGCGCCGTTTTGGGGTTGATTACATTAGCCCAAAACGACGTCGTTTCACCCCTCTTAACCCGCGCATTGACCCGACCCGGGGAGGATCCGCGTGTTTTCGTTAAAAGGTCTAATTGCCATTTTAGTCCCTCCGTAATTTTATTATTTTTAATTTTGTTTAATTTAAATTATTTTTATTTTTAATTTAGCCCTAAATGTTTGTTTATATTTCAATTTAGTCCCTTGGGCTATTTAAAGGCTGGAAACAAAACGGCGTCGTTTAGGAGATGGGGTAGAATTGCCCAATAGGTCCCCTCGCATTTTGGCCGCTGTTCAAAGATCATCCTTTTTGGCATTTAAACCTTAAATTTTATATTATTTTAATTTAATCCTTACCCATTTGATTTTTTTGTTTTATTCTATTTATTTTCATTTTATTCTTAATTATTTTAGTATCATATATGCATTAAATTATTATTATTTATTATTTAGATTATTTTATTTTTCAATATTATTCATATATTATATTTTATTTAATTTTTTACACATTAGTTATTATATTACATTTTATTTTTATTTTATTTTGTTATATTATATTTTATATAGTATTTAAATTGTTTTATCATTAATATTTTATAAGATTTCTATATATTGTATAACATATATTATTTATGTGTTTTATATCACATATGTACTATTTATAATTATTGTATTTATAGATATATTTTATTTAAAGTTACGTATATTATTTATTTATAACTATTTTTATCAAATATTATCGTTTATATGTATATACATATTATTTTATAACTTGTATATTAGTTATATGTTATACATTTTCAAAATTTTATATTATTATATTATATTATATATTACTTCTAAAATCTTATTTTGTATAAAATTTATTTATATTATATAATATATATTGTTTATATTGTTTATATGAAATAAATATGTATTAGATTATTATATTATAAATATAGTTTTATTTAAAGTTATATATTATTATTTATTTAACAATATATTTTACGTATTTCTTTTATGAATATATATTATTTTTATTACTCCACATCATTTTTGCATATTAATTCATTTTTTATAATTCATATTTTTATTCCACATCATTTTTATTCAAAGTCATAAGTTTCTTAATTTACAATACCTATTATAATTCATTCTATCTTGTTATTGTATCTTACATGCACGTAAAGCTTTACATTTTTTATCTTTTGTTATTTATTGCATTATATCTTATATTTGTTTATCTTTTTTATTCATTTATCATTTGTATATTTAGCTTTAGTATAATTATCCTATTATCACTTGTTGTTTGATTATTCTTTCTTTAATTTATCTATTAGTAGTAACTCATAATATAATTTGTAAATATGGTGAATTACTATATGGAATTTATATTTGTAATGTATTGATACAATATTTTATTCAAATAATTATTTATAAGAAATATATTTTGCTAAATTTTCACATTTTTACTCAAAGTCTTTCTAAAAACGTGGTGATACAAAATATTTGGGGGCTTCAAGAAAAATTGTACCCTAACTCATTGGGTTTCGATTTTTCTCGTTGAACTTAAAATATTAAGTATCCCTTTTCTTTTGAAATCGAACCTTATAAACTTCAAATCAAAACTTATTTTCGGGGATTCAAAACTTTGTATCCTAACTTATTGGATATGATGTTTTGTGTCTCGGGGTAAGAATTTTCTACAAATAAAGACGAACTTAGTTTCGAAGTCATGATGTGTTATATCCTAACTTATTGGGTATACCATTTTATTTCTTTGAGATAGGTAAACCTTGGCTTTCTTTCAAATAAAAGGATCATATTTTAAAATTTTGACATTAGGACATGAAATTATCAATTAGGTACCAAATTTTGGGCGTTACGAGGGTGCTAACCCTTCCTCGTACGTAACCGACTCCCGAGCCCGTTTTCTTGTATTTCGTGGACCAAAAACCAGTGTTTGGAAATAAAACATTTTATAAGGTGATCCAATCACACCTAAGTAAAAAACAATTGGTGGCGACTCCCATTTTCGTTTTTTAAAGTCGACCCCCGTTTTTTATAAAAACTTAAAAATGGTTTTGACAATGTGCAGAAGGGCGAGCTTACTATGCATGTTTAGGATGATCAGGTAACATTTAATGTTTTTAAGTCTATGCGATTTCCATTACGCTTGATGATTGTTCTTTAGTATCTGATTTAGAGGATTTAATAGTGGAGAAGGAACTCAACTATATTTAGGATCCTTTAGAACAAATTTTGACATCAGACCCTTCGAATGATGAAGAGGAGGATGAATACTTAGCTTTGTTAGAAGCTAATCAAAGGAGATTTAATCCACAATCCCGTTTTGAATCTTTGGAATTAGAGAAAAGGGATTGTTCCTAACCAAAAGTGTCAATCGAGGAGCCACCTAAATTAGAACTCAAGGTACTACCTGTAAGAGCCCAATTTTGACCGGGCCCGTTAAAAATAAATAAATAATAAAACCAAAGTTTTTAATAGTCCATCTAGAAAACCACAAGCCCAAAACCCATTTACACCCCAAAACATATTAAAATATCATTACAGCCCAATACCTAAAGACTAACCCAACAGATCTTGACCCAAATACTCGGACCCAACTAAATGGCCCAATACGAGGGTGGCACAACAACCAATTAATGTCAGCAACCTAGGGTTTTTTGAAACCCTAGGCGCCGCAAGAGCAAGCGCCCCAGCAGGAGCCCAATCGTCGAGCCGTAATGCTCCAACAGCCCTTCGATTGCGCCACCAATTCGCGCCGTAGTTAGCGCGTCTCATCTCTGCCGAGACTTCCATCAATCACATGCACAAACAAGGAAACAGACATCAAGCAAATAGGCAAAAACACACATTTATTTCCTTTTCAAATCTATTTTCGGGTTTATATAAACCCAACAAAAACTTGTAAAACGGACACAGAGAGAATAAAAAAATACACACAAAATACAGAAATAAAAGAACAGATTTTTGCAATACAAAGGTGATTTTTTTTATTTACGCATTCTTTATATTTTTTTTGCACGCATATTTTTATATAAAAAATACAAAAATAGAGAAAAAAGAGCTTTACCTTTCGATTCGCATCTGAGGAATAATGTAACATCCTAAAATTGGGCCTAGGAGAATTGAGCCCAATGGGCCTTGAGAGTAGTAGCGTTTAATTTTTTTTTTGGAGAATAAGAGATCGGCTTAAATGCAAGTTGGACCAATTAGATAAGTGAGTTTGGAAGGTTAGGGGGCTTCTATGAAGTCCCGGGTTCAAGTTAGGCCTTAGGAAAAATTTTAGTTTTAGGTGAAAAAACCTTGGAGGTTGGCGGGTAGGCCTTAAGAATAAAATGTGGAGGAAAATGACACAAGTGGAGTGTGTGGTGTAGTGGCAAAGTGACGCCACTTAAGGACAAGGGAATGACGCCACAAGGAAGGAAGGAGGTCCAAGGTTCTAGTTGTAGCGTTTGCATTCCTTTTAGATTATTTTTATTAAATGAATTTAGACATTGGCCATAGGGTTATATTTAGTTGCATGGTTTAAGACACAATGAGCTAGTTGGTAAAGTGGCTAGCAGTGGATTATGTTACAAGGGAGCCCGGGTTCAATCTCATAAGAAGCAAGGAGTATTTATTTTATGGATTGACGGTAAGAGTTTCAGCTTGAATTTAAACTCATCGACGGAGGGATCCCACATCGGAAAGATACAAAGAAGGAAGGTGAAGAGCTAGCTATATAAAGAGCATTCCAGAGGAGAGTTAAGATACCTTGGTGGGCGTTTGGGCACGTGGAGTGGTCACAACGCGTTTAACACCGCACTCTATCGGTGTGTAACTCTTTCTACTCTAGTTGTAGAGCGGCAAATGCCAAGTGCTTGGCCACGGCAATAGTAGTTACATGAGCGCAAGGCCACGTGTGGGGCTTCACGCGATAGTTGAGGCCATCAAGAGTATTATTGTGGGTTAGTAATTGCTTGGGCGCGATGGGCGAAGTGGGCCCAATGGGCCCGTGGGGTCAATTGGAATAAATTGTATGATGATATAGTATATAGTGAACTAGACTAGGTGGAACCTATATACGTGGTCGGATTTGTTAGGTGAGCCACACGAAGCGTGTGGGCTGAATGGGCCAAAATCGGGTTTTAGGCCCAATAGTCTAGTGACGACCAGAAAATGGTAGCCGAGTCACTCAGGGTGACATTAGACCTTCGGGAGGGCCATTGCAAGTGCAAAATTACGAAAATACCCTTGGTGAGTAAATTACGAAAATGCCCTTGATGGGTAAATTATGAAAATACCCTTGGTAAGTAAATTATGAAAATACCTTTAGTGGGTAAATTACGAAAATACCCTTGGTAGGTAAATTACGAAAATACCCTTGGTGGGTAAATTACAAAAATACCCTTGGTAGGTAAATTACAAAAATACCCTTGGTGGGTAAATTCTGAAAATACCCTTGGTAGGTAAAATTACTGTTATACCCTTAGAGGTTGGTTAGCTTGATTATGTTGTATATTATTATTCTGATTATGATGGTAATTCGTTTCATACGTTATCTTTGATATATAATTTGCATACATGTTATAACGCATACACGTAATTATTATGACCGATGAACATTGCATGAAAATGGGTATGATGAGAGGAGGGAAGGATGATTTAGACCGTCACGGTGGTTTTGACCACACGTGGGTTGGCCCCACTTTCCTTATTATTTGTGACTAGTCTCGATGGTTTTGACCACCGTGGTTTTGACCACACGGATATTATTTGTGACTACACCATCGATGGTTTTGACCACACATGGATTATTGTGACTCGTCCGGTGGTTTGGTACCATAGTGGGTTGGCCCCACATGTTGATTACTGGATTGTCATCATGGTTTTGACCACACGGTGGTTGGCCCCACCATATGATTTGTGACTACGGTCACCAGTGGTTTTGAGCACACTTATATGATTTGTGACTACGGTCACCAGTGGTTTTGACCACCAGTGGTTTTGACCACATGGGGTAGACACAGGAGTTCGGTTGGTTAGGTTGGGTTTGCATGATTTGCATATTGACATATCAAATGTGTAAGTGCCTTGTTATTATCGGGATGGGGATTTACACACTGAGTCTCGGTGACTCACCCCTTTCCCTTACATTTGCAGATGAGGCATAGATCGAGGATGTAGAGCCGGGGTGGGCTCGAGGTGGCCATGCACTATGTTTTCGGGTTTTATTTCAATTACTTTTTTGGGTTAATTTACTTTTAAATTTGGTTTTGTTATGTAATAAGGCATTGGGTATTTTATTTGGTTTCAGCTTTCAATTTGGTTACTGCTTATTATTAAATGATCAATATGGGATATTCCTAAAATGATAATAAACCGTTTCTTATTCAAAATTACTTAAACTCGATTTCTCACAACAACTATAAAGAATACGAGCTTTTTAACGAACGCACAATTTTTAGACATTCCTTTCATGTGACATGCCAGATCCGGTAGTAACGTTTAGGCTGGGTTTGGGGTGTTACAAATAAAGTTTTCGGCCTCTAACTGCTGGCCATGGATGCACCTAAGGCTCGTGAGCACTCAGTCCCTGATCCCGATGACCAAACCCCAACAGAGGGGAAGAGGGATCAAGAGAGAGTTTGGAAAAAAAATTTTAACACTAAGGCCAAATGAATTTTTGGTCAAAAAATTGACCTTTATAACATGTTGAAAACGACGTCGCTTTCGCTTAAGCCAATAAGCGCTAAAACGACGTCGTTTAGAAGATCAGGATCCGCGCGTTGACCCGACCCAGGGAGGATCTGCACATTTTTATAAAAGGGTCTAATTGCTGAATAAACCCTTCCGCATTTTTTTGTAAAATTCAATAACATTTTTCCTTACTTTCAATTTTGACCCAAAACTTACATTTTGTTTCAATTTAACCCTCGGATTACTTTAAGGGCTAAAAATAAAACATCACCGTTTTTAAAAATTTGGCATAATTGCCATTTTAGACCCTACAGTGTAATGCGCCTTTATAATTTAATCCTTATTTTATTTTATTTTTTATTTTAAATTATCCTAATATTATATTAAATTGTTTTATTGTACTAATATGTTATATTTTTATTATATTAATTTTATTAATAGTATAAATTCACATATTATTTTGTGATCTTTATATATATATTAAATTACTACTATTTATTATTTTATTTGATTTATTATTATTTAAATTATATATATTATTTTAGAATTTGTATATTTGTTATCGTATTACATACTTTCAAAATTTTGTATATTATTATATTATATTATATAGAATCATTTTATGCTTTATAAATTTTGTATATTATATAACATATATTGTTTATATTATTTATATTAAATATATAATTTTGTTTTAATTATTGTAAATATGTTTTTATCATTTATTTATTTCAAAGATGTATTTTATTTTCTCAATATATATATTTTATTTTTATTTTATTTGGTTTATATCATTACATGAAATTTTTATGTTGTATGAGAAATTTTCATATATATATTAACTTGTCATTGTTGCTTAATATATTCTATTTATTCATTCTCTTTTATTTATTTATGACCCTCAATGTAGTTATTTTTATTTATTAATTGTTATTTTATATTCTATTCATTTATTGCCTATGTTAACATGAAATTTTAGTATATCGTAGTTGTTTTTGATATTTATATATGATAATATTTTCTTAGGGATTATCGTTTAGAATAGAATACATTTTTTGCAAAAATACTATATTTCATCTAAATGTTTTTTAAAATAAGGCAATATTTTGGTATTTAGAAATTCGGGAAATAGTGCCCTAACGTGCTGGGTTTCGATTTCCTGTTTGGCTAAATAATTAAATATCCTTTTTAATAACATTTTGTAAATCATGAGATGATTTTAGTTACGAGAGTTTAAAAATATCATGTCCTAACGTGCTGGATGTGATGTTTGTATTCTTTCGGAATAAAGTAATCTCAAATTTTAACTCCAATTGTTCAGAAATCATACTTTAAGTTTTTTTTTAAAATTTTCAACATTAGGACATGATTTTATCGATTAGGTACCAATTTTTGGGCGTAATGAGGGTGCTAACCCTTCCTCATCAACCGATTCCTAAACCCGTTTTCTTGTTTTTTGTAGGCCAAAATCAAATGTTTTAAAAAATAAAACGTTTATATTACAAGGTGATCCAATCACACCTAAGTAAAAGGGATTGGTGGCGACTCCATTTCTGTTTCATTTTTTAAAGTCGACCCCATTTTTTATAGAACTTAAAAATGGTTTCGGCAGCTTGGCGACTCCGTTGAGGACCTAAGAGAGTCAAGCCGTAAAATTGATAATTTCATGTCCTTTTTTTCGAATTTAAAATTTTGATTTTTTTAAAACAAAAACATGTTCCCTTATTGCATATAGATTATATATATATATCTCTGCATTGCACTGCATGACCGTTGTGGTCACACCCTTAAGTGGGAGCGAGAAGCTATACCTTCGTGAGGTTTTCACCTCCGCATGGGCTAGTGGATTGCTTCCAGGATACATCTGTACCTATGTCTTCGTGAAGTTTTCACTTCCGCATGGCCATAGGGAATGTATTCCCCTGAACCGAACTCGGTCCGTATGAGCCTATAATGGGTGAGGATCGAGGAATCTGCTGGTTCAGGTACCTCAACTTTAGAGCTAAATCGCATATAGTAAACCCTAAGAACCCGCCTTAGGTAGAGCTATGCCAAACTTTAGTAGTTACCTAGATAGGTGTGTGTTTATTTCACTTACTTTATATTTTATTCTGTGGTACTAACTCTTTGTGTTTCATTTTTGTACATATCATTTCACATTTTTAGAGATATCTATTCACAGTCAATTTCTAAGTTAGAAAGCTGGTTATAGAGAACGAGTTCCTTGATAAAGTGGGAGACAATGCAACTGTTCGCATATGGTCAGAGCAAATGCAATCGGAGAAAGGGAATAGCTTAATTGACGGGTATGTATCTAAACTATGGAATTTTACTCGTATTAGTATGACACAGAATGAGTTCCGAGAGTTGAAAGAGATGTGGACCTAGTGGGACGATGAGTCAAAGCAGATATTCTATCGTAATTATGGCGATCTACCTTACTTGCTCGACATCAAGGTAGATAAGCATTTATTCAGGGCCATGTGTAACACCCCAAACCCGGCCCATTAGTCCTGACCAGATCTGGTATGTCACGGAGTAAAATGATTTAAAATATCTTGAGTGCCTGGTGAAAACTTGTTAAAATAAGGCTAAGGTGTTAAAACGGGGTTTGATAAAACTCAGTTGAAATTATTTTTTTTTTTAAAAACATGGTTGAGTTGATAAACCCTTTGAAAACGTTTGATCATGTAAACTTTTAAAATTTGTCAAGGTTATAGTTGACTTGGTGTATTTCGTTACCCGATGGTAACATCTTTGAAAACCCGTAGAAGTTATTAAGTTTGAACAGTTACTTTTAACCAGTTCACTTAACATTTCATTTGTAATATAACATAAGTAAAATAAAACAATAAAATAAACATCCAAATAATTAGCGGCCTTATTACAACCCAAAATAAAAGACTTGGGAAATAAATGAACTAAAACTGATTTAAATAAGGTTCTAGATCTGAGAAACAAGCATGGCCGCCTCGAGTCCTCCCCAGCTCCATCTCCGCGATCTACTCATCTGCAAAATAGTATGGGAAGGGGTGAGTCACCAAGACTCAGTGTGTAAATCCCCCACCTGGAAAATACAACTCATACACAATTTATTAATAAAAATGTAAATATGCAACCCAACAAACCATCCATACTCCTTTACTACCCCGTGTGGTCAAAACCACTGGTGGTCAAAACCACTGGTGACTAGAGTCACAAATAAATCTGATGGGGCCAACCCATCGTGTGGTCAAAACCACTAGTGACAGTCCATAAAAATCATCCCCCTCCTCTCATCAATCCCACCATCATCATGCTTACATATCAATTATCATATATCATGCATTTATGTATAGCATTGCATTTAACAGCATATGATGGCATACTCAATCATATTTCATAGATAAAGTAATAGGGGACTTACCCAGAATCCATGCATAAGCCCACAAGCAAATCACTACCGTAATTATTAACAAGGCAACAATAAAGCAAAGTTTACTAATAAAGTGTGTAAAGAGTTTACACACCTGTTACCACCGAAATTCCTAGATCCCGAAGATCCGATCTACGACGCTAGATTCTTGACCCTATAATCGGCCAACAACAGAGTTAGGGACTTAGGCCTATTCGGCCAAACCAAAAATCTCGGAGGATATGTTGTACTTGAAATATGGCCTTTAGCCGAATGTGCTTAACCATTACCAAACTTACCGAAATCCCGAATTTGTCACTTGAGTCTTCGAGATCCCTAACAAAACACATGTTAAAATCGGCTTGCACAATCACACATAATCAAGGCCTATGGCTGAATGTTACTTACCACCCTATCATAGGAAAACAAATCCCGAAAGCTTCCTTCAATCGGCCAAACCTTAAATCCATACAATTGATTAGTTTTCGGCTTTTCCAAGTATCTAATGGAAAGATTAAAGAGAATCCCTTACCGTAGACTTACCAAAACAATTAGTAGAGAATGGAGGATTAGATCTACTGCTTTGAAAATCCCGGAGTTCCTAGGTGAAATCGGTTTCAAAAGTGGTTAGCCAAATCTTCAATAAATGCCAAATCTCGGCTTTTCCCCTTCATCTAAATCGACATAGAACAAAAGAATATGGAAGAAGAGTTTCGACAAACACTTACCTTCCCAAACTGATTGAAAAAGAAATCCCGAAGAGAAACTTGTGCTCACTTGCTATTCGACCAAAGTAGCTCTAATGGAGGAGAAAAGATTTCGGCATAGGAGGGGAGTGGATTCGGCTAAATAACAAGAAGAAATAAGTGAAAAAGGTGATAAGGGTTTGAAGAATTTTGGGGCAAAGATGACTAGAGAATTCGGTCAAGGAAGCAATTTGAGAAAAAAGAAAAGCAATCAATTGAATTTCGACAACCCTTCCCCCTTTCACTTAGCCGAATATGCCATCACAAGAGCCCTTCATTTGGCCACCTCTCCCCTTTTGATAATTCTTATCTTTTGATTAACACCCATATAATTAAATTTAAAACAAAGTTTATCCTTTATCCCTTATTAGCCGAAATCACCAAAAATAAGGACTCATCCCATCCTTTCCAAAGTCCCATATGCCGCCAACTCTTCCCTCTTCATGGCGCCATCCTTAAAAAAATAAAAATAAAAGCCTTATGCTATTGCCGTGACTCGAACTTGAGTCCACTTGCCAACACCCTTAAGTGGCGGCCCAAACCACTCCACCAAACGACTTTCATGTCCAAACCTTACCCACAAAATCTGTTAAGGCCTTCCAACTTAGCCCCTTTCTTTAACGCCCCAAAAAGCCCAAAAACAAAAACGCATCCTCCCTTGTAACTCCCATGACTTGAACCTCCTCTCTTGAAGCTCCCTTCGACGCCATCTTCATAGCACTTAAGTGGCGCATGAAAGCCACTTTGCCAAGCTATTTCTTGTGTCATGTTTCTCCCAAAACTTCTCTTAACCCCTATCTCCTAGCTCCCTCCTTTTAAACACTTAAAAAGAAATTTTTAGTCCTAAGTCAGGCCTAGCTCGGGGTTATTTCTAGACCCTAGAACATGCTTAGCCATCATAATATTCATTTCTTCAAGCACACACACATGGAAAATAATTAAATTTTTAACAACCCCTAATTTAGGATGTTACAACATGACTCAGTTTTGGAACTCTGCTTATAGTTGTTTCACTTTTGAGGAAGTATATTTAGTGCCCACGCTGGAGGAATATATGACCTTGCTTCGCTATTTGAGGTTCCAAGTCGACAAAGCTTATTTTAGGGCTGCCTGTAACACCCCAAACCTGGCCTATGCAGAATGACTGGATTTGACATGTCACATGAAGAAAACGGTTAAAGAACTTATGTTTCTTACTTAAGAGGCTATTGTTTAGGAAAACAGATTTGATTTAGAAATAGTCGATAAAAATATTACTAATCTTGAAAGGTTGAAGAATTAATAATTAAACTAGTGATATTTTAAAATCGTGACTTTTGAAAATAGCGTTGATAGATCGAAAGAAAATCCAAGTTAAATTATTTGTAAAAGTTTGTTATGAAATCCATTTGTTAATATATTTTGGAAAACCTTTATTTATGATTTTAGAAAAATCCCCATTTAAAAATAATTCAAGAAAATAATAAATGCGTCTAAGCTCAAAGCAAATTAAAGTTTATCCCAGAGGCCTTATTACAACTTTAAAACCCAAAATAGTAAAGAAATAAAATAAGCGGAAGAAGAAATTAAAAATTCAAAACACCATTTCTG
Organism: Gossypium rotundifolium; assembly: GCA_025506655.1. Classification (NCBI taxonomy): domain Eukaryota; kingdom Viridiplantae; phylum Streptophyta; class Magnoliopsida; order Malvales; family Malvaceae; genus Gossypium; species Gossypium rotundifolium. Next base: position 9,543,223 of record CP106730.1, on the reverse strand, counting down.
AAGTATAGCCTCCACCGAGTCATCCATAGCCCAGGTCCACATTACTGAGCATTACCTACAAGGATTAAGAAAGAAGGGGGTGAGTTACAAGAACTCAATGTATAATCCCCTTACCGTTATCCACTGGGCCTGAACCCGTTTAACAGCATCCTGGGCCTAAGCCCCTTTTACATAATAATGCATCAAATAAATCAAATGAATGTAATGCAACCCAAACCCAACCTAATAATCCATCCGCTACACACCACCCGTACCATCCTATCACACCTGTGGGGATCAAGTCAACCCACCCCGCCAAACACACCAATCACAGGCATTTTGCCATTCATAACATATTTGATTGTGGCCAAGCCAACAGAATCATATTGAATCACATTAAAAAACATTTTTGTGCAGTGCCACCGAAATTACTTCTCTTCAGCATTTTCCCATCCCATGCAAAATTATGTAAATGCAACATACATAGTAAACCATGATATTTACAAATATAAACCACAATCATTAATTCAGAGATTTATTACAACAATTCGACCCATTACAACACTTTGCAAATCAGCCCATTAGGCAATCTAACAAATCGGCCCATTAGGGGCATTTTAATAATTCGGCCCATTAGGGGCATTTTTGTAATTCGACCCATTAAGGGCATTTTCATTATTCGGCCCATTAAAGGTATTTTCGTAATTCGGACCATTAGGGGTATTTTCGTAATTCGGCCCATTAGGGGCATTTTCGTAATTCGGCCCATTAGGGGCATTTTAGTAATTCGGCCCATTAAGGGCATTTTCGTAATTCTCATAGCCCAAAGGTATTTCTGTAATTTTACCCATCGAGGGTATTTTCGTAATTTTGCAACCCCAGACTTAACTACTAATTTGGGGCATAAAAATTGAAATTGTTCATCCGCGTCATGTTGACTAAATTGCCTATAACTCGCGTTAGGAAACTCAAAATTTAGATCCGTAAATTTTCCTTGAAACTATACTCATATATCTTCTTACTACAATTTTTCTAGAATTTTTTGGCCTAGCCATTTAGTACAGTTTATTCATTAAATTTTCCCCTATTTCACTGACCAACGGTTCTGACCTCTCTTACCCTAAATTCAAATATCTCCTAGTACAGTTTTTATATGTTTCTCCCACTTGTTTCTATTGAAAATAGACTCACTAAAGAATCTATACATATAAATTATAACTCATAATTCACTTTTTACAATTTTGAATGATTTTTCTAAGACAGAAAAGGGAACCACGAAGTCATTCAGAACCAGTCTCACTAAAATTAAAATATCACAGAATATAAAATACCTCTTCCTACTCTGTTTCTTTCATATAAAAATAGACACAATAAGCTTTAATTATATACCTTATTCACCTTCTAATTCTCTTTCTCCTATTTTTTGTGATTTTCCAAAATCACATCTCTGCTGCTAGCTAAAAATTGTTTCATTGCAAAATATGGTTTCCACTACGAACATACGTATGCCCGAGTGATCACAAATGCCGATTTCTGATTTTTGATCTTTCGACCAAATCACAAAAAATTTCATGCAAATATTCAGAGAGGTGTGAGATTACACACCATTTCAAACATGTATTCGGAAGGGTACGAGATTACACACCTTTTTTGGATTTCCTAAAGAGCCACTCTTCGTTGCCCCCAAAATCGTGATCCTTCCCTACTAGGTTCTAAAATCCAGCCTTGCACTTTGGCTATTGCAACGAGTTCCTAAAGTAAATAAGTGATGCAGCAAAGGGGTTAGCCTTCACCCAATACTTGGCCCTTCCACAAGAGCAGGAAGTTGATATCATCACCATAAAATAGAATCACATGAGCGGTGTAAAACATCAAAATAAAGAGTAACATCTTACCACCAATATTCGGCCTAATCTCCCACTTACCAATCAACTTTCGAAACCAAGGCTAAGAGAAATATTAGGAGTAGCAAAGGATGGATTGATTCGGCCCTCAAAATGTTGATTAAAGAAGAAAAGAGATGGGTTGTAAAAGAAAAGAAAAGATGGAGAAAGTGTGCTACATGGTTTCGGCTAAAGCAAAAGAAAAAGAAGTTGGAAAAGGAAGCACTAAAATTGTTTAAAAAGAATGAAAACTTCACAAGCACAAATTTGCATAGAGGCTAAAGGCAAAATTCGGCTCCCTTCTTTCTCCCTACCAAAACCTTGTATCATCTTCACCAAAAAGATGAGTGTTGACCAAAACTCTTTCCAAAACATCTTCCTCATTATAGGCCAACATGTTCCCTTCTCTTTCCTTTTCTTTCATTTCTTTCCTTCTTTTTCCCCTTATCTTCCTCCTTACCATAGTCCTTAGCCTCCTTTCCATCAATAAAAAGTCTTCCCTTACCATATATAAAGCTTGGCCAACACTTACCTTAAAGCACCAAAAATATTAATCCAAAATAAGTGCACTAGGTGGGATTCGAACCCAAGCTCTCCCCTCTGCCATTCACGCCACTTGCCACTAAGCCACAAGCTCCTGTTGTGCTAGCTAGTTGCCCAATTATTCCCTTATGCTAGATACCACTTGCCTTTTCCCCTTTAAATGCTTCAACACTAAAATTTTCCTATGGCCTAACTTGAACCCGAAACTTCCTAGAAACCCCGTAACTTTCCAAAATCACCTTTCCAATAAGTCTAACTTGAAATAATGTCGTTCTCTTATTCTCAAAAATTTTAAATGCTTTCGTGCTCAAGGCCCAATGGGCCTAATCCCACTAGGCCCAATTTTGGGATGTTACAATGCCAATGTTCCAACTTTTGTGAAGAAGTTGATGAGTATCACAGGGATGAGTGAACAGTGAGTTACAGCTAGAATCCAAGAGAAAGGTGAAGGTAAATGCATACCTTGGGTGAGTTTGAGAGACCTAATCCTAGCACATCCAGATGAAAAGAAGAAGATCGACGTCTTCGCCTTATGTATTATGGTTTGGTGATCTTCCCCAAAGCTCTAAGACATATAGATGAAGTAGTTACTGATTTATTCGACAGACTTAACAAAGGGATCACACCTGTATTTGCGATATTAGCCGAAACGTTCGGATCTTTGAATACATGTTAGAGAGCTGGTGAACGAAAGTTCATTGGATGCGTACAGTTATTAATGGTTTGGTTTCACAGTCATTTTTGGACGATTGACAAGGTTCCTTACCGAGTGTTCTCTGAAAGTTATTCTCCCTTAAAGGAGGCCATAGCTACGACAAGGAGAGATGACATATCAGAGGAAAGATGGAGGGAAATTCTTCAAAATCTCCAAGAGGAAGATGTTGAGTGGAAAGCCTCTTGAATGGTTCTTGACGAAGTCATTTATCGGTGTGGAAATTTTGATTGGGTACCTCTGCTTAGAGTATGTGGAGTTGTTGGATACGCACCGCTGCTCATTCTAAGGCAATACAAAACAAGACAGTTCGTACCGGTGACATATGGGTTAGCTCAAAGGAATTCTCATATAAGGGGGATAATTATAAGAAAAAGATTCGAGAGGTTTCTGAGGCTTGGAAGCAGGCTCGCCGTATGAAGATATTGACTGGAGGACCGATGACAACCCAAGAATATAAAGAGTGGTCGAGCAAGAGGATCAATGATAACATCCCTGGTCCAAGTTTGGAGGGTGCTCGATCGATGAAGGAGTATTTACAAATGGTCCCATCGGAGTTAGAGATTATAAAGCAAGACTTTGAAAGGCAAAGTTTAGAGCTCGAAAAGAAGATAGAGAAGCTAGAAGAAGAAAACATGTATTTGAGGCTAGATGTGGATGTTCAGAAATCAGAAGCCGAGAAAGTAAGAAAGGAGAAAAGGAAGATTGAGGAAGATCGAGATAGCTTGAAAATTGAATATAAGAAAATGCATCCATCGATGAAGAATGCTGGATTGGGGAAGACTTCGGAACAGTGGCAATAAGTGGTCCAAGAGGAAAAGGCCAAAGCTGATTATTGGAAGAGGAAATTTCAAGAAATGCAAGCGCGAAACGAGGCCTTAGAGAAAAACTTGGTAGAAAGTCAAAGTGAAAAAGAAGAATTAAAAGCTAGAGTGGCTGAACTTGGATGGTCTCTTCATCACCATTAAAGCCGTAATTTCGCGATCTAGTTAAAGTCAAGCCTGAACAAGATTGAGGAAATAAAGGGTAGGATCGAAGAGTTAGAATCAACATTGCAAAGTTGTGAACTTTGGATCGAGCTTCTTGAAACAAAAGAAGGGTGTCTGAAAGAAGAACTCCATCATTCCCATGATCAACTCAAAAGTCGGGATTACCTCATAGGTGAGGCAATAGTTCAGATTCGAGAGGTAGCTGATCATCTACAGACTTTGGCTACACAGGCTGATATATTAAGTATGAAGTATGAGCTACAGTCGGATCGTAGTCAAGAGCTAACTTCTTTGTTTGGGAAAATCAAAACTTTAGGACTTAGGGCGAAAGCGTATTTGTAGTCCGTTTTATGTAAAGGATTTTGTTTTCTAATAAAGTTTTCTAAAGTGAAGTTGAATCAGAATCGATGCCTCTTTGTATTCATGCATTTGCATTACATCATATCATATGCATTTAAGTCCATAGAGAGAGTCTAATTAGTTGAGATTATATAGAGAGAGAGAGAAGGAAAAAGGGAAGCAAAATCTAGAAGCTGAACATCCTTACGGTACACGTGCCAAATCAAAGAAAATAGATCAAATATTGGAACAATTCTAAAGAGAAATGCAAGACCAGATGCAAGAGCAAATGGAAAAACTCCAACAAGAGATAAGGGACCAGATGTTGGAGGCTCAAAGGAACATGATGGCCCAAATGGCCCAGATGATGAGTGGGATGATGGAAAAAGGAAAGGGTCCCATGGCTATTACTGGAGAAGAGAGCGAAGGCAATCCCCTAGGTTTTACTCCACCACATGTGTCAGCACAACCTGAAGAGTATCCCCAAAGGCCATCTGTCACAATTAGGCCTCAAGAAGGGCAAGCTGATACTAGACCGCCCATGAATTTCTAAGTCGGCTCTGGATCTAATCCAAGAGATAACCCAGCCAATCCTATTATCCCTGACCTAGACATAGCACAGAGAGAGGGGATCAGAACTAAATCTTCAAGACAGTTTGAAGATCGTTCTAGATGGTTGGAAGAAACATTCAAGGCTTTGTGTAACACCCCAAACCCGGCCCAAACACTACAACCGGATCTGGTATGTCACTAAGGAGATTTTATAAATCTTGTGACACTTTGGAAACAATTATCAGGTTTAAACATTTATACCAAAAACTTAGTAATTTATTAATTCATATAAGAGATGAAGTTATAAATGCCTTGGCATTTTTTTTTAAATAAAATCGAAATTTAATACTTGTCTTAGCTTAATTTAAACATAAAATTTAAAATACCTAATAATAAAAGCCCAAAAACCAAAACAAAATATAAAGCTAGTGGCCCATGGCCTTATTACAATGAAACTTTAAACCCATTAAATAAAAATATTAAGAAAATAGCAAACTAAAGTCTTTTGCCGAATCCAAAGTACTCTATCGCATGGCCACCTTGCGCTCCTCTCCAGCCCGGTCCGATGCACTAAGTGCTACCTAAAAATATTAAATAATAGGTTGAGTCGCGATGACTCAGCAGTGCAACCCTCATGCACCATTAGATTTGGGCCTTAGCCCCACGTAATGTAATAACAGATTAATATATATAACAAAAATTATGCAAGCCCAACCCAAATCCTAGGTTTCCATCAGCTACACGCCACCCGTACTAGCCATTCACACCATTAGGGATTTCTACAATCAACCCACACCGCTACACGCCATTGATGGCAGTCATGCTGCTCATTGTCAGATCATGGCCATAGCCACTACAATAGGTCATGGCAAAAGCCACTATAATAGGTCACGGCCAAGTCACATAATGTGTCACACAAAAGCCGCAACAACAGAATACTTCCCCTTAAAATAAACCCAACCCCATGCAATCACAGAAAATTGGCATACTCATATCATTTAATCAGAACATTCACTTAGAATGACAGGGATCACTAACCTGGTGATTTGCTTATACCCTCTGTGGGTTTCAATCGTTATGCCGGGATTTCGACATTAACCAGAATATAACAGATTAGTAAACATACTTTAACAGGCCATCTAATTGGTGTGGAAGTGTTACACACCTGATATCGCGTAGCTTTACACCCTTAGTCAATATCTGGATCTACAACCCTTAGTCTAAAACCTTGCTCAAAAGCTGGAAGAACACGAAGATTTGGCCTCCCCTACAATCGGCCAAGGGTTAGTAAATACCCGAATTTACATGTTGAAAATCAGTAGATCTCCTTACCTTGAAATCCTGACAGTAACACGATTAGAGTGTTACTGAACTATAACTTAGAGATCTACGCGATTGACTCCTCTTCAGATCCCGAAATACAAAAAATAAGAGAAAAATTCAAGATTAATTTCCTTATAGCCATTCGGCTAAAGTCCCTAAAAAGCCGAAAAGGATTGAAGCCTTAAGAATCGATACTTGCCTTTGATTTCCTTTAAGATTCAGTACAAGCAGATGCCACGGAGAGGATTCGGCTTCTAGGGATGAAGATTCGGCTAAGATGAGACTTCGGGAATAGAGACTGAACTCTTGGAGATTTTGGCTATAGAAGGGAATAGAGGTGTAGTTTCGGCTTTTAGAAAATAGGAGAAGAATAACAATGGGGTCAGAGAATTTGGCTAACTGAAGAAAAAGAAAAGAGAGGGAGAATGGAGTGGGGTTTTTCGGCAGAGAAAAGAAAAGATGATAGCAACTTTAGCAGCAATTTCGGCACCCACCTCTGCCTATAGGAAACCGATTCCTCCCCTCTGCAGAGTTTAATTTTTGGCCAACACTTACACTGGAAGATCACCTTTATCCTTCTATCCCTTATCCCTATCAGAATACTCATCCATAAGAGGCCACATTTGCACCAACTTTATCCCTTTATTTTATCATAATATCCTTATAATTTAAATAAAATAAAATAAAAGAAACACTCCTAAATAATAGCCTTTGCCGTCCCCTCCTAGTCCCCTTTTAAGTGCCGAAATTTGGCCCTACAATTTGGGCCCTCCTCAAGCACTATTGATGCCACCCTCTGTCCTCCTTGTGGCGCCTTCTAGCTTTGGTCCCCAAGCCCAATTTGACATTTTTAACATAGATACCTACTTTTACACCTTATAATGCCCAAACAGAATATTTTAATTGAAGTCTCAGCCCATTCCTGAGCCCAATTAGTACCTCAATTCCCAATTTAACATATTTAAGCATACAAGCATATTAAATGCACATGCCCAATAATTCGAGATGTTATACTTTGAAAAATGCCGACCATCACCATGGCATTGACGCAAAGGACTTGAGTTTGGTCCCAGATCTGGTGCTTCTTCATAAATTCAAGATGCTAAAATATGAGAAGTATAATGGAACTAGTTGGCCTGAAGCCCACATCACCATGTTTTGTTGACCCATGACTGGTTACGTGAACAATGATCAAATTTTGATTCATTATTTCCAAGATAGTTTAGTGGGGGCAGCATCCAGATGGTACAATCAACTCAGCCGCAGTAATATTAGCTCCTGGAGAGACTTAGCTCAGGCCTTCATGAAGCAGTATAATCATGTTACAGACATGACGCCTGATAGAATCATGTTGCAAAACATGGAAAAGAAATCGAATGAAAGCTTCAGGCAATACGCACAAAGATGAAGGGAAGTTGCCATGCAAGTTCAACCACCTCTCCTAGAGAAAGAAACCACCATGCTGTTTATCAACAATTTAAAGGCACATTTTATCACCCATATGATAGGAAGCACCACTAAAAGTTTCGCGGATATAGCGATGCAGGGGAAATGATAGAAAATGCCATAATGGGTAGTAAGATTGAAGTAGGAGAAACCACTAGAAGATCTGTTCCTAGGAAAAAGGATAATGAGGTGAACAATACTAGTACATACAACAAAGGGTACTCAAAGGCAGTTACTGTTAGCCAGTCGAAAGCAGTTACTGCTGGGCAACAAGGGTCAACAAGATAAGAATCAGGCCTCAGACAAAATTTTGAAAAGCTCCAATTTACACAAATCCCAATGATGTATAAGGAGCTATATCAAAGTTTATTCAATGCACGCGTAGTGTCCCCATATTATCTACAGCCGTTACAACCCCCATATATCCTAAATGGTATGACTCAAATGCTTATTGTGATTACCACTCGGGAATATCGGGGCATTCAATAGAAAACTGAACTGCCTTCAAAAAGGTAGTTGAGAGGCTCATCAAGATGGGGATTGTCAAGTGTGATGATACACCTAGTGCGAAGAACCTATCACCTAATCATGGGGATAAGGGGATAAATGTGATTGGTGAAAAGGTGGTGAGAAAAATCAAGGGGGATATCTCGAAGGTGAAGACTCTGTTGAGAATAATCTAGAGGGAAATGATAAGAAGGGGACTGATAGAATCAAGTTTTGAGGAAAGAGGTGAAGAACCAAGGAACTATTGTGAGTTCCACGAGGTAGAGGGACATGGGATCCAAGAATGTACTGAGTTTAAGGTCCTGATATAGAGCCTTCTGGATAATAAAGAATTGGAGTTTTATGAAGAAGGCTCAGAGGAAAGAAACGTATGTGCAACTGAAGAAGAATTGACAAAGCAAAAGGTCAATTATCTGAGGATCATAATTTCTCGACCGAGAAATACAGAAGGTGGAGTACAATTTACGCCTAAAGTTGTAATCCAGAAACCTGTTTCCTTTCCTTACAAGGAAAACAAGAAGGTACCATAGAATTATGGCTATAATGTGACAACACCTGGAGTGGAAAACTCAGCTAGCACTTTCAAGGAGGTCCAAAGTGAAGGATCCTACACACGAAGTGGAAAGCGTTATGACTCGGTAAACGTTAGAACTGCACCTGTGAAAGCTAAAAATTTGGTAGTTGAACAGGAGAAAGAGGTGGAGGCTTTGATCAATGAGCCCATGAAAGAGGAGGAGGCTAAAGAATTTTTAAAATTCTTGAAGAACAGTGAATTCAGCATGGTAGAGCAGCTATGAAAGCAACTGGCTCCCATATCGGTGTTAGCCTTACTCTTAAGTTCTGAAGTGCATCTTGAAACATTGATGAAAGTGCTGAATGAAACTTATGTTACTAAGGATATATTCGTCAACAAGCTTGATCTCCTGGTTAGTAACATAAGTGCTGATAACTTTATTTCCTTCAGTGACGATGAAATTCCACCTAGAGATATGGGATCGACTAAGGCTCTACACATAACTACTCGTTGTAAGGGATATACTCTACCGAGTGTGCTAATCAACAATGGATTAGCCTTGAATGTCTTACCGTTGTCGATGCTAAAGAGGTTACTGATAGACAGTTCTCACATGAAAACATGCCAGAACATAGTGAGAGCGTTTCATCGTACTGAGAGAAGAGTGATGGGAAGAATCGATATACCATTACAGATTGGACCAAACACGTATGAAGTGGATTTTCTGGTGATGGATATCAAGCCCTCGTACAATTGCTTACTGGTAAGGCCCTGGATTCATTCGGTAGGGGCAATGCCTTCATCCCTTCATCAAAAACTAAAACTGGTGACAGATGGTCGGCTAGTTACTATAAATGCGGAGGAAGACATTATAGCAACTGTTACCAATAACGCGCCATAAGTAAAGATAAATGAAGAGGCCATTGAGTGTTCTTTCCTGTCTTTAGAGTTCGTCAATGCAGCATTCATTTTGGAAGGAAATAAAGTTTTAGTGCCTAAGATATCCAAGACCACAAGGATGGGCTTACAAATGATGGTGGTGAAAGAAGCCTTACTAGGAAAAGGATCGGGCAGACATCTCCAAGGTGAAGTTTGAGGGCCGATACTGAAAGAAAAAAGGGATCGTTTTGGCTTGGGTTTTAAGCCAGATGCTAGACAGAGAAGAAGAGAAACAAAAAAGAAGCAGGAAAGAAGAAGAGCACGTTTGAATAGAGAAGAAATCCAGTGGGAATCAATGACATTCCCCCACATATCTCAGACCTTTGTATTCAGAGGGATAATTCACCCTGAAAGAGGGTTGTTGGAAAGTCCTCACATCAATGCCATACATGGGGAAGAAGTTGAACAAAGAAACCTGTTGGATATCCACCCTTATGATCCTGGAAGCATTTTGAACAATTGGACTGCAAAGGAACTTCTTGTAGTTTTTAGAGATTATACAGAGTAATATTCAGAACGGTCTTGTTTTTTTTTTTAGCATAGGAACAATAAGATTTCTTTTATGAAATAGGCTCGTGTTTAAAATTATTGTTTTAATAAAATACATTTTGATAATTAACTTGAGCAAATATTCTTTCATTTTATTCATTTGGCTTTCTAATTTCATTCCTTATTCATATCATGTGAATAGTTGTCCTTGAATTCATTTGTTCTTTGTACATTCTTTGGTACCCATCACAGGTCCCTAGATATTAATGATGTGAGCAACGATAATACAGATCCAGAGGTCCACTTTGAGCATGACATGTATTTAGAGGAATCTTAAGATTTTCAGGGTGACCGAGATTATGATTTATCTCCAGATCTGTTAAGAATGGTAAAGCAAGAGGAGAAACAAATTTTACCACATGAAGAGGAGGTAGAGAACATAGCCTTAGAGGAAAGGAAGGTTGTGAAAATTGGGACGCGCATAGCTGAGGAGACAAAACAAGACCTTGTTAAGTTACTACGGGAATTCAAGGATGTCTTTGCATGGTCCTACCAAGATATGCCTGGGTTAAGTACCGACGTTGTAGTACATCGCCCTCCCATAAGAGAAGAGTGCAAGCTAGTTCAACAAAAGCTACGAAAGATGAGGCTTGATGTAGTGTTGAAAATAAAAGAAGAGGTCCAGAAATAGTTTGATGCTGATTTTCTACAAGTGGTCAAGTACTCGAGTGGGTTGCCAACATTGTTCCTGTCACTAAGAAGGACAGAAAGGTCCGGATGTGTGTAGACAATAGGGACTTAAATAAAGCTAGCCCAAATGAAAGTTTTCCTTTGCCGCATATTGACATGTTGGTGGATAATACGATAGGATTTTCATTGTTTTCCTTCATGGATGGCTTTTCAGGATACAATCAGATCAAGATGCACCCTGAGGATATGGGGAAAACTACTTTCATAACACTGTGGGGTACCTTTTGTTATAAGGTAATTCCATTTGGACTAAAGAATGCTGGAGCAACATATCAAAGGGCCATGGTAACATTGTTCCACGACATGATGCACAAAGAGATTGAAGTATACGTCGATGACATGAATGCTAAATCTCGAACGGAAAAGGAACACATTGAGTTAAAAAAGTTATTTTTGAGGTTGAGAAAATTTCAATTGAAGCTCAACTAGGCAAAGTGTACTTTCAGAGCTCGGTCAAGGAAATTACTGGATTTTATGGTCAGTGAGAAAGGAATTGAAGTTGACTCAAACAAGGTCAAAGCAATACAAGAATTGCCTCCACCACACACTTAAAAGAAAGTTTGAGGTTTTCTCGGAAGATTAAATTACATTGCTCGGTTTATTTTACAATTAATTGAGAAATGTGATCCCATATTTTGTCTTCTCAAGAAACACAACTAGGGTATATGGGACGATGAGTGCCAGAAGGCTTTTGACAAAGTCAAACAATACCTGTCGAACGCCCAGTACTGTCTTTTCCTAATCTAGATGGACCATTGATACTGTATTTTTTAGTATTCAATAACTCCATGGAATGTTTGCTTGGCCAACATGATGAATCAGGAAGGAAAGAAAAGGCGATATACTATCTCAGCAAAAAGTTCACTGAATGTGAAATGAGATATTCATCAATTGAAAAATTGTGTTTGCCCTGATTTGGACAACTCGGAGATTAAGGCAGTACATGCTATATCATACTACCTGGTTAATTTCGAAGCTTGATACGTTAAAGTATATGATGGAGTCCACTGCTTTGATTGGAAGGATGGCTAGGTGGCAGATTTTGCTGTCTAAATTTGATATAGTCTGTATGAACCAAAAGTATATAAAAGGGAGTACAGTAGCAGAATTTTTGGCTAGCTGAGCTTTGGAGGATTATGAACCTTTGAGCTTTGATTTCTCAAATGAAGAGCTGATGTATGTGGCAAATACTGAAGATTTTTCGTGGAAGCTAAATTTTGCATCAAATGCTGTAGGAAATGGAATTGGGGCAATCTTGGTATCCCCTAGTGGTGATTATTATCCATTCACGTGCAAATTGGATTTTGATTGCATAAATAACATGGCGGAATATGAAGCTTGCATCATGGGAATTCGAGTAGCCTTGGAGTGTAAGATGAGAGTGCTAGAAGTATATGGAGATTCTGCCCTAGTAATCTATCAGCTTAAAGAAGAGTGGGAGACAAGAGATCCCAAACTAACTGATTACCGAAAAATAGTTTTGGGATTGATTGAGGAGTTTGATGACATCTCTTTTAATTATCTCCCACGTGATGAAAATCAAATGGTAGATGCTTTGGCAACCCTGGCTTCTACGGATGAGTATTGTCAAAGTTTCAGCTCATTGCTACAACCTGGAAGAAGAGGAAAAAGATGACCACCCTTGGTATCATGATGTATTGCGATATGTAAAAAATCGTGAATACCTAGAGCATGTAACTGAGAATGAGAAAAGCACATTAAGAAGATTGGCCTCTAACTATGTTTTAGACGGGGATATCTTGTATAAAAAGAGAAAAGAGCAAGTGCTATTGAGATGTGTTGATGCAGTTGAAGCTAGGAAAATCCTTGAAGAGGTTCATGAGGGCGTTTGTGGAACACAAGCTAATGGATTCACACTGGCCAGACAGATAATGAAATTTGGGAATTATTGGTCCACCATGGAAGTTGATTGTATCAACTATGCTAAGAGATGTCATAAATGCCAGATTTATGGAGATAAAATTCATGTGCCTCTGTCACCTTTGCACGTTATGACTTCCCCATGGCCATTTTCCATGTGGGGAATGGATGTTATTGGACCAATCTCACCAAAAGCTTCAAATGGACATCGATTCATCTTCCTGGTAATTGACTACTTCACAAAATGAGTAGAGGCTGATTCATGTGCTAGCGTTACTAAATCAGCAGTTAGTCGATTCTTGAAGAAGGAGATTATTTTTCGATATGGAATGCCTGAGAGGATCATATCAGACAACGCACTGAATTTGAACAACAGCACGATAGCAAAAATTTGTAGTCAATTTGGGATCAAACACCACAATTCGTATCCATATTGTCCAAAAATGAATGAGGCAGTGGAAGCGGCCAAAAAAAACATCAAGAAGATAGTAGGGAAGATGAATGAGACTTACAAGGGTTGGCATGAGAAGCTACCGTTTGCACTCTATGCTTATTGGATGTCCGTCAGAACCTCTACTGGGGCAACGCCTTTCTCATTGGTTTATGGGATGGAGGCAGTTCTACCTATTGAAGTGGAAATACCCTCTCTTTGAGTTTTGTCAGAAATAAAGCTGGATAAGGCTGAATGGATCCAAGCTCGGTATGATCAGTTGAACTTAGTTGAAGAAAAGAGGCTAAGGGCTATTCGTCATGGTCAGATGTACCAAAAATAAATGATGCGAGCCTATGATAAGAAAATTCGCCCAAGAGAGTTTCATGAGGGGGACCTTGTATTGAAAAATATCCTTCCTATACAAAAAGATTTCAGAGAAAAATGGATACCGAATTGGGAAAGACCATATGTGGTGAAGAAGGCTTTCTTTGGAGGAGCACTGATCTTGACCGAAATGGATGGGAAACGTTTACCAAACCATGTGAACTCTGATTTAATCAAAATATATTTTGCTTGAAAAGGAGAAGAAGCCAAAGTGAAAACCCGCAAAGGACGCTTTGAGTTTCTAAAAAAAATAGAGAGGCCAAGGCGAAAACTCGCAAAGGGCGCCTTGAGACCAAAGGGGCTTTGAGTCGAAAACTCGATAAGGACGGCTCAAATTCTTCATGGACACGCAATCATCTTGCTACATTTGAATCAACAATGAAATGAAGAATGTTGCATATTGGGGCATCGGCAAAGTACTTTGGATCTTCTAAACACATGTTGAGCTCAAGGTAGACTTCATACAAGTTTGTATATAGAAGCTCAATCGGCGATATCTAGGGCATCTGATTTTTGTCCTATTCATTTTACTATCTTGGGATTCTTTTTCTTCTCAAAGATATGTTCTCAGTTAATTTTCTTTGTATCTTTGATAATTTATTCAATTTTAACTCTTTTTGAGATCAATTTATTTGTTACCCATTATTCATAAATGTGTTGCATTGAAATAATGATTGACGAACTAATAATTTTAGAAAAAGAAGTTCTACATATTACTTTGGAAATTTCTAGATAAGGCAAGGAACCAAAATAGGACAATTGTTTAGAATTTCCATGTGCACAGGAATATTTGAGAAAAAAAGTTTGGATAGAGACTATTTCTTTGAATTCTTTGTCCAATTGATAATTGGACAAAGAAAATGAGTTGATGTGATGGAAGTAAGTGATGTCATCGAGTCATAACATTTGGGGAATTGTGTGACGAACTAAGAAACCCTAAATTATGGTGGAATGGGTTGAATTCGAAATAAACCCTACACTCAAAAAATTATAGATGGGATGGATTGAAAAAGTATCAATTCTCATTGTGGAAGGATGGTACAAACCTTGTGCTCTTAAGATCCAAGTGAAGTTGACTCGAAAATTATATTGGGGCAAGCTTGTTGAGTAGACCATGATTAATGAACAAAAATGAAGAACAAATGAGTGATAACACCTAGAGCAAGAATCATACTCATAACATTTTTTTTATCTTAGCAAATTTAATTAGGAGCATGTGATTTATTCCGATCATTTCATCCTAATCCTAATCCTTTAAAAGGAATCATTTTCATGACATGTTACATTTAGGTCATTCATAACACATGTAGCTAGAAGTATTTGATTCATTCTGATCATGGCATCTTATTCATGTGACATAAATATATGGAACCGAGTCTACAAGACATGTCTCTAAGTGGACGGTGTAGTAATATCGGTGAATTTGCAGATCTTATCTTCCTGAAGTTGCAGGAAGTAGATCAAAAGCACTTTCAGCCTTATCTCCCTAAAGTTACAGTGGAGTAGACTGAAGACAGAAGATCATATCTTCCTGAAGTTGCAAGAAGCAGATCAAAAGCACTTTCAGCCTTATCTCCCTGAAGTTGCAGTGGAGTAGACTAAAGACAGAAGATCGCATCTTCCTGAAGTTGCAGGAAGTAGATCAAAAGCACTTTCAACCTTATCTCCCTGAAGTTGCAGTGGAGTAGACTAAAGATAGAAGATCTTATCTTCCTGAAGTTGCAGGAAACAGATCAAAAGCCCTTTCAACCTTATCTCCCTGAAGTTGCAGTGGAGTAGACTGAAGACAGAAGATCTTATCTTCTTGAAGTTGCAAGAAGTAGATCAAAAGTACTTTCAACCTTATCTCCCTAAAGTTGCAGTGGAGTAGACTGAAGATAGAAGATCTCATCTTCCTGAAGTTGCAGAAAGTAGATCAAAAGCACTTTCAGCCTTGTCTCCCTGGAGTTACAGTGGAGTAGACTGAAGACAGAAGATCTTATCTTCCTAAAGTTGCAGGAAGTAGATCAAAGACACTTTCACCTTATCTCCACGGGTTACAATGAGTAGACCAAGACAACAGATCTCATATTTTTGAAGTTGCAGGAAGCAGATCAAAGACATTTTCAGTCTTGTCTCCCTGAAGTTGCAGTGAAGTAGACGGAAGATAGAAGATCTTATCTTCCTGAAGTTGTAGGAAGCAGATCAAAGGTACTTTCAGCCTTATCTCCCTGAAGTTACAGCGGAGAAGACTGAAGATAGAAGATCTGGCATTCTTGAAGTTATAGGAAGTAGATCGAAGATACTAATCTAGCATTCCTGAGTTTACAGTGGAGAAGATTAAAAATAGCAGATCTGGCATTCTTGAAGTTGCAGGAAGCAGATCGAAGATACTAATCTGGCATCCCTGAGTTTGCAAAGAAGCATATTAAAAATAGCAGATCTGGCATTCATGATATTGCAGTGAAGCAGATCGAAGATACTAATCTGGCATCCCTGAGTTTGCAGCGAAGCATATTAAAGATAGTTGATATTGCTTTCCTGAAATTGCAGTGAAGCAGATTGAAGCTATTAGACTTATTGAAATCAAGATGAAGTTCCAATACCGTTGAAGTTGCAGTGGAATTGGAAGTCATTTGAAGAAGACCAAGAAGTCAAGGCTCATCCAAGACCGGGCAAAATTGGTCCCTTTTTATAGTTTTTGCTCTATTCTCGTTACACGACAATGAGCAAAGAGGGGCAACTGTAGGAGCCCAATTTTGACCGAGCCCGTTAAAAAATAAATAAATAATAAAACCAAAGTTTTTAACAGTCCAATTATAAAACCACAAGCCCAAAACCCATTTACACCCCAAAACAGATTAAAATATCATTACAGTAGCCCAATGCCCATTACAGCCCAATACGAGGGTGGCCCAACACCCAAATAATGTCAACAACCTAGGGTTTTCTGAAACCCTAGGCGTCGCAAGACCAAGTGCCCCAGCAGGAGCCCAATCGTCACGCCGCAATGCTCCAACACCCTTCAACAAGGCCACCAATTCGCTCATGATTAAGCGCCTCATCTCCGCTGAGACTTCCATCAATCACCTGCACAAACAAGGAAACAAACAGCAAGCAAATATGAAAAAAAAACATGTATTTCCTTTTTAAATCTATTATTGGGTTTATATAAACCCAACAAAAACTTGTAAAATGCAGAATCGAGAGAATAAAAAAATACACACAAAATACATAAATAAAAGAACAGATTTTTGCAATATAGAGGTGATTTTTTTTATTTACGTATTTTTTATATTTTTTTTGCACGCATATTTCTATATAAAAAATACAAAAATAGAGAAAAAAAGAGCTTTACCTTTCGATTCACGTCTGAGAAATAAAGTTTTCTACCTCAGGATCTTGTACGGAGGCGCGTAAGGCATGTCTTTTCTCACCCCGATCCCGATGACTGAAGCCCAACAGAGGGGAGGAGGGATCTAGAGAGAGTTTGGAAATTATTTTTTAAAGACTAAGGCCAAATGAATTTTTGGCCAGGAAATTGACCTTTATAACATCTTGAAAACGACGTCGTTTTCGCTTAAGCCAATAAGCGCTAAAACGACGCCGTTTAGAAGATCAGGATCCGCGCGTTGACTCGACCCGGGGAGGATCTGCGCATTTTTATAAAAGGGTCTAATTGCTGAATAAACCCTTCCGCATTTTTGTAAAATTCAATAACATTTTTCCTTACTTTCAATTTTGACCCAAAACTTACATTTTGTTTCAATTCAACCCTCAGATTGCTTTAAGGGCTAAAAATAAAACGTCTCCGTTTTTTAAATTTTGGCATTATTGCCATTTTAGACCCTACAGTGTAATGCGCCTTTTAATTTAATCCTTATTTTATTTTATTTTATTATTTTAAATTATCCTAATATTATATTAATTTTTTATTGTACTAATATGTTATATTTTTATTATATTAATTTTATTAATAGTATAGATTCACATATCATTTTGTGATCTTTATATATATATATATATATATTAAATTACTACTATTTATTATTTTATTTGATTTAATATTATTTAAATTATATATTATTTTAGAATTTGTATATTTGTTATCGTAGTACATATTTTCAAAATTTTGTATATTATTATATTATATTATATAAAATCATTTTATGCTTTATAAATTTTGTATATTCTATAACATATATTGTTTATATTATTTATATTAAATATATAATTTTGTATTAAATTATTGTAAATATGTTTTATCATTTATTTATTTCAAAGATGTATTTTATTTTCTCAAAATATATATTTTTTATTTTTATTTTATTTGGTATATATTATTACATGAAATTTTTATGTTGCATGAGAAATTTTCATATATATATTAACTTGTCATTGTTGCTTCATATATTCTATTTATTCATGCTCTTTCATTTATTTATGACTGTCTCATTGTAGTTATTTTTTATTTATTAATTGTTATTTTATATTCTATTCATTTATTGCCTATGTTAACATGAAATGTTAGTATATTGTAGTTGTTTTGATATTTATATATGATGATATTTTCTTAGGGATTGTCGTTTAGAATAGAAAACATTTTGCAAAATTACTATATTTCATCTAAATGTTTTTAAAAATAAGGCAATAATTTAGTATTTAGAAATTAAAAAATAGTGCCCTAACGTGCTGGATTTCGATTTTCTGTTTGACTAAATAACTAATATCCTTTTTAATAAAATTTTGTAAATCATGAGATGATTTTAGTTACGAGAGTTTAAAAATATCAAGTCCTAACGTGCTGGATGTGATGTTTGTATTCTTTCGGAATAAAGTAATCTCAAATTTTAACTCTAATTGTTTAGAAATCATACTTTAAGTTTTTTTTTTTTAATTTTCAACATTAGGACATGATTTTATCGATTAGGTACCAATTTTTGGGCGTTATGAGGGTGCTAACCCTTTCTCATATGTAACCGATTCTCGAACCCGTTTTCTTGTTTTTCATAGGCCAAAATCAAATGTTTTAAAAAATAAAACATTTATTTTACAAGGTGATCCAATCACACCTAAGTAAAAGGGATTGGAGGCGACTCTATTTTCGTTTCATTTTTTTAAGTCGACCCCATTTTTTATAAAACTTAAAATGGTTTCGACACTACGCTCACATTTAAAATATGTTTATTTAGGTAATGCTTCTACTCTACCCGTGATTGTTTCAAAGAAATTAACTATTGAGCAAGAAGAGAAACTTATCCTTGTATTGAAACAATTCAAAAAGGTTATCGGATGGACCATAGTCAATATTATCGAGATTATTCCATCTCAGATACATGCATAAGATTATCCTAGAAGATGGCGAGAAAGAGATGATTGATGGACAACAAAGACTGAACCCCATCATGAAGGACATAGTAAAGGAAATCATTAAGTGGTTAGATATAGGTATAATTTACCCCATATCAGACAGTTCATGGGTAAGTCTGGTCCATTGCGTGCCAAAAAAAGGAGGTATCATGGTCATTGAAAATGAGAATAACGAGTTGATACCGATTAGAACGGTTACGGGATGGAGAATTTACATTGATTGCCAGAAGCTAAACAAGGCGACTAGGAAAGATCAATTTCCTTTGCCATTTTTGGATCAGATGCTGGATATACTCGCAGGGCGAGACTATTATTATTTTCTTGATGGATACTCGGGGTATAATTAGATTACAGTAGGAATGGAAGATCAACACAAGACAACATTCACCTGTCTATATGGTACATTTGCATTTAGACGCATGCCATTTGGTTTATGTAACGCACCTGCGACATTTCAAATATGTATGATGTCTATTTTTATTGACATGGTTGAGAAGTATTTGGAAGTTTTTATGGATGATTTTTCAGTATTTGGAGATACTTATGATGATTGCTTAGCCAACCTAGCCAAGCTACTAAGGCGATGAGAAGAAACAAACCTCGTACTCAACTGGGAAAAGTGCCATTTTATGGTACGAGTAGGGATTGTTCTAGGGCATCGGATAATAAGACAAGGGATCGAGGTAGATAAAGTAAAGGTAGACGTTATTGAGAAACTCCCACCTTCAACATCTATAAAGGCTGTTAGGAGCTTTTTGGGCCACACCGGTTTCTATCGAAGATTTATCAAAGACTTCTCCAAAATTTCTAAATCGTTGTGCAAATTATTGGAGAAGGACACGATGTTCAAGTTTGATGAGGAATGCTTAAAGGCTTTCAACGATTTGAAGAGTCGGTTAGTTACGGCACCTATAATCGTCACACCAGACTAGGAATTGCCATTTGAATTGATGTGTGACACAAGTGACTTCGCAATAGGAGCTATATGGGCTAGCGAAGGAACAAAGTTTTTTATCCCATCTACTATGCAATTCAGACTCTGACATGAGCTTAACTGAATTACACGGTAACATAAAAAGAGTTACTTGCTAGTGTGTTTGCTTTTGACAAGTTTGGATCTTATCTTGTAGGTACCAAAGTGATTGTCTATACTGACCACTCGACAATTAAGTATTTACTTGCTAAGAAAGACGCTAAGCCGAGATTGATCCGGTGGGTACTTCTACTTCAAGAGTTCGATCTAGAAATTCAAGATTGAAAGGGAGTTGCAACACCCCAAACCCGGCCTAGACGTTACGACCGGATCTGGCATGTCACGTGAAAAGGGTAAAAAGTTGAAACTTCAAGTTTAGTTACTTGTTTGTAAAGACTAAGCGTTTGTTTAGAAAAGTTGTTCATTGAAAAGTTATTTGTTTGTAAAGACTATGCGTATGTTGAGAAACTAAGCGTATGTTGAGAAACTAAGCGTTTGTTTAGAAAAGTTGTTCATTGAAAAGGTTGCGTCTCATTTGGAAATTCAGAGTTTCATTGTTTGTTTATAAAATCCCGATTCACTTGTTGTCTATTTCTTCAAAAACTTGTTATTACTTTGAAAACTGCTTTTTTTATGAAATTTGAATTTGAGCACTTGCAGAAACATGATATTTTGAAAATAGTTTGTTAACTATTTTAGGAAAACTCCCGTATTAACATTTAACAATAAAAATAATGGAAAAGCAGGTTTAAAAGGAAATTAAAGTCTAGAGGCCTTATTACAAAACATTAATCCCAAACTAATTAATCTTAAAAATAAGGTAAAAATGGAATTTACTAAGGTTTGCGAGAAATCTACGATGTATGGCCACCACTGAGTCTTCCGCAGCTCCAAATCCTCTAACGTTGGGGATTACCTGCAAGGTTAAGGAAAAGGAGGTGAGTTACGAGAACTCTATGTGTAATCCCCTAAACTGGCATTAACTAGGCCCGAGCCCATAAGACATCAATTTGGGCCTAGGCCCTATAATCATGAAAGTGCAAATGAAGTAGTGCAACCAAACCAAACCCAATCCAACCAACACACCCCCAACCAGCCAATCACACCTGTGGGGATCAAGTCAACCCACCCCACCGATCACACCAATGTCGCAGCCAAGCTGCTAATCACGGAATATTTGTGGCTAAGCCACCGGAATCATAATTATGTGAACATATATTTATATTGTGGTAATGCCACCAGGCTACACATCTCTTCATTCATTAACCCACCCCATGCAGTCATGATATAACGCAACATACATATCAACATATAATAGGGTAACATACAATTATTATTAGACAACACTGAGGGTAAAACGGTCATTCAACCCATCGAGGGTATTTTAGTAATTTATCCACCAAGGGTATTTTGGTAATTTTGCAACCCAGGAGTATTTTGGTAATTTTGCAACACAGAGGTATTTGGTAATTTACCCACCAAGGTATTTCGATAATTTTGCAACCCAGAGGTATTTCGGTAATTTACCCACCAAGGGAATTTTAATAATTTCGCAACCTAGGGGTATTTCGGTACTTTCAATCATCTAATGGCGTCTCTGGAGGCCTACTGTCGCTTCGAGGGAAGCAATTACCCTTTTTTTATCAAAACAGTGCAATTGAGCCTAAAGCCCAATTTTGGCCTAAGTGGGCCCACACGCTCGTGTGGCCCATTCAGCCCATTTCCTAGCCACAGATATGAGATTGACATTGATCAGTCCAATAACTACTATACAATCATACAACTTATTCATATGGGCCCATTTAGCCCTGTTCTGCCCATCGTGGCCCAAACAGCATCAACCCACAAGAATATACTCATGATGGCCACAACTATTGCATCGAAGCTCCTACACGTGGCCAGATGCGCTCGTGTAGGCTACCATTGTTGTGTCTTGCGTTTGACATTTGCCGCTCTACTAGAGTGGAGAGAATACACACCGATAGAGTCTCTGCTAATCACGCTCAATGCTCCTATGCCCAAACGCCCACCAAGGTATGCTTCCTCTCTTCATAGATAACTTCATTTATAGCCAGCTTCTCACTTTCCCACTTGCTATCTTTCCGATGTGGGATCCCTCCGTCAGCAGAGTTTAAATCCAACTCAAACTCTTGCTGCCCCAACTTAGCAAAATAAATATTCCCTTGCTTGCAATGGGATTCAAACTCAGGCTCCCTTATAACATAATCCACGCTACTAGCCACTTTACCAACTAGCTCCTTGTTGTCTTAAAACATGCGCAACTAAATATAAATCTATGGCCAACGGCTAAGTTCAGTTAAAAAATAAATAAAAAAGAAATGCAAGTGCCAAGACTTGAACCTTAGACCCCTTGCTTCCCTATGGCGTCACTCCCTTGCTCCCTAAGTGGCGTCACTTTGGCATTACACCACAAGCTCTTTTTGTGTCATTTTTCTCCACATTTTATTCTTAAAGCCTACCTACTAACTCCCAGGATTTTTTCACCTAAAACCAAAATTTTTCCTAAGCCCAGGTTTGATCCCGGGACTTCTTAGAAGCCCCCTAACCTTCCAAAATCACTCACCTAATAGGTCTAACTTGCATCAGGGCCATTCTCTTATTCTCGAAATTTTAAATGCTACCACGCCCAAGGCCCATTGGGCCCAATTCTACTAGGCTCAAATTTGGGTCGTTACAGGAGTAGAAAATCAAGTAGCAGATCACTTGTCTAGATTGGAACCGCAAGAAGGGAATTCTCCTCTTATACCGATTTAGGAGACATTTCTAGATGAACATATACCAAAATCATGTCCATAATACCCCTTGGTTTACTGATATTGCTAACTTTTTAGCTTGTGGTTTGATGCCAATTGATGAAATGTATCATCAAAGGAAAAATTTTCTTCACGATGTGAAATACTATTTCTGGAAAGAGTCATATCTGTTTAAAAAGTGTGCAAATCAAATGATCAAGAGATGCGTGGCAAAAGATGAAGTACAAAAGATATTATACCATTGTCACTTAGCTCCAAGTGGGGGACACTTCGGAGGTACTCGTACTGCTGCCAAAGTATTGCAAGCTGGATTCTTTTGGCCAACACTATTTAAAGACGCATATGCTTACGTAAAGAGTTGTGATCGATGTCAAAAGGTTGGAAATGTCACCAACAGAAATGAGATGCCTCGAACAAACATCATTGAGGTAGAATTGTTTGATGTATGGGGTATTGACTTCCTTGGCCGTTTCCCTCCATCCTTTGGTCACAAGTATATATTGGTAGCAGTAGACTATGTGTCTAAGTAGGTCGAGGCTAAAGCTTATCCGACAAATGATGCTAGGGTTGTATGAAGTTTTTGCAGAAGCACGTGTTCACGAGGTTTGGAACCCCAAGAGCTATTATCAGCGATGAAGGGTCCCATTTTTGTGAACAAGTGGTTGAAATGGTTGTCGAAACCATTTTTAAATTTGATTTTAAAAACAGGATCGACTTTAAAATGAAAATGGAGTCGCCACCAATCCCTTTTTATTTTGGTGTGATTGGATCACCTTATAAAACGTGTTATTTTAAAACATTGATTTTGGTCTACGAAATACAAGAAAATGGGTTCGGGGTTGATTCACGACGAGGAAGGGTTAGCACCCTCGTAACACCCAAAAATTTGGTACTTAATTGATAATTTCATGTCCTAATCTTGAAATTTTGAAAAATATTTAAAATATAATCCTTTTATTTGAAGGAAAGCCAAGACTTACATATCTCAAAGAAATAAAATATTATACCCAGTAAGTTAGGATATAGCATTTCATGACTTCGAAACTAAGCATGCCTTATTTTTAGAAAATTCCTACCTCGAGACTCAAAGCATCATATCCAATAAGTTAGGATACAACGTTTTGAATTCCCAAGAGTAAGTTTTTTATTTGAATTTTGTAAGTTTCAGTTTTAAAAGAGAAGGGATATTTAATACCTTAAGTTCCACGAGAAAAATCGAAACCCAGTAAGTTAAGGCACAATTCTTCTCGAAGTCCCCAAATATCACATATCACCTTATTTTTAAAACTTTGAATAAAATATGACAATTTCGCGAAAATATGTTTTATAAAAATGATATGAATTTGATTTTGTATTGATACATTACAAAATATAAATATAGAATATCGATTCATCATAATCACAAAGTTATACTAACAATTAATACTAATATAGTCAATTAACAAAAGAATAAAACAACTAATATATGAAATGAGAATAAATATGCTAAGCAATAATAAACAATTAAAGGAACATAAATAAACATACACAATAATCGAGAATAATTAAAAATTCATATGAAATATAAAATTCAAGAAATGAATATTAAACTTTATCAACAAGATCAAATGTAGAAATAAATAAATGAATGACATACTTAAACATTGAATAAACAAGATAATAAGAAAAAGAATATGACAATTTCTAAAACTATTTAATATATGTAAACAATATTTTAAATAAATAATATAAAAGTAATATAAAATACTTATAAAAATACATAATTTAATAATTTAATACACGTATAAATGATTATATATAATAAAAACGATGAATAAATAGTATAATAATTTTAAATAAAACATATACAACACATTAATTATAAAATTACATATTTAATAAACAATATAAATAAAATATGTTATATAATTTAAATAAATTTTATATAAAATAAAATTTTATATGATATAATATAATACTATATAATATACAAAATTTTAAAATGCATAATATAATAACTAACATAAAAATTATAAAATAATATATAATATAAAAATAATTAAATAAAATAATAAATAGTAATAATTTAATATTTAAAAATAATAAGTATAGAGGAAACAATACACAAAAACTTTATTAATAAATTAATATATATAAAAATGATATAATTTTTATATGTCAAACAACTTTAATATAATGTTAAAATAATTAAAAACATAAAATAAAAGGTTTTAAAATAAACAAAGAAATAAAAACGATCTAAAAAATAAATGTAAAAGGACCAAATCAAAACGTGCGGCACATCTTAGGGACTTATTAGGCAATTATGTCATGTCTGCTAAACGACGTCGTTCTGATATTGGTCTTTAAGAAGCTCGAAGGATTAAATTGCAATAAAATATAAATTTTATGGCTAAATTGAAAATAAGGAAAAATGATATTCGGATATAATTGAAATTCTGCAAAATGCGGAAGGGTCTATAAAGCAATTAGACCATTTAATAAAAACACGCAGATCCTCCCCTAGATATCGGGTCAACGCGCGGATCTTTATTTAAAACGACGTCATTTTGGTCATTAACTAACCACACCAAAATGGCGTCGTTTCTTTGGCGTATATAAATCAACATTCAGAGAAAAAAATTCATTTGGCCTCAGTTTTAAAAAAATTCCAGAAAACGCTCTCAAACCCCTTCCCTCTCTCGTTTGGGTTCCGAGCATCGGACCTCCGTGCCACCGCCTCACGCGCCGCTGTAAATGCCGCCATACACAGTGGCTGGAGGTCAAAAAATCATGCTTTTCAACTTAGATCTAAAGGTAAAACCTTTTTATGTTGTATTTATTCAAAAATAAAACAAAATAAAATAAAAAAACTGAAAATATAGTTCGAAAATCACCTCTGTTTCTAAAGTTTCTTGCTTTTTATTTCGTAATTGTTTTGCCTGTATTCTTTGTGTTTTTTTTACAGGTTACATGCGGGTTTATATAAGCCCGAAAATAAAAATAAATCTTGTCTTGCTATTTTTTGCCATGTCTACTGCGTTTTTTTTCCTTTTTTGCAGGAGACTGACGTAGAACTCGGTGGTGGACATAATCCAGGCGCGGATTACGGCGCGAGGAGATTCTGGTGGCTGCGGCGCGAGGGTAGCTTAGGGTTTCAGAAACCCTTAGTTTCTAATTAGGTTTTGGGGCTTTTGGGCCTTGTAAATCTGTTAGGTTAGTGGGTAGAATACTGGGTCTTTGTGTATAATGGATTGGGTTTAGGGCCTGTTTGAATTTTAATTGTAAATGGACTGTCAAAAAAGAAAACTATTTATTTTGTTTTAATATTTTTGTTATTTTTGGTTTATTTTCAAGCCCGGGCAAAATGGGCTGATTACAACTGCCACTCTTTGCTCATTGTCGTGTAACGAGAATAGAGCAAAGACTATAAAAGGTCCAATTTTGCCCAATTTTTACTGAGCCTTGACTTCTTGATCCTCGTCTTCTTCAAATGGCTTCCAACCATTGCAACTTCAAAGGTATTGGAACTTCATCTTGATTTCAATAAGTTTGATGACTTCAATCTACTTCACTGCATCTTCAGGAAGGCAATATCCGCTATCTTTTAATCTGCTCCACTACAACTTCAGGGATATCATACTAGTATCTTCGATCCGTTTCACTGCCATCTCAGGAAGGCAAGATCTGTTGTCTTTTAGCCGGCTCTACTGCAAACTCAGAGAGATAAGGCTGATGTCTTTGATATTTTCCCGCATCTTTAGGAATGCCAAATCGCTATTTTCTCGATCCGCTTCCATCAGAACTCGTGGAGATAAGATCGATGTCTTCGATCCGCTTCAGAACCGGAATGCCGATTCGCTATATTCAATCTGCTCCACTGCAAACTCAGGGAGACAAGATCTGATGTCTTCGATCTACTTCCTGCAACTTCAGGAATGCCAGATCTGTTATCTTCAATCTACTCCACTACAAACTCAGGGAGACAAGATTTGATGTCTTCGATCTGCTCCCTGCAACTTCAAGAATGCCAAATCTACTATCTTCAATCTGCTCCACTGCAAACTCAGGGAGACAAGATTTGATGTCTTCGACCTGCTACCTATAACTTCAGGAATACCATATCTGCTATCTTTAATATTCTCCACTACAAACTCAGGGAGACAAGATCTGATGTTTTCGATCTTCTTCCTGCAACTTCAGGAAGGTAAGATCTGTCGTCTTCAATCTGCTCCACTGCAACTTCAGGAAGACAAGGCTGAAAGTGACAATTTACCCTACTACGACGTCCTGTGACCTGTAGAATAGGTATATGCTTATGCCGAGTGATTCAGATGCCATGATCAAAATGAGTCAAATGCTCCAATTTAGACATGTGAATACAAAAATGATATGAGTATGATTCCTACTCGAAGTGTTATCACTCATTTATCCGTCAAGGTTTCATCTTCGTTCCCCTTGAAGTACCATTTTCTTGTTCAAATAATTTGCCCCATGGAAATTTAGGGCTCATTCCTCTTGAACCTTGGGACACGGGTCGTATATCAGCTTCAAACCAACCCTCAAGAATCACAACTTTTTCTGTCCATCCTTATTACAACTTACAGATATAGAACTTGTTTAAACTTCGATTCATTCCACCACAATTTAGGGTTTTTGGATCTTTTCCGTAAAAAATTGGTCTGTCGTACCATTCTCCGAGAAATAGTCTATTGGCCAAAAAATTTAGAGAAATAGTCTCCATCAACACTCTTCTTTCTCAAATATGGAAATTTTAAACAATTGTCATGTTTTGGTTTCTTGTTTTATCTAGAAATTTCCAAAGTAATATGTAGAACTTCTTTTGTGAAATTTTTAGTTCATCATACATTATTTCAATGCAACATGCTTATGAATAATGGGTACAAATAAATTAATTTCAAGGAGAGTTAAACGAATTATCAAAAATACAAAGAAAATTAATTGGGAACATATCTTTGAGAAGAAAAAGAATCCAAAGATAGTAAAATGAATAAGGCAAAAATCAGATGCCCTAGATATCGTAGATTGAGCTTCTATATACAAACTCCATGAAGACTGCTTTAAGCTTAACATGTGTTTAGAAGACCCAAAATACTTTTTTGATGCCCCGATATGCAACATTCTTCATTTCCTGTTGATTATAGCAAGATCACTATAGGTCTATTCAGAATTTGAGCCGCCCTTTTTGGGTTTTCAACTCAAAACCCCTTTTGGTCTCAAGGCGCCCTTTGCGAGTTTTCGCCTTGGCCTCTCCCCCTTTTTTTAGAAGTTTCAAAGCACCTTTTACGTGTTTTCACTTTGGCCTCTTCTCCATTTCAAGCAAAATAATTTTTGACTGAATCCAAGTTCACAGGATTGGGTAAGCTTTTCCCATCCATTTCGGTCAAAATCAGTGCACCTCCAGAGAAAGCTTTCTTTACCACATATGGTCTTTCCCAATTCGACATCCATTTTCCTCTAAAATCCTTTTGTATGGGAAGAATCTTTTTCAGCACAAGGTCCCCCTCATGAAACTCTCTTGGGCGAACTTTTTTATCGTAGGCTCGCATCATTCATTTTTGGTACATCTGACCGTGACGAATAGCCCTTAGCCTCTTTTCTTCAATTAAGTTCAACTGATCATACCGAGCCTGGATCCATTCAGCCTCATCTAGCTTTATTTTTGACAAAACTCGAAGAGAAGGTATTTCCACTTCAATAGGTAGAACTACCTCCATCTTATAGACCAACGAGAAAGGCGTCGCCCAAGTAGAGGTTTTGACGGATGTCCGATAAGCATAAAGTGCAAAAGGTAGTTTCTCATGCCAATCCTTATAAGTCTCAGTCATCTTCCCTACTATCTTCTTGATATTTTTGTTGGTTGCTTCCACTGCCCCATTCACTTTTGGACGATATGGAGACGAGTTGTAGTGTTTGATGTTAAATTGACTACAAACTTTTGCTATCGTGCTGTTGTTCAAGTTCAATATGTTATCTTATATGATCCTCTCAGGCATTTCATATCGACAAATGATCTCCTTCTTTAAGAACCGACTAACTGCTGATTTAGTGATGCTAGCATATGAAGCAGCCTCTACCCATTTCGTGAAGTACTCAATTACCATGAAGATGAATTGATGTACATTCGAAGCTTTTGGTGAGATCGATCCAATAACATCCATGCCCCACATCGAAAAAGGCCATGGGGAAGTCTTAACATGCAAAGGTGATAGAGGCACATGAATTTTGTCTCCATAAATCTGGAATTTATGACACCTTTTGGCATAGCTGAAACAATCTTTTTCCATGGTGGACCAATAATATCTAAATCTCATTATCTGACTGGCCATTGTGAATCCATTAGCTTGTGTTCCATAAATGCACTCATGAACTTCCTCTAGGATTTTCCTAGCCTCTATAGCACCAACGCATCT
This sequence comes from Gossypium rotundifolium, assembly GCA_025506655.1. NCBI lineage: Eukaryota > Viridiplantae > Streptophyta > Magnoliopsida > Malvales > Malvaceae > Gossypium > Gossypium rotundifolium. The sequence continues at coordinate 9,514,051 of CP106730.1, read as the reverse complement.
CAATAATACTTGATCTTTTCTCTTTTTATACAAGATATCCCCATCTAAAACATAGTCAGAGGCCAATCGTCTTAAAGTCCTTTTATCATTCTCAATTGCATGCTCCAGGTATTCACGATTTCTTACATATCGTAATATATCATGATACTAAGGGTGGTCATATTTTTCCTCTTCCAGATTATAACAATGAGCTGGAACTTCGAAGATACTCATTTGAATAGGTTTTATATCCTCTGGTCTATTTACTTTGATCATAAAAGCCAGGGTTGCCAAAGCATCTGCCATCTGGTTTTCATCACGTGGGAGATAATTAAAAGTGATGTCATCGAACTCCTCAATTAATCCCAAAACTATTTTTTGGTAATCACTTAGTTTGGGATCTCTTGTATCCATTCTCCTTTAAGTTGGTAGATTACTAAGGCCGAATCTCCATATAATTCTAGCACTTTGATTTTACGCTCTACAGCTGCTTGAATTCCCATGATGCATGCTTCATACTCCGCTATGTTGTTTGTACAATCAAAATCCAATTTGCATGTGAATGGATAATGATCACCACTACGGGATACCAAGATTGCCCCAATTCCATTTCCCACAGTAGTAGGTGCCCCATCAAAATTTAACTTCCATGGACATTCTTCCGTAGCTGCCACATGCATTAGCTCTTCATTTGGGAAAATCAAAACTCAAAGGTTCATAATCCTCCAAAGCCCTGCTAGCCAAAAATTCTGCTATTGCACTCCCTTTTATACACTTCTGGTTTACATATACTATATCAAATTCAGAAAATAAAATCTACCACCTTGCCATCCTTCCATTCAAAGTAGTTGACTCCATCACATACTTTAACGGATCAAGCTTCGAAATTAACCAGGTTGTATGATATAGCATATACTGCCTCAATCTATGAGTTGTCCAAATCAAGGTACAACACAATTTTTCAATAGACGAATATCTCATTTTACATTAGTGAACTTTTTATTGAGATAGTATATCGTCTTTTCTTTTCTTCCCGACTCATCATGTTGACCAAGCATGCATCCGATGGAGTTATTGAACATTGATAAATATAATATCAATGGTCTATTTGGATTAGGTGGAGATAGTACTAGGGCATTTGACAGATACTGTTTGACTTTGTCAAAAGCTCTCTGGCATTCTTCGTCCCATACACCTTGGTTGTGTTTCTTGAGAAGACGAAATATGGGATCACATTTCTCGGTTAATTGTGAAATAAATCGAGTAATGTAATTTAATCTTCCAAGAAAGCCTCAAACTTCCTTTTGAGTGCGTGGTGGAGGCAACTCTTGTATTGCTTTGACCTTATTTGAGTCAACTTTGATTCCTCTCTCGCTGACTACAAAACCCAGTAATTTCCCTGACCGAGCTCTGAAAGTACACTTTGCTGGGTTGAGCTTCAATTGAAATTTCCTCAACCTCAAAAAAATTTCTTCAAAACCTCAATGTGCTCCTTTTCTGTTCGAGATTTAATAATCATATCATCAACATATACTTCAATCTCTTTATGCATCATGTCGTGGAACAGTGTTACCATGGCCCTTTGATATGTTGCTCCAGCATTCTTTAGTCCGAATAGCATTACCTTATGACAAAAGGTACCCCACAATGTTATGAAAGTAGTTTTCTCCATATCCTCAGGGTGCATCTTGATTTGATTGTATCCCGAAAAACCATCCATGAAAGAAAACAATGAGTATCCTGCCGTATTATCCACCAACGTGTCAATATGAGGCAAAGGGAAATTGTATTTTGGGCTGGCTTTATTTAAGTCCCTATAGTCTACACACATCTGGACCTTTCCATCTTTCTTAGGGACAGGAACAATGTTGGAAACCCACTCTAAGTATTTAACCACTTGTAGAAAACCAGCAACAAACTATTTCTGGACCTCGTCTTTTATTTTCAACACCACATCAGGCCTCATCCTTCGTAGCTTTGGCTGAACTGGCTTGCACTCTTCTCTTATGGGGAGGCAGTGCACTAAAATATCAATACTTAGCCCAGGCATTTCTTGGTATGACCATGCAAAGACGTCCTTGAATTCCCGTAGTAACTCAACAAGGTCTTGTTTCGTCTCCTCGGCTATGTGGGTTTCGATTTTCACAACCTTTCCTTCTTCTAAGGCTATGTTCTCTACCTCCTCTCTATGGGGTAAAATTTGTTTCTCCTCTTGCTTTACCATTCTCAACAAATCTGAAGACAAGTCACAATATCTGTCACCTTCAAAATCCTGAGATTCCTCTAAACATATGTCTTGCTCAAAATGGACCTTTGGATCTATAGTATCGTTGCTCATATCATTGATATACAGAGACCTGTGGTGGTGATCGTTGTATTGTCGAGTCTTAAATTTTATATAAAGAATGATTGAACCTGGGAACTAACTATGACAATGATTTGAGGCAAGCGCACCATTGAACAGTAGTATAGTTTAGGCAAGACCAGAATGTCGAATCCCAAAGGAACCAAAAGTACTAATACTAACTCTCTTTTTATTATCTAGCCTAAGATAAAGGGAATTTGTTTATCTAATCTAAAATTAACTAACAACTAAACTGAAGACTATAAGACAAAGAAGAATGAAAATTGGAAAATAACTTGAGGAAAACCAATTGATTAAGACAACACCCAAGGAAGAATCCACCTAGACTTCACTTGTTATCTAACTCTGAACTAGACGATTTATTCACTTGACTTGATCCGTAAGATTCCCTAACGTATATTAATCCTTCTCTCTAGGTGACTAACGTCTAACCCCAGGTTGATTAATTGAAATCTCTTTTTAATTAAAACCCCTAGAATCGCATTAACTCGATCTATGGACTCCCATATTAGGTTTCACCCTAATTCAACAAAATCTCGTCACCCTATCTCTAGGCGCGATCAACTCCGTTTAATTATACTAGATCTACTCTTAGGTAGGGACTTTTCTCCTCCACCTAAGCACATCAAACTTGAATTAATATCCCAGAAATATCAACACAAGAATTAAGAACACATAATTAAGAACAAGTCAAATATTTATCATATAGTTCAGCAAACGATAACAAGATTCATCTTAGGTTTTATCCCCCTCAGGTATCTGAGGGTTTAGTTCATAAAAATAAAAGAAAATATCTCAAAAGAAAAGATAAAACAAAACATAAGAAATCCCTAAAACCCCCTGAAGGAATTGAATGAGAGATCCTCCGTCTTAAACATAATTTTGGCTTCTTGAGATGAATCAACTGGTTATCTTCGAGTAAATATCCACAAATCTGCCCTCTTTGGCCTAATGGGCGCCTCGACTAAAGCCACAGGTTCCCCTTTTTAGGTCATACTTAGGGTGTTTATATAGGCTTGAATGTGTTTCTTCACCCCTAAATATCCTAATCCGAGTAAAACTTCTCTTTGTCACGACACGGACACGTCCATGGCACACACTCGTGTGAATTGTGGCCAGGCTATGTTCGAGTCTGTTAATAAGGCACGACTATGTGAATCGTGGTCAGGCTGTGTTAGAGTAATTTAGGGAGGTACAACTGTGTGATCTTCGTGTTGATTTCTATTTTGACCCAATTCGGTCTGTTTTAGGCCCGTTTCTCGTTCTTTTCATCCTCCGGTGCTCTCCTGAGGATAAAACATGAAAAAAAAGGATTAAGAGCACCAAATTACATAATTTAAGGGATAAATCATCTAAAAGTATGCTAAATGTGGGCCTAAAATATGTTACTTTACGGTTTATCAAATACCCCCACACTTACGCTTTTGCTTATCCTCAAGCAAAATTCTCAACTTACAAGTAAAACGAACTTTCCACAATTCATAATCTTCATCAGCAATGTCTCATCATAATTCATAGATAATTCATACATGGATAATTTAACTCAAAGACTCCTTAAGATTCAAACAATTCTAAGTCATATATTTGTAGCACGAAAACATAGGTGTCTCCCCTTATTTAAACAATTACCTTTGATTCAAAACTGACAAGGATTGACATCCTTACTAAAGATTCACTCAAAGCACTTGAAGTGTTTAAGGTTCAAGAATAAGCACTCATAAGTCAAACCTGAAAAGTTAATCCCATAGGCTTGCCTGAAAATCAAATCTCCACCACTGTAATATGAGATGATACACAAATCAAAAGGTCTTTAACAAGGTTGTAACGGGGCTTGGGTTTAAGGTGTGGATAAAGGCTAAATTAGAAGGGTTAGAATCGAGATTGAATTGACAAATTATCTAACTAAAAAAATAAACTAATAACATGAATAATTACATCACATGAAAATACTAATAATACGAGCTTTTTCTTTAAAATGTTGAATTTAAACTGTACAAGCTCTTAAAACATAGAACTAACAATGAATATACTTCATTTTTTTAAGAACAAGTCAAATGATGAATTTACTAATAAAATAATTAGGCAGCCGATCAATTCAAATCTCGATATAAGGGTAGTCAAAAAGAGTGGTGATAAAAAATACAAAGGGTTTTCGGGGAATATTAGTGGGCAAGTAAATGAAAAGGATTGTTAGGATCAACAGGGCTCACTAGGGGTTAATTATGAAGGTAGGCTTTTTAGTGGAGTTAGTGGGTTAAAACCTAGGTTCCTTTATCATCTCAATATATCAAATCAAAATGTGGTCTTGACATGTATAATCGAGGCAAGTTCTAGAATAACAATTCAGTGGTGACACACTCATAATCAATAAAGGGAGCATGAAAAGGAATATATGCTCTATAAGGCTCAAATCTCACAAAAATTATGGGTTTTTGACGTCAATCCCTGTAAATTTCAAACTTCAAGGTAATATTCAAATTCACCAACAACCTAGAAAATTTTTATTCTTGAAAATAGACTTATCATGCTTGATTCTTTAGTATCTTAAAGTTTAAATCATCAATGTACAATTAACTATGACTTAATCTAAGACATATCAATAAAATTATAAATCAACAGATATTTCATCCTCATTAGTAATATGAGAAAATACTTAAGACAAGATATCATTCGAGGATTTGATAATCATGCAAAAAGTTAGGCATAAACTTTCACCCCCCACACTTAAGCTGTACATTGCCCTCAATGTACAATGATAGATAATAATCATATAATAAGAAAATAAAAAGTGAGAGAGAGTAGTGAAGCTTCCTGAATTATGGATGAAATCCTTGGAGGATGTGAAAATTACGTTGGAGGTGTCGTCTTTTGGTGTGGTGGTTACTAACGAGCTCTACGCTAGATGAAGAAATTGGGGAGCTCGTGAAGAATTAGCCAGGAGTTATTAAGACACATTTAAAATAACTTAATTATGTATTTATGGACAAGAAAGCTAAAGGGAAAGAAAATAGAAATTAAAATAAAATTAAAAGAAAAGATGAATGGACTGAGGAGTCCTTATTGATGGATGGTTCGCGACGTGGGCGTGATTTCTAAGGCCGTGGTGCGTGATTCCCTAGTAGCCTTAAGAACCTAAAACCAAGAAACTAAAAGAAGATAAATTAAATTAATCATAAGAGAGTCAAAGAAAAGGGAAATAAATGAGAAGATTAAAGAAAAATAAGACCGAAAGGGTCTCAAAGACCCTAAACATCAGAAATATATGGCGGTAGACATAAAATTATGTAGGTCGATCTCCCACAGGGAGAATGTACTTTTATCCTTCCGCTTCTTCGGCATAGATGTGGTGGTCAAGGTTTTTGAAAGATGAACGTGAAAGAAAAAGAAAGGGAGAACCAAAGAGGTGTAGAAAGAGAGGTTTGAGAGTAAGTGGAGAGGGGAGGAGGGGGTGGTGGTTTAAATAGATTTCAAATCTGATGCCTCCCCACGCCCGTGTACCGTGGGCGTGTTGAGTCACACGGTCGCCTTGGACACCCGTGTTGTGGGTCGTATCGTTTCTCCCATGCCTGTGTTCAATTTGCCATGCCCGTGCTTGGTAAGTTAGTATCGACCACAGTTGCCTCGCACGCCCATGTTTAGTTTGCCACACCCGTGTATGAACTCACAATGTTAGCCACGGCCGCATCGCACGGCCGTTGCATGATGGTTAGGTCCGTGACTTTAAAATTGATTCGTTTTGACTCATACCATATTTGCTATGTCAGTACAGAGATTTGATGCATCCACACGGCCACGGCCACGGCCGTGTGCAAGGTCGTGTGGCTTGAAATTCTGTACCTTTGGTTTGTTTATAGTTATGTGTTATAAAGAAAGGATAAAATAAAATAAATAAGATAAAAATAAAATGAAAATGTAGAAGTTAATGGGGTTAGAACTAGGGTTGCCTCCCGAGAAGTGCTCGTTTATAGTCTTAAGCTAGACTTTCCTCTCCTTTGTATATTCATGGTGGTTTGAGGAGTTGAAAGTCCTTCCTCGTGTTAGCAGTTCCATTATCATGATAGAGTTTAAGACGAGTAGTGTTTATTTTCAAAGTTCCAAACATGGGATTACTTACCTCAACTGTTCCGTATGGGAAGACATTGATTTCCTTAAAAAGGATTTCCTTGCTTGTGTTAGGATCAGGTGGAGATATTTGTGGGTCTGCTTTGTCTAATAGTACCTGATCTTCAATTTTGAACTTGTCTGCCTCATGAAGTGGCTTCATTTCTACTTCGTATATCCCTAGTTCTTCTTTAAGATGCGTCTTCTCCTCTTCTAGTTCATCGATCTGAATCCCTTGTTCCTTGTGAGTTATTTCCTTGTTGGCACAGGGTTTAGGATCAGACTCAGTTGTGTTCTTTTGTGGTGCTTCCTAAAAAGAAGGGTTAACCGAATGGTTATCAATAGAATTTACTTTCTCAACTTGGTTATTCGATGTTCTAGCTGAATCGAGGGCTTGAAGAGTAACTGTCTCTTCAACTCCACAGAGTATGAGTTCACCTGTGTCGACATCAATTTTAGTCCTAGCAGTTGCAAAGACTGGTCTTCCTAAAATTAGGGGTATCGTGTTGTCCTCATCCATGTCTAAAATGACAAAGTCTACCAGGAATACGAATTTTTCAATCTTTACAAGTACATCTTCAATTCTGATAGTTTTATCAGCTAATTGAATGCTCATCCTAGTTTGTTTGGGCTTCCCGAGACCTAGTTGTTTAAACAATTTATAAGGCACGACATTTATGCTTGCCCCTAAATCAGCTAACACATTATCAATAGATAAACTACCAATTAAGCATGGAATTGTAAAACTCCCTGGATCTTTTAATTTTTGTGGTAGTTTATTTTGCAACATTGCTGAACATACTGCATTCAGTTCCATATGTGATTCCTCATCTATCTTCTGCTTATTTGTCAATAGCTTCTTTAAAAATTTCCTCGAATCTGACATCTGCAAAAGAGCTTTAAGAAACGGTAAGTTAATATGTAATTTCTTTAAAAGTTTAAGACACTTACAGAACTGTTGCTCTGTGTCGTCTTCCGTTATTGCTTCGGGATATGGTATGCGAGGTCTGTACTCTTTGATTACCGATTTTGGTTTTACCTCAACCTTACCTTCTTCTACTGCACTCTTTTCGCTTAAATTGGGCTCGTCTAACCCTTCACTGTCTTGAGCTATTATGGCTTGAATTTGCTCCTTTGGGTTAGTATTGGTGTTGCTCAGTAGTCTTCCCTGTGGTCTCTCAGAAATCTGCTTAGCAAGTTGCCCTATTTGATCCTTGATCTCCTATGACAATACTTCAAGTTTTGTTTCTACCTTTTGGAAACGTGTTTCTGAGGCTGCTATGAAATTTGTTAGCATCTCTTCAAGGTTCGGCTTCTTTTCCTGGTGGTAGGGCTGTTGTTGGAAGTTTTGGGATGGTTGTTGCCTTTGATTTCTTTGACCGCCTCATAAGAAATTGGGGTGGTTCTTCCAACCTAGATTATAAGTATTACTATAAGGGTTATTGTTAGATCGGAAATTATTACCCATATAGTTCATCTGTTATCTCTCCATGCCCTGTCCGTAGGGTGGGTACTTAAGATTCACCACTCCTTCACTTGCGTCGCACTACATAACTTGATGTGTCTGCGAAGAACCATATAATCCATCAAATTTTTTATTTAGCAACTCTACCTGATTTGATAGTGCGGTTACTGCGTCGAGGTTGAAAAATTTGACTGCTTTTACTGGCCTTGTCCTTGTAACTTGCCACTGATAGTTATTCAGTGACATCTCTCCTATAAACTCGTAGGTCGCTTCCGGAGTTTTTTTGTTCAAAGTTCCGCCGACAGCTGAATCGATTAATTGCCTTGTTGAGGGGTTCACACTGTGTAGAAAGTCTGCACCTGTAGCCACAAAGGTAATCCATGGTGTGGACACTTTCTCAAAAATCCTTGTATCTCTCCCATGCATTGTAAACTGTCTCTAAATCCATCTGTACAAAAGAAGAGATATCATTCCTTAACTTGGCCATTTTGGCCAACAGAAAATATTTTAATAAAAATTTTTCGGTCATTTGGTCCCATGTAGTGATTGATCCTCGTGGAAGAGAGTGTAACCACTATTTAGCTTTATTCCTAAGAGAAAAGGGAAATAATCGAAGATGGATGGCATCATCAGAAATGCCATTTATTTTGAAGGTATCACAAAATTCTAGAAAATTTGCTAAATGTGTGTTAGGATCCTCATTCTGCAAACCATCAAACTGAACAAACTGTTGTATCATCTGTGTAGTGTTAGGTTTCAGTTCAACATTATTTGTAGCAATAGTAGGCCTAACAATACTTGACTCAGTTCCTGTTAAACTAGGTTTAGCATAATCATACATAGTACGCAGAGCATGATGTTCAGCC
>CP106730.1:5539766-5628626 GCA_025506655.1 Gossypium rotundifolium | reverse complement strand
CTTTTAAACAAACAAGAATTAGATCTAACTATCAAAATAGGCCTTAGCCAATGCTATAGACACTTACCTTGTGGATTTTAAATCCCAAACTCACCGAATAACTAGGGAACACGCCTATGGTGTACCTTCGAAAAGAACTTCTCCTTCCTTGTAGCCTACACTTAGTAAATCCCGAAAGATCTCTTCAAAGTTTCGGCAACCATGAACATTAATGGGATTAGCCCTAGATTTCGATAATTCTAAAAAAGAAGAAATGAAACCAAACTTGGATCTTACCCTTATTTGAAGGAATCGATTGCACCTTCACTTCAACCTTTAGAGATTCGGCTTAGAGACTTGATGAACAATCGGCTATGATTCCCTTATGTATTCGGTTTCAAAGATGAAAGAAGAGAGGAATAATAGGCTTAGAAGGAATCGGCTAGGAGGCTAAAAGAAAAGAAGAAAAAGAATGGATGCTCAAGAAGAATATTCGGCAGAGGAAAAGAGAGAGGGAGAATGAATAATGAATGGCCCTAGTCTCATCCTTTTATAGCCGAAATTACTAGGCCAAGAATCCTTAACTTGGCCACCACTCTTCCTTATTTTCCTAATTAAAGAATAATTCTTCATTTATCCACCTATTTAGTCGAATTTTAAAGAGAATTAAACTCTTCCCTTAAGAGTCCTTATGATCTTCTAATTAGCCGAGTTTTAAAGAGAGTGAAACTCCTCTTTGCAAGCCTTGTGCCGTCCACCTCTTGGGCTTCTAGAAGCAAAATAAAACTTATTTTATTTGCTTCTTATGTGACTCGAACTCAAGCCCAACACCCTTGCATGTGGGCCATTTCACGAGGCCTTAAGTGGCATCTCCAGGCCACTTTTTCAAGTCCTTTTGGGTCAAATTTCATGTGCTTTTTATTTTAGGGTCACCGACCCTAAGTTCCCTTTGAACTTTAAAATTCGACATTTCGGGTCATTTTAAGTTTCCAAAAATTTTCATGTGACTCAGTAACTTGACATTTCCTAGGTTTCCAAAATGTTTAGTTTCCTCTTTTAGCGTAGTTTCCAAAATGTTTACTTTCCTCTTTTTCCAAAATGTTTACTTTCCTCTTTTAGCTTAGTTTCCAAAATGTTCACTTTCCTAATTTGCTTAGGTTTCCAAAATGGTCATTTTCCTACTTTCAACGTAACATTTCCATACATTCTCAGGTTTCCAAAATTATTCCAAATTTATTCCAAAACACATAAAACATGTCTTTTCGCACAATTTGGCCAAAATGCATAGGCCCTTTTCAGGATGTTACAAACCACCTTTAATCATTAGTTGCATAAGTTAAATGTTATAGAGCTGGCTCATGGATTAAACATGTGTAGTTCATAATCTATTTATTCATGGCATTTACCTGAAAATTTAACAATTTCAGTTATGATTCCATGATCTGAAAATTTTTCCTCTCATAGTTTTTACTACTGCCAGAGGATTCTGGATTAGTCTTGCCAATAATTTCAACCGACTCTTCATTTTGTATATCATCTTTGGAAAAAATATGTATGCAACACTCAACATTAAGTTTGTATCACATAATTCTAGAATTGATGAATTAAAGAGTACTGTATTGATTACAATGTCAAAATTGAAAATAACTGTGTTAGATCCAAGGTTTTGATTGCATAGAACATTAGTGAATTAGAGTCTTTTCTTTTCAATATTGGTCAGAGTTCCAATAATATTGGTCTCATGATTCAATGATTTGTTGGTTTATGGTAAGCTTGATGTTGTATATTGAAGAGATAAGTAAGATGTGTACACAAACCAGAATCATTTGAAAAATTTTAGTTGCTTTTCTCATACTAAAGTACAAAATTTCACTAAATGGCAAAAATCCCATATTTGATTAAGAAGGATTTACAGTTCTTTTAAGATAAGGTTTGCTTTTTTCTGTGTACTTATTTTCCTTGAAGTTTACTCAATATGCTTGACTGGTTTAGAATTTTATCTGCAACAGTAAATGATTATATTGTTTACTAAATCATCCTTCCTATTTTATTTTTCTAGTATATTTGGGGCTGTTTGATTCTGGTATTTGATCTCACGAAGTTGGCAGCACCATTTCTGACATTTCTGTGTTCTCTAAACATTTCTTAGAGGTATGTATATGCTGTTTAAGCGTTTTGATTGGTTTAAATTTTCGTTTTACAGTAGTTGCTAAAGTTAATTAATTCATAACATGTGCCAATGTTCTGGTTGAAGTTCAAAATGGTTTCGGATTCTGAATATCTAATTCCTTTAAGGTTGTTTATGAAATTCAATACTATTCCTACTTGAAAATGTCAAACATATGCTTTTTACGAACTTAATATTTTAAGAACTGATTCGATCTTAAATTATAAAGTGAAATAATTTTTTAAAAACATCAAATTAAGAGGTATTTTACTGAAAGTTTTTGTTGGACGTGAAATAATTTTATTATATTAAATAATAAAGTGAAATAATTTTTTAAAAACATCAAGTTAATACAAATAATTTGAATACTATAATTATATATGTATAAAAAATATATAAAAATAATAATTATTAAAATATATAAAATTAAGCTTTAATAATAATATAGTAATATATTATATAACTACTATCAAACATTGCAACCGATTACCTAAATCCGACCTAAACCCCAAATCCTAAATCCCTAACCCTTAACCTTTAAACACTCAAACCCTAAATCTCTAACCTTTAAACCCTAAACCCTCAAACCTTAAATCCCTAACCCTTAAATCTTAAACCCCAAACCTTAAACACATAACCCTAAACCCTAAACCATAAACTTTAAACCTTAAACCTTAAACCATAAACCATAACCCTTAAAACCTTAAATCTTGAAACCTTAAATCCATAACCCCAAATCTCTAAACCTTAAACATTAAACCCTAAACCCTAAACCTTAAACCCTAAACCTTAAAACCTTAAATCTTAAAACCTTAAATTTATAACCCCAAATCTCTAAACCATAAACCCTAAACCCCTAACCCCTAACCCTAAACCCTTTAACCTTAAACACATAAACCCTTAAACCATAAACCTTAAACCCCAACCCCAACCCCTAACCCCTACCCCCTACCCCCTAACCCTTAACCCTTAACCACTAACCTATAACCTTTAATCACTAAAATTTTAAGTTAATATCAAACTTCATAACTTTGAAAAAGATTCAAAGTATATAGGCTAGAAACCTGACGGGTTGCCTTATATCTCACTGTCAGATATAACGGATCCTCCCTAGGTGTAACAATGCCACGTACGATGGATCTTAACGAAACACCAAATTAAATATCAAAATAATATAACATTTATTAAACCTTAAACCCTAAACCCTAAACTTGAAATCTTTAAACCCTAAACCTTAAAACATCAAATCTAAAACCTTAAATCCATAACCATAAATCCTAAACCCATAACCCCTAACCTCTAACCTTAAACCCTTTAACCCTAAACACATAAACCCTTAAACCATAAACCCTAAACCTCTAACCCCAACCCCTAACCCCTACCCCTAACCTTTAACCCTTAACCACTAACCTATAACCTTTAATCACTAAAATTTTAAGTTAATATCAAACTTCATAACTTTGAAAAAGATTCAAAGTATATAGGCTGGAAACCTGACGGGTTGCCTTATATCTCACTGTCAGATATAACGGATCCTCCCTAGGTGTAACAATGCCACGTACGATGGATCTTAACGAAACACTAAATTAAATATCGAAATAATATAACATTTATTAAACCTTAAACCTTAAACCCTAAACTCTAAACCCAAAATCCCTAAACCCTAAACTTTAAACCTTAAAACCTCAAATCTTAAATCCTTAAATACATAACCCTAAATCCCTAAACAATAAACCTTAAACCCCTAATCCTTAACCCCTAACCCTAAACCCTTTAACCCTAAACCCATAAACCCTTAACCCTTAATCCTTAAACCCCTAATCCCTAACCCCTAACCCTTACCCCCTAACCCTTAACCCTTAACCACTAACCTATAACCTTTAATCACTAAAATTTTAAGTTAATATCAAACTTCATAACTTTGAAAAAGATTCAAAGTATATAGGTCGGAAAGTCGACGGGTTGCCTTATATCTCACCGCCGATATAATGGATCCTCCCTAGGTGTAACAATGCCACGTATGATGGATCTTATAGAATACATAACTTACCTAATTTTAATATCAAATTTCATAAATTACATAAGTTGACGATTAAATTTAATAACTTACATAATTTTTCCTTAATATCAAACTTCATAACTTACATAAACGTGTATAATTTAAAGAAAAAGATTCAAAGTATATAGGTTTGGAAACTCGACGGGTTGCCTTATATCTCATTGTCGATATAATGGATCCTCCTAGGTGTAACAATGCCACGTATGATGGATCTTATAGAATACATAACTTACCTAATTTTAATATCAAATTTCATAAATTACATAAGTTGACGATTAAATTTAATAACTTACATAATTTTTCCTTAATATCAAACTTCATAACTTACATAAAACGTGTATAATTTAAAGTAAAAGATTCAAAGTATATAGGTTTGAAAACTCGACGGGTTGCCTTATATCTCACCGTCGATATAATGGATCCTCCTAGGTGTAACAATGCCACGTATGATGGATCTTATAGAATACATAACTTACCTAATTTTAATATCAAAATTCCATAGCATTATTTACATAAATTATTAATTAACAAGTTAGTAGTATAATTTATTGTCAACTTTAGACTTCACCAACTACTGAAATGGATAGGAGATGGATGAAATTGTCAAGGGTAAGCAACGGCTATCGAAATGGAGTAGAAACTTTTCGAATTTTGCATTTCAAAATGCAAGCCAAGAGAATATGATTCTTTGCCCGTGTAAGAAGTGTTGCAATATTAATCGGCATTATCGTGAAGTGGTCTACGAACATCTAGTTGTTGATGGCTTTGTCCGGGGTACAAAATATAGTTTTTCATGGAGAGTCTACATCTCTTGGAGCATCTTCATCGATGAATCCGGGTATCCTCATAGTTCTTTCAATCGAATGTTAGTGGCGATAACATGGAAAACATGTTGCGGGATGCTTTTAATATCTTGCAGATGATGGTTTCGGTCATTTCCACGAATTGGGTGCAACCGATGAGCATAATTTTAGAGGAAATACTTTTACCGAAGGGGAAAGAAGTGTACCGGATGAACAGCCAAATGAAGAAGCGGCGAGGTTCTACACGTTACTTGGTGAAATGAATGAGGAACTGTATGAAGGATCAAAATTTTCTAAATTGTCATTTTGTATTCGTCTTTTTCACTTGAAATGTCTGGGGGGGTGGACCGGAAACTCGTTGACAATGCTGTTAGAGTTTATGCAAGAAATGTTCCCGTTTACAAAAATCCCTCGATCTTCCAAAGACATGAAGAAATTGATAAAGGATTTGGGCCTTGGATACAACAAAATTCACAGTTGCCCAAATGATTGCATGTTGTATTGGGACGACCGTATAAACCAATAGTGCTGTCATGTATGCGGCCAATCCCGTTGGATTAATAGAAATACAGAGGACGGTAACGAGGATGAACACGGTACACAGTCAAAAAAGCAGCCAGTAAAGATTTTACGGTATTTTCCCTTATACCGAGGCTTCAACGGCTTTTTATGTCGTCAAGACAATAGAATCAATGATGTGGCACCGTGATGGATGAACCGATGATGGGTTGTTAAGGCATCCTGCAGATTCTTTAGCTTGGAAATATTTTGACTCCAAATTATCCAATTCTTTAGCTTGGAAATATTTTGACTCCTTTCCAAGCTTTGAGGATCCTTGGGCTAGCATCCGATGGATTTAACCTTACAAACTTATGAGCACAACGTCATGATTGGCTCGTGGTGCTTGTTCCTACAATTTGCCTCCATGGGTTTGCATGAAACAATCTTCTTTTATCTTGTCTATGATTATACCGGAGAGAAAGGTAGGGAATGATATTGACGTCTATTTGCAGCCACTTGTTGACGAGTTAAAACAACTATGGGCTGGTGTTCGGACATTTGATGCAATGAGAAAAGAGAACTTTAATTTACGTGCGCATTAATGTGGACTATTAACGACTTTCCGCTTATGCTAATTTATCCGGTTGGAGTACTAAGGGGCGTTATGCTTGTCCGTGTTGTCTTTGCTTGTAACATGTTCGTGATGGTTATATAATGGGAAAAGTTTTCTTACATGGGGCATCGTCGGTGGTTACCGAAAGATCATACATTTAGATTTCAGAGTGCTCAATTTGATGGTACTGAAGAGTTCAGATCAGCTCCTTCGCAAACCGGTGGATCTGAAATATTGTTAATGTTGAAAGATATGAATTTCATTTATGGGAAGATGAATCAACCGGCAAACCCGCATAGAAATAGAAGATCTAGGGATGAATTTGATGATGAATCTGATGAAGAGGATGATCCTAATGAGGCGAACTTATGGAAAAAAAGAAGTATTTTTTTCGAGTTGCCTTATTGGGAGCATCAGATTTTACGCTATAACCTTGATGTCATGCACATAGAGAAAAATATCTGCGAGAACATCATTGGGACTATTTTGAATGTCGATGAAAAATCGAAAGATAATCTTCAGAGTCGGCTTGATTTAGTCCACATGGGAATTCGGCGTGAGCTTCATCCCCAAGCACTTCCGAATATGAAATATCGATTGTCACTTCTATTTTTTAATGTCAAAGACGGAGAAAGAAGTGTTACATGCGGTGTTGAAGGATATAAAGGTCCGGATGCGTATGCATCAAATATATCGCGATGTGTGAGTCTTAAGGATCAAAGATTATATGGCTTAAAATCGCATGACTATCACATATTGATGCAAGACTTACTGCCAGTTGCCATGCGGTGTTGTATGTCGAAAAAGGTGACGGCTCCAGTAATTGAACTGTCAAATATAATGAAAGGCATTTGTGGTAAAGTTTTGAATGTTCAAGAACTTGAGAGACTACAAGATCGAGCCGCATTAACTTTATACAATCTGGAGAAGATATTCCCGCCTTCCTTCTTCACTATCATGGTGCACTTGTTAATTCATCTCCGGCGTGAAGCACTTCTTGGTGGACCCGTTTTCCATTGATGGATGTATCCCATTGAAAGGTGGTGCTTTATTTGCAAAATATTCATTCATTCAGCTCAATGCCTTTAGTTGCAACTTTTGATAATGTTGTATATCGTGTTTAGGTTCCTTTCTAAATTGAAGTCATACTGCCGCAATAAGCGTTATCCGGAAGGATCAATTGTCGAGGGCTACTTGGAAAAGGAATGTATGACTTTCTGCTCGAGGTATTTGGAAGATGTTGAAACAAGAATGAATGACCAAGTAGAAATCTTTGGGCTCACAGATCATAATTTGGCGAAACTTATTTATTTCAAAGTTTTGAGAACCGATCGGCAAAGTTGAAATTACAGAATTGGACGATAGATCGTGGCTCCAAGCACATCGATACGTTCTTTTTCATTACGATTCAATGGAACCATTTCGGAAGTAAGTTCTAGAATTTGATAAATACTCATCAATTATAATCTGTTTGTCTTCTAACAAAGTAAAACCTTTTTTACTGTAGTGAGTACAAACAAATATTGAGAGCTCGATCACGATCCCGAACATTAAATCGACGAGAAATTAATAAGTTGTTCGCAGAATCATTCCATGAATGGTTAAGCCAAATGGTATGCAATTTAAATTTTCATTGACAAGTAATAATATTTTATCATAACATTCATAATTACTCGATTTACTTTCGACTCTATAAGTTTGGAGTCGGAATGAAGTAAATGACGACGTTAAATGGCTTTCACAAGGTCCAAACAGAATAGTTAAAAGATATAGTGGCTTCCTCATCAACGGATACAGATTTCATACAAGGTATCGCGAGAGATTGAGGAGAACCCAAAATTACGGAATTGTTGTTAATTCTTCGATTACAAGTTATGCTAGTGCTAGGGACATGAATCCGTCGAGGAATTTGGAATATTACGGACTTATTACTGACATCATTGAGTTGGATTATTACGGCAAATGCAAAGTTGTCCTATTTCGAGGTGATTGGGCTGATGTGAATACGGCTCACGGAATTAAAAACGATCAATATGGCTTTACAATGGTGAATTTCTCTCGATTAATTCACACCGAGAACAACCGATGGACGAGCCGTATGTTTTTCTTCTCAAGTTAAACAAGTTTTTATTCGGAAGATCCAATTGATGAGGTTGGTATGTTGTACTTGAAACACCCTAGAGACTTCTTCGACATTGGCGGTGGAAGTAGAGATGACATAGTCGAAAGATCAGAAACTTTGCCTTTTCCAGAACAAGACTTAACTGAAAATATCCCTAGTACTAGTCAACAATTTCAATGGGTTCGTCAGGATGTGGACGAAGATATTTACGAAATTTGATGTAGTAAGATGTAACGATTTATTATTTATATGCAATATTATAATTTTCATGTTGGTCATGTTATATAATTTTCATGTGTATTGCAGCAAAAATGCCTAGAAGACGATTACGAGATTTAAATATTGTCCGCGAAACTCCAAATCCAGAAGAAGCTAATAGTAGTGAACATCAAACAGTTGTTGGATCTTCTACTCTGCCGGACATAGATGACGAGCCTGGAGAATTTGAAAGTAATGTTAAGTTTATTTTACATGCATGTTGAATTTTATTATTGATTCAAACTTCAATTTTAATATAATAATATATCATTTTTCAGCTGAAGCTGGTGGGACGCGTAGAGCTCGGGGACGTACCTTACTTAATGATTTATACGACTTAGAGCCTCACGATCGTGTTAAAGTAAGGAGAAACAATGATGGTCAGCCTGTTGGATCTGAAGCTCGACTGTTAGGAGGCTATTTGGGCATTTTAGCACGAAATTCCAATATGTTGCCCATTAACTACGAATCATGGCATCAGATGCCTGATGCCAACAAAAATCAGGCTCTCGAAAATATTAAGGTAATAAAACGTGAATGTAATTTATAATACTTTAATTTAATTTTCATTTATATTAACTTTTATACTTTTTTCTTCAGTGGATTTAATTTAGAGGTCTCTGATGACTATGTTAAGAAGACATTGGGTAAAAATGGAGAGACAATAAAAGCACGCTCAAAAACAATATTTTAAGAAAGATATAAGCCTCGACGAAAAATTAAGAAATGTTCCACAAGGAATGTTGAGGTACCAATGGGAAGATCAAGTTAGATTTTGGAATTCAAAAAAGGAGAGGTATTACGATATCTAAAATCGTATAAATTATTTGGTTTATAGTATTTACTATATATATAATTCAAATTGCATTATGTAGGACCGTGAGCGAGTTGGAATAAGCAGAGATGAAACAAAAATTCACGCACACACGGAGTTCTAGAAGTTTTGCTTGTGTAGTGATGCCGAGGTATTATAATTTATTAATTCATCAAATATTAATTACTTTATACTATTAAATTATATTTTTCTACTAAAATGTAGGAAACTTCACTGGTCAAAAAGTTAGACGCGTGTCAGCTTTTTGACATTACGCATAGAAAGAAGGATGGATCTCCGATGACATTCGAAGCTGCAGAAATTTTGGTATATCTACTTAATAAAATTTTATTTTTTATAAATATTTCTACCGTTTAATTATAATAGTTTAATTCATCGTTTATAGTTTTAAATATATAATGTTCAATTATGTTGCATTCTTTCTTATTTATATATTTCGTTTCTAACTTTTTCGTTGATTTATTAGGATAAACTAAAGGAGAAGAAGGCCGAGTATGAAGCGGTTGCTTCGACTGATAGTTCTGTTAATCTTGAGGAGATTGATAATGTAATTATTACGATGTTTTGGGTCCCGAAAGTACGATGCTTCGATCGATAGTTCTGCTAATCTTTAGTATATTTTTACTAGAATTATCACTGATGTTTTTCGTCTTGAAAGGTATGGTCGGGTTCGATTTAAAGGATCTGGTGTTACCCCGACCTAATATTTTGGATCCGCATCCCAACAGTACATGCCTTCCGGAGTCAACCTCGTGCTAAAGTTCAAAGGCTACAAAACCAGATAGCTCAGATGCAAGAGAGCACGGTTGAGCAGAGGCAGCAAATTGTTGATGTTCAAAGAAAATATGAAGAACTCCAAAGAATGACTTAAAGCGGATGCTGAGCGGCACAAGCAAGGGAGGCAAGAAGAAGCGGAGAGAGGCAATGGCAAATGCTAAGGAGGCAGAGGCAAGATCGATGCTAGCGAGCGTAAGAAAAATCTGAAGAGCTCCAGCACCAACTTCAACATATGATGCAGATGTTTCAGCAGTCGCATAAACCGCCATCTTAGACATTTAGTTTTTCGTTGTAAGAAGTTTTGACATTATTACATTTAACATTTTTATTACAATATTTTCAGTTATCATTCATTCATTTAATTTATTAAATTTTAAGTATCATTTACAATTAATGTATTCGATGTGATTTTTATACTAAATTTGCTGTTTTACGTTGGAATTATGTACTGTTATTGGTTAGTTTTTAGTGCAGGAGGGGTATAATATTGAAAAAATTTTATTGTTTTAAATCTGTACAAATTAGCGGCATTTGTACAAAAGCGTCGCTAAATCTCAATAAATTTTTGCGGCGTTTTTTGGGAAAGCGCCGCTAAAGGCCATTACTTTTAACGGCGTTTTTTGAGAAAGCGCCGCTAAAGGCCCTTAGTTTTAGCGGCGTTTTGGTAAAGCGCTAAAATACTTTTAGCGGCATTTTTGGCAAAAAGCGCTTAAAGCCCCGACTTTAGCGACGTTTTTGTTAGCGCTTAAAGACCGACTTTAGCGGCGTTTTCTAAAGCGCCGCTAAAGACCATGATTTTTAGCGTTTTTAAAAGAAGCGCCGCTAAAGACCATGGTTTTTAGCGACGCTTTTATTACAAATGCCGCTAAAAGTCAGGATCTTTAGCGGCGTTTTTTGCGCATAAACGCCGCTAAAATTTTCGGCAGTAGTATTAGCGGCGTTTTTTGTAGCGCTTAAAAAAGCGCCGCAAATACTTTTTGTGACGCTTATAAACGCCGCTAAAGGCCCAAAAAAAAGCCGCTAAAAGTCTGTTTTGCTGTAGTGATACGAGAATTAATTTACATATTTTTTTTAATAGAGAGAGTAAAATACAATCCAACTCTTAATATAGAGATACACACTATATTTACTATCTTCTTATAGTTCAACTTTCCACTTAAAGAAATTAAAAGAAAAAGTAAATAATAAAATCACTTTCTTCTAGGCTTGTAAGGAGTGGAAGAACCCAGTTTTGTAGTAGATGAAGAAGATGAAGATGAAGGTGGCAATACAGGCCTATGATTATGCTTCTTTTGATCAGCTTTATCTTTGTAAAATGCCTCTAATAACTCCTCTTTCAGTTCAGTAAATCGTCTTTTCTTCACTCTTTGTTCTTCGGAACTGCCATCCTCAAAGAAAGAAGGATCCGACATATCATCCACCAAGAACTTGTCAAGCACATCAGCACAATGTGGGAAATATCGCCTCCCAGTTTCCACTGCCATTTACAGTTCAATATTGTTCACAAAAATATCTCCAAATGGTCTAATGATTTACTACAAACAGTGTGAATCTAGAACATATTTTAGGATTGGATCATAATTTTTAGAGGAAAAAATATAATTTATCTATGATTTTATCATTTTTGAAAATGACAATCATAATTTTTAGAGGAAAAAATATAATTTATCTATGATTTTATCATTTTTGAAAATGACTAAATATATTTTTATGTTCATTTTAGAAGGGTCAAAATGTAATTTTATTATATATAAATTTATTATTTAATAATTTTTTATAAATGTCTAGAACTACCCATAATCCCTTCTCAACCATTAAATAGGAGGATAATGCGTTTCAGCTCATTCAAACCCACGTATTCCTACACTTATAACAATACCAATGTATTTTTTTGGGCAGCCCTTGCCTACCCTTTGTATTCAGTTGTGTAACCGAATAATTGGATTATGATCTAGACAGTTTAATGCATTTTTATATTTTTATTTTTAAATGTTTTATTATAAAATATTTAGAGCTATTCATAACTCCTTTCAATCTTTAAATAAAAAATAAACATACTTTAACACGCTCGAACCTACATCTTTCTACACTAATAATAATATCGATGCAAGTCAAATTAAAACTCAATTGACTAATTTTTTTAATACTTTAGACACTAATTATAAAAGAATGCATTTGGGTTAACATTAATATTTTTAATATAAGATTAAAATTATAAAAGTGCTTTTTGAAATAAATTTTGAATTTATATGTACATATAGAGAAAACAAATTTGTTAGTGGTTCAATTAAATTTTATATCTTCGTTAGGGACAAAGGCGAAAGAATAGACTGGTTTTGAACTCCAAATATGGTAGATGTATCATTTAATCCTTTAAAATTTTATAAAATTATATATTAGTATAATAGTAAAATTATATTTTATCCCTCCCAAAATTTATAATTTATCTCTAACTCTTTAAAGTAATTTTTTGGTTTCATACATATTCATTAGAATGTCCATTGATACTTGTTTTAATTGGTTGAAGTAGTTGGTCCGATTAGATTTTAATTCTTTGAATTTTTTATAAAATGTTTATAATTATTTATAGCTGCTTTCTAACCCTAAGTAGGAGGATAAATGCATTTTAGTGTACTCAAATCCGTATTTTTTTACACTGACAACAATACCAATATTAATTGAGCTAAAACTTAATCGACATTCTTTTGAAATTAATGTAGCTACAAATTAAAAACAGGGGATGTGCATGAAAGCGTGATATACCTGTTTTAAAGAGGGTTTGCAATCTCAAATGAAGCCTTCTGGTGTGTGATGGAGGTGATTCATTCAAATCAGCTTCACTTATGTTTGAATCTGCGTCTGCAATTTCCATGGCTACCTTGGCTTCCGCAGGATACAACAACCTTGCAAATGATACTGACAAAATTCAACAAAATTTATTACCATTAAATCATCAACGTTCTCTTGTTCAAAATTTATTAGTCATCTTACTAGTGTATGAAATAACTAGTATGTTATTCGGATTCAGATATCATTGTTGAAGAATGTTACATCTTTAATTTGGGTATATTCATTATTTTTTCAAAATTTTCTTGTATTTAAAAGTTAGTCAATTTCAACAAATTAATCACTAAATTATTCAAAAGTTAAAAGTTATTATTGGAGTTACTAACAAAAATTTGGTATGTCATCGTAGAGTTTTAGTGTATCTAGTAACTATTATTCGAAAGTTACAGGTTATTATTGGATAGTTAAGATATCAGTCATGGTGATTGCATATAAGCTCTTATTAGTGTGTTTAGTAACTATTATGTTACTCGGATTCAGATATTAATTATTATCGAACAATGTTATTTTAGTAACTTAAATATTTCATGGTTGAACATTTTATAACATTTTATAGTTGACCATTTTATAACATTTCATAGTTGAGGGACCAAAATAAAATAAAAGATAAAAATAGTTAGATGACCTCTAACATAATTTACCCTAAATAAGTTTAGAGTAAACTTACTCAATTATAAATAAATTTACACTTGAGTGATTCAATCTCAAAAGATACAAAATAACAACTAAACTATTTAAAAGAGTTGATTACTAGAAAGTTACTAACAAAAGTCTAATATATACAGTAACTCACTATTGATAGTAGGGTTTTATATTTTCCATAGGTTAATTCAATCAAAATCAAATAATAAAAATATGTATTTCAAGGATAAAATAGCATTGGATATTCGGAATATTTCTAAGAAAACTAAAGGCACAATTTTCAGAATACATACCTCGATTTTCATAGTAATCCAGTTTCATGTGTAAATCATAAGCAATCACTTGCGTAGGAACTCCCAAATTCTCAGACTCCGAGCACCGCATCTTCGCCTCAAGTACATCAATACATAAACGATCTTTATTCGATGGCGCCCCTTGTTTTTTATTCTCATTATAATCCTTAACCCGAGTTAATCTCCTACAAATATCAACAGCAGTTCGGCCATCCAATGTAGTTTCCGTCACACTCGCTCCTTTATTCAGCAACGCCACCAGCACCAATGGTTCTTTACGTCTAGCGGCTACGTGAAGAGCCGTGAATCCTCGGTGGTCTTTGAGATAGACGTTAGCTAGCCCGAGACTAAGTACCTCACTAACAATCTTGGGATCACAATAGGCAACAGCATAGTGAAGTGCATAAGCTTCATCTAATGTGACATTTGATTCCTTTAGAAGAAGCTCCAATAGTTCAATATCATCAGAATCTAGTGCTTTATGGATTCTCTTGATTTTCTTTTCGTGGACCAAGTCGGATTTGACCGGCTCAGTTACAAGTCGGAGTGACCGAATCTTGGCATAAACTTCGGGAGGTAGTTCTTTCTCGAGACATACATTGTCGAGGTCAGATTTTGCTACTCTTTCGATGCATTGGAATAAAAGCTGGTTTAGTTGATAGTGAAAAGCAGCTACGAGAACTGGGATCACATCCTCTATAAGAGCCTTCTCAACAATGTTCAAAAGATGACGCTTTATTTACACAAGGAAGTTGAATCAGTAACATCCTTGCTAAAATCCAAATACCAAGAATAGTATTATTAATATTCTTCTTCTTCTTCATCATCATCAAGTACTATAACTATAACAGTAGATTTAATTCATATTCTCTAATTAAATTATTTTAAGTCTCTATATTAATATTATACGTGACACACCACGTATAACTATATGTTTATTCAATTAATTACACAAATTTTTAACAATAAAAATATATGAAATTTTTAAAAAAAAAACCTAATTTACTTTCGATCTAACTATAGAGAATAATTTGTTCAGTTTTTTGAATAAATGGAGGCAAACATGTATGCATCAAATATAGCTAATTCCCAACAAAAAAATTTGGGTAAGTTACCTGCAGGAGCAAAACCAGTTCCTTCGTGTGGAAAGTTGCAGAAGCATACATCAACTCCAAAGCATAATTTATAAGAGGGCCACAAGCACCATGGGAACAGCTCTCATCTACACATGTTGAAACATCCCTCGGTGATGCTTTAATCTTCCCTGTGTACAAATACTGCAAGAACACTTTAAAAGCTTCATATCCCACTTTACCAAATGGCAGTATTTCAGACATCAGATACTTTGGTTTTCGACTATCTTTGAGATCTTGTCGGAAAAGTTGATGAAAGTAAGGGCTTCGAGCAGCTAGGATACACCTATTGACACCCACAACAACATTGCCTTCCACTACTATCTCAGCATCATTGTTCTCATATTCCTCGTTAATCACTAAGTTTTCAAGGTTGCCACTGAGCTTGTTTAGGCTTAAATTTTCAAGGTCCGTCTCTTCAGGATCCGAACTAGCTCCCATTAGGTGACTCCCAGACCCGAACCCGGATCCATTTGATAGATAAGAGGTGGATGAAAAGGTTAAAGAAGATGAAATCTCGTTTCCATAGTCCATGTTTTTGTTAATCTAATAGGTGATGAAATATACTATACAAAATAAGAATAATAGCAAGAAATAAGCTAGCAAAAGTCCTTTTTTTTTTTCCAAAAAAGAAAATAAATTAAGATTTACAAATTACCCCAGATTTATAAAAGACCAAAGAATCTCCATATCCATGAAAAAAGGCTGAAAAAAAAATATCTGAAATTAACAAAGAAAATAAAGTAAGAAAACAGGTTATGACTTTACTCGAAAACCACTCAAGCTAATTTTGGATACTGAAGTGGAAGAACCAGAGAGGGTTAAGAAGACGAACAAATCTTAAAGACAGTTGACTGAGAAATAGAAGTCTTTCAGGTAGGTTCTCGACGAATTTTAAGTGTGTTTTTTTAACTTCACTAATAGTGGGTAAGTTTTTATTTTAATTATTTAATTAAAAAAATATAATTTAAATATTAAATTTTTTGAATTTTTTCTATTTAAGTTAATAAATTATTCAAAAGAATGTTAAATTTTTTCTTAAACAAAAAAATTTTACTTGTGAACTCTAAGCGACAATTTAACAATCAGTATAATGAGTTAATACCTATCGACGAGTAAAATAACATATTTTAAATCTAAATAGATCTGATATTCAGTGTTGAAGATCAAAGAAAAAATTATTTAAATTTTGATTTGTAAAATTATGAGGTTCAAAACTGTTTTATGAAGAAAAAAAGCTTAAACTGTAAAAAAATAAAAAAAGAGCTTTCAATTAGTGCAAAGAAGGCGAGAAAATCATTTAGCATTGATTTTAATAATCTATTGATTTAAATGAAATTTTTAAATAATTTAATAATTAAATTGTAATTTTTAATTAAGTGAATAATGTTTTTTTTTGGTTGTTTAGAATTTTAACTTTGTTTTGAGTTTGTGGATAGTAATGAATCTAACTGTTACAAGCATCATTGTCATATCTTGTTGAAAAATTAAGCAAAGAATAAAATAGAAGAAAAGGCAAATTAAACAAGTAATATCAAAATAGTAAAATAACAATAAAAAGACAATAAGCTTATCATATCCCTGATACAAGGAAAAGGATATATTCTGTTCAAAAGCAAAGATAATTAATCAGTGGAAACAGAAGTTCTTTATCTAGAAGGATTGATATTAATATATATTTTCTTAAGTCTATATTTATTTTGGTTTGTCAATCTTATTTTAAAAGTACATCTATTGATTTATTTTGAGTTTTTCTAGAATGAGAACGATTTATATTATGAATGGTGAGAAGAGTCTTATTTTAAAAGTATAATATAGAATGTGTATCTCCTTTTATCTCAATGCTAAGAAGATATAATCAAGTAGATGAATCTTATTTTATCATCTTCTAACTCGATTTGAAATTTTCTCGAATTAAGTCAAGTGAGATGAAATTTAAATAGAATCGAATATATTTGTTTGAGCTAAATTAAAAAATTAACTTTGGATCCTTGTAATCACTGTCACCTATCCTAATTAAAATTTCTCACCGTAATCAAATTTGTTATTAACTTTCATCTCCTCGTAATTTATTTATTAATCTTTTATATATGGGTTAACTTCTTTTCTTGCTTATTGCTTCAATTATCTTCTGAATTTTGTCAAGATGTATTTTGAAATTAAAAAATATATTAAATATAAAAATGTGATTTTTTAATAAGAGTTATCTTAAGGATAAAATGTGAAATTGATACCAACATAAAATTTTAACACAAATGGCATCATTAATAATTCAATTTTAACATAAATTTATAAAGATTTAATATGATTAAACAATTCAATAATATAAATAGTACAAAATATGAAATTTAATTTAATAATATAAATAACATATATAAATAAAATTATTACTATTTAGGTTTAGAAATTTTTTTGGATGATTTTTTATTTTGGGGTAAAGGGTGAAAAGTAAAAGTTTAAAAATAAAAAATTTTGAGGGTTATGGAGTAAAATTTTGAGGGGGAAATATTCAAAAAAAATTGGGGGGAAAATGGATTTGGGGTAGATGGGGGATGGAATGAGAGATGAGTAAAAGTTTTGAGGGAAAAATGAGAGGGGTAAAGTATTGGGGGAAAGTAAAATGTAAAATATTATTGTCTGGTATTTAGTTTATTCAAATTATTCAAATTCTAAAATTAAACTCAATTCGAACTCAAAATTGAAAAAAATTCGAGTTGACTCGAATAACTTAAATAACTCGATTCGTTTTGTGATATCCCAGATTAGGGGTTATGCATTTAGTGCATAATTCATGTGTTAGTCAGCTTAGTGAGGGTGTTTGGAGGTGTTTGAGGGCTTTGGAAATTTAGGATGAAGGTGGAAGCTTTGGAAAATTATTGGTTTTAAGTAAAAAGGGGAGTGGGCTAAGGTAGCCTTAAGAAAAGTTATGGGAGTGTTTGGACATAAAACAGGCCTTGGTAAAGTGGCTTCCATGCGCCACTTAAGGGCCCGAAATGACGCTGGACAAGGGCCTTGGTTGAATCCGTTAGCGGCATGGGTGTGTTTTTATTTTGTTTTAGCGTTAAGACAAGAGGGAGCTAGGGAAGGAGGCTTTAAAATAAATTGTGGCGAGCTTATATCATTAAAGAAGGCCATGGCAGAGTGGCTTGGGGTGCTATATGTGGCTTGCGGCAACGAGGGCCCAGGTTCGAGTTGCGAAGGAAGCAAGAAAGGGCATTTTATTTTTGTGCAAAGAAGAAGGCGCTTGGGCTAAGTAGGTCTTAAAAGAAATTCAGGTGAATTATGTCACAAAGAGGCGCCTTGGCAAAGCGGCACAGGGTGTTACCTGCAGTTAAAGGTTCCAGCAGGTCTTGGGTTCAAGGCATGTGAGTAGCAGTTAGGTGTTTTATTTTGGCTTTTGGAGCCAAGAGAGAAGGAAGTAGTGACTGACAATTGGACCTCTAATTGGGTAAGGATTAAGCTGGATTTTATTTTGAATTTCGCTAGATAAGTAGTAGATAATTGTTAATTTATTTTATTATTCTTTATAGGTAGATAAGAGATGATTTAGGAGTTTGATAAGGGATTAATGATGGATAATTTTATTTTATTAATTAAGTTGATAAAGGTGGATTTATTTTAAGTTGATAGATGAAGATAATTATAGATTTATTTTTATATATTTTGAATATGTGTTCGAGAGTTATTATAGGAGAAGGAAGTGGAATTTGAGAGGAGGTAGGAGTGCCGAATTTGAGTTGTATAAATAGGGTGACCATCTTTAAGCTATTCTTCATATTATTTTCCTTGGCGAAAATTGTTCCTCTAATTCTCTCTTTGAGTCGAATTGCTTCTCACTTCTTCTCCCTATTCTTTCTCTTTTCTTCAACTTTAATTCTACATATTTTCTTGGATAGCCGAATAACCCCTTGCCATTTAGAAGCCATAGCCGAATACTATAGTGGCCTCACTCTCTCTTTTTGTCGCAAGTCTTAAAAAGCCGAAAGCGGTAGTGTGATTCTTTCTCTTCAAAGCAACGTGTGTAGTGCTAGCGTGAAGGAGGTTTACGGGATTTGCAGTGATCATGGGATTTCGACAACTTTTAAGGCAAGTGAAGGTTTTCGAGATTTAGATCCGTAAGGTAAGGCAGTAGTGACTTTCGACTATAGGCCATAATTGGTTTTAGTGTTAGTCAATTTTGACAAAAGGTTGTGTAGGAGGATTCGACAAGGTTGGGTGCAAATCGTTTAGACGTAGAGTTTCAAGATTTGATCGATTGTGCCAAACAGGTGCGTAGTTATCGCACTGTCTCTTGAATGCTTAAATGAATGTTTAAATGTATTATTATGAATATGTGTATAATGTGAATGATAGCCGAAATAAGGGCTAGGATGGTGGATACCCATAATGGGTAATCGATTTATCAGGTCAGTGCTTTATGACATTAATTTGCCTATGGTATGTGTATGAAATTGAGATGGCATGTGATGTATACTTATTTTAATGATATTGTGGCATGATACATGGGGCTTGGGATGTGACTATCGAAGGAAAGGGTGTACATATTTATGTACGTGGTCTAATGTTAGCCTTGTGCTACATTAGCGCTTGATGGTAGCTATGTGCTTCATCAAGAGAGGTGTTGGCTAGGTGCCCATCTCACGGTTGATAGTGTGTGCATCACCGTGGACTGATTGATATGTGGGATCACTTAGGTGATCGGTGGCTAGCCACGGCCTTGAGCAGCAGTGTCTCAAAGGTAGGTGTAACGGATGGACTTAGGTTGGGTTGGGATGCATTTTGCATGACCTGATTATGTGGATCGTGTGGATATGGGCCAAGCCCATATGTATGGAGACATGTGAAATAACTATGCACCGAGTCCTGCTTGACTCACCCAATATTTCTCAAACCTTACGGTGATGCATAAAGCTTGGACCGGGTTGGAGTGGATACAAGGTGGCTTATGCGAAGTTGATTTTCTTATTTTATACATTTTATATTTTCAAGATTTTGGGAATTTATTTGATGTAATAAGGGCCACTTATGGTATTTGGGAAACTTTATTTACGGTTTGAAGTTTATTTTATTAATTGAACTAATAATGGAAGAATATTTTGAATCGATTTATATTACAATAACTTATGTAAAAGTTTTAATCGGGAATTTATAACAACTAAATTTTAATGGGCTTTTAAATACACAATGTTTAATTAAAGTTCACAAATTTTCACGTTTTCCCTTTAAGACAAATTCTTCGCAAATGTTTTCCGATGACATACCAGATCCGGTCAAGGCCGGGTTTGGGGGTGTTACACGTTTAACTCGAAATTTGAAAAAAAATTCAATTTTTCGAGTCGAATCGAGTTTCGCTCACCCCTAGCCTTATCTATTTCCCCTAAAATGGGAATTTTTTTCTTTAAACTTCCCAAAATTTATAAAATTATAAGTTAATATATAATAAAATTATAGTTTGGCCTCTCGAAAAATGATGAAATTTATAATTAGTCCTAAACATGTAAAGATATAAGTGGGAATAATGATGGAATTATATTTTAACTCTTATAAGAATATATAATTTAATCTTCCCTTCTCAATTGGACAAAATTTTAGCTTCCCCCATGGTTGGGTATGGTTCTAGCCATTGAGATCTCTACTCCATGGGTGCCATGGTGGTGGGATTGAACCCAATGTATTGCTAGAGTTGACTTCAAGAAATTAGACGAGGCGCTCGTTAGGCCTGGACGAGATGATTGACAGATGTTATTAGAAACTCTTCATAATATATTCTTATAAGATTGTGTGCATCTACTCAGTGTAACATGATGTTTAAGCAAAAAGTATTACTTTCTAGCGAGATCATAAGACTATGCTCCCACTCAACATTTTAAAATCATGCAAGATTTTTATTTCTGATTTCAATCATGAATGATTAATAAATGCATGACAAATGTCGAAACCTTTTTTTTTGTATCGACTTTTTATTTTAAAATGAAAATGGGAGTCGCCACCAATCACTTTTAAGAGGTGTGATCGAGTCACCTCGTAATTTGGTCATTTTAATAAGAGGTTTGATTTATTAAAACAATGTTTTTCGGTCTATAAAAAATCCAGAAAATGGGTTCAGGAGTCAATTACGCACGAGGAAAGATTAGCTCCCTCGTTACACTCAAAATTGGTACCTAATTGATTACTTGATGTTTTTAGTACTGAAAATTAAAATTTTGAAGAGATTTTAAAATACGATACTTTATTAAGACATTACTTAATTAAATTAATTTGCACGAAAAGAGGCTTATTTCAAGTTAATCGAAAAGAAAGGATTATGTCCCTTAAGTTAGGACACAATGCCTTAGATCCTCGAGAACAAAAATGAAAGCAATTTAATCATCACTTAAATTCCATTTTTATTTATTTTAAAGCAAATATTCGACTATCTCGATTTTAGAAAGAAGCTATATTCCGTAAGTTAAGAAACGACTTTTCTAATTTCAAAATAATGAACATTACTTTGATTTTAAAAATTTCCTTTTTTTTGTGCCTTTTGCAAAGACAAATGTAACACTTAAAATAATGTATATTTAGCTTATGCGGACATAGTATAGAAACGGTTATTGTATGAAAACGAACAAATATTGTTAAATATAATGTAAAGTACAATGATAATGAAATAATGTAAAATAGATATATGGGTAGAATATTAAAATGATAAATAATAAATAAATAATAGAATATTATAATATTAATATGTAATTATAATAATGATAACAATATTAATAATCAATAGCAATAATAAAATAAATAAGGTAACTTAAAATAAAAAATGGAAATGGAAAATGCATAATTAAAAAAATAAATAAATATAACATGAAAATATTAAAAATAATAAAAGAAATAATAAAATAACAAGAACAAAATAAAGATAAAATAATAATGACAATAAAATGCACAAATCAAAGAGTATAAACAATCTAATTTTTAAGTATATAAAAAATAAAGAAGTAATAAATAAATAAATTATAGAAGAGGTTGAAATTAAATAAACAGAGGATTTAATTGAAATTTAAATGAAATTAAGAGGTATAGATTGTAAATAATAAAAATTAGGCTAATAAGGATTAAAATGTAACACGCTAAAAAGGACATGGACTAACTAGAAAATTATCCCCTTACCCTCTAAACGCACCGTTCTTAGGGGACTGAAATAAAAAAATTGAGTGGATAAATTTAAAAGAAAAAAGAAATTTGAAAATAGGACTAGATTGAAAGGTATTTAAAAAGCGGAAGGATTAAAATTACAAATATCCCTTCTTAATAAAAACACGCGGATCCCAGAGGTGGATCGAGTCGGGCCATAGGTCGCGTCAAAACAAAGTCGTTTTGACGTCTGGAAATTGGCCCAAAATGGTGCCGTTTTGCACCACTATTTAAGCCAATAATCTTTTAAAAACATTTCAAACCCTATTTTTTAAAAAAATCTGAAACCCTCTCCCCTCTAGCCAAGCCACCCATCGACTGGCATTGACTCCGGCGAGTCACCGGAGTGCCAGCCACCGGTCGCCGGCGACGGCATCGCCGTTCTCGGTGGCCGAAAAAACCTAAAATGCCCCTTTTTAACCCCTTTTTAAGAGGAGCCCCGTTTTGGGGTTAAAAACACTGAAATCTCGATAAAATTGGGCCAAAAATAGAGAAACCCTTTGGTTCTTCTTCTCTTCGACGATTGAAACAGGTAAAAAAAACTCTTTTATTGTTTTTCTATTTTTTTGAAGAATAAATAAAAATAAATTAAGAGAATCACCCCTTTTTTTGTATTTGGTTTTTTTTGTATTCGGTTTCTCTTAAAAAAACCCATTTACAATTAGTTTTTGTAGGCTCCTTTATAGTCGAATTACAACATTATTTTTTCTATTGTTATTATTATTGTTCTTTGTGTATTGCTTCTTCTTTTCAGGTGGTGGTTGAGTCAACGGTGGCAGAGGCATTGACGGTGGCAGACCTCGAGGCGCGAGCTTGCTGATGTGGCACGAGGAGTGGCGCAAGGGGCACTAGGGTTTTAGTTTTTTTCTAAAAATAGTTTAGGTTGTGGGCCACTGGGCCATTAGAGTTTTTTTTGGGGCTATTTGGGTTTGTAAGTTTGGGCCTAATTTGATTTTTTTTGTAAATGGATTTGAACTCTTATTATTTATTTTATTTTTATTTTTATATTTGGTTTGTTTTTTGGTTGGGCCCGGGCAAAATTGGGCTTCTACAACAAGTACATGTGACATTCTTTCCTAAACTATATGACATGTTTATCATACATATGCATGAACATACTTCGTAGTCAATTTAATATCATCATGCGATAACAGAAAATCATAAAATTAAATGACTTTGACTAGCCAAAGTTTTCATAATTTCATCCTATAAAATAAAAAAATTAAAATTACAATTATTACCCCCAAAACATACTTTTGGTCTTCTAGGTGAAAGACAAATATCTTGATTTTTAAGGTTTTTTCCTAAAACCACAAATGGCTTGAAAACCATCGAAGGGATCTATTGTTGCCACCATGGACTTCTACTACCTCTACGGCTGACATTGTCGTCATCATGTCACCATCGTTGCCACCATAGTACTACCTGTGGCCACCACCTTTGGATCACCAATAACCAATGCCACTGAACCACTATAGGACTTTTTTCAGTTGGTTGGGTCGGGTTTGTGTCGAATCAATCAATCTTGGACGCATCTCGGCTCTCCAAGATTCGTTGAAAAATTCAGTTACATAATACTCATGTCCGTTTTCGGTTCACATGGATTATTCTAAAAATAAATAAATAAAAATAAGTCCTACATGGAGATGATAGTCCATGATCTAATTACATATCTTGAAGAAATATTAAAATAATAAATACAACCACTTTAGTTTCTAGGAATCACAATTTTGGAAAAATTACTTTATCATATAAAAAATAAAATACATACACTCACATATATAACCCTAAACATGCTTATAATTATAAGAATGTCACATCTTATAAACAAATTAACCAAACATGAATAAGAGAGAAATTTCAGTATCGATTTATACTATAAACATAGCACAACTTGACTCTAATGTCAATTGTTGGAAAAATTCAGTTTGAAAATGATTTTCTTGCACAACGGGAAAATAAAAAGTTGAAAATCGAGCCGGTTTGTAATATTTATAGCAATAAAATTTTCTCAAAAGGCATCTATGCTTTGTGCAAGATGGATCTTTGACGTTCCTAACTTTCAACCGAATGACCTCCTCCACTATCCTCGTACAAAGAATCATTTCGAGTGTGGGCTCCAACAATTACGAATCAAACACAGAATCAAAACAATTTTCTTACTTTCAGTAAGAAAGCAAATCTCTATTATAGAAACCGGTTAAATTGTTATTCTCGAAAAATATAATTTATACTTAGAAATAAATTATGGCTATTTTCGGAAAAAAAATAACTATATCTCAAAATTGTGTAAAACTTATGTATTTCAACCTTACGAGTGTCATCTATTTATTGGGAGAGATAGAGGAACTCTAGTTGAATTAGTAGAATACAAATAATACTTATTTAATAGAAAAATTGATCCCCTAGTTAGATCAGGAGAGAGGGGCAGCTAACCTTAGTTAAATACACTAGGGTTTCCGCCCCTCATACATATTATGAGGGGTTTTGGGCCTCTCCTATATTGGGTCCAATTATATGTGCTTCCTAAACTTTTTAACCCAACACTTTATAATTTAATCCAACCCAATATATATTTTTTATTTTCCAAAATAAATATTATTTATTAAATTAGTTTAAATAAATTAATTTTCCAATTAAATAATTTTCAACCCAATTCTTTCGTTAAAGCAATGACAACTTTATCATAAAACAGTTTATGAGAAAATATATTTAATTTCTACATTCAACGGATTCACAATGAACAATTAATTGAATTCCATTTTTGAACTTTAATTATTTACTTAAATAATAATTTGGAAAACTTAAATTAATTCTTAAGTCATTTCCATACTTAGTGAGAAACCATGTAACGCCCAAAAATTCTTGTTTCAGCTTCTGTGAAATCTTGACACAAATGTGTATCTGCTTCAGTGGTTAAGTGTTCTGGGTGTGTGTGTGAGGTCCCAAGTTCAAGCCTTACGTTTTGTAAAATTTTGGTATTTTTCTGATGTAAGCCTTATACTTACTTAGTGGGCATATATTTAATTAACTGTAAAACCATATTAGAATGAGCTTGCTGGTTCAAGTGGCAAGGGTGTTGGTGTGTTGGAGGTCTTGTGCTTGAATCCCTGCGCAAGCGAGAGAGCTTATTTTTTCTCATTTGATCGAGAGAGTTTCGGTCAAACTGGAATTCTGAGGAGGTTGAGTAGTGGGTTAGTGGGAGAGATTTGTTGGATGAGGGAGTTATCAGAATATTCAATTTTATTTTTACTTTTTCCTAAAATTTCTCCCTCTGACTTTTTTTCCTTTCTGTTTCTCCTCTTACAACTTTCGGCTTCTTCTTTTTCTGATTCTTATAGGAATTCAACTACAAACCGTGTATTACTGTCATGTTGTCCTCCGTGTTGTTGTGAAGGTAAGGGTTTCGTTGTGTTTCTGAGTTATTTGGTTATGCGTTAGTTTTCTATGGGAGTAATCGTAGAGTTTGATTTTTCTACGAATATTTTGGTATAGGAAAAGGCTATGAATAGTGAGTTTCACTTTTTTTGCTTGGATGGTGAGATCGGTGATTTTCGGCATTAGTAAGTCTTAGGTGTTATATAGGGTTTGGGTACCGATTTATCGGTTGACTACTAATTGGGCATTTGGATGCCTTTTCTATAGGTTCTAGTGGTCTCGGGATTGCTTTGATGTCAAAATTAAACAAGGTGCGTACTAAAAAATACAAAAAATAGGGTTTCAGTGAAAACCAAAAACTACACTGTCGATGCCACACGAGCGTCCAAACGTCCGTGTGGTAGGCCGTGTGCCATAACACGGGCGTGTGATCGACGAGGCCAGGTCGTGTGATCAAGACACGGCCGTGTGATGGCCAGGTAGGCCGTGTGCGACACACGAGCTAAACTGATTTGGGCCGTGTGGGCCACACGGACGTGTGGGATTCTGGGCCAGACGGTGTGATCTACACGGCCAAGGCTAAATTGGTTCGTATGGGCCACACGGGTGTGGAGGCCCACACGGGCAGGCCACATAGACGTGTGAGCCTATTTAACTGAAATGTGTTTTAAGGTTGCACGGGTTGCCCAAGGCGATTGTGATCCTACTGTAGGGTCGGTAAGCACTACTTAGACCCTTAAATGCGTGAACTGTATGTATGATGTATGTATTGAGAATGATGGTTATATGAATGAATACTGAACTGTATGTATAACTGATATTCATGTATTAGCATGTCATATACTGTATGTTGCATTGCATTGGGTTGGGATGTTGATATTTGGAGGAAGTGTACTGAAAGGCTCTTAAGCGTAATATCTGGCAGCTCAACTGCAATTTACTGATTATGTGCCACATTTGGTACTACTTGGAGTGTAGGGATGGGTGGGTGTTTTAAACCCCATATGGAGTGTAGGGATGGACGGAGATGGTGTGTAGAGGCTGGTTGGGTAGGACTCTGTTTACTGATTAATGTATATTTGATACTATTACTGTGATGGGTTTAGGCCCTAATGTATATCTGATACTAAAACTGAAATGGGCTAAGGCCCGAACTTCTATTGAAATTGAAATGGGCTTAGGCCCAGACTGCATTTGACTGTTTGTTGTTGTTTGACCGTATGCATGTCTTCTGTGGGGATTACACACTGAGTTTACGTAAACTCACCCATTTCTATTTTATCTGTATAGGTAATCCTAGGACTTAGACGGAT
Source organism: Gossypium rotundifolium (assembly GCA_025506655.1). Lineage (NCBI taxonomy): Eukaryota > Viridiplantae > Streptophyta > Magnoliopsida > Malvales > Malvaceae > Gossypium > Gossypium rotundifolium. The sequence continues at coordinate 5,601,730 of CP106730.1, read as the reverse complement.
CGGTGCGACGGAGGACTCAATGGTGACCACATGACTGTTGAACTGATTTAATTCCATTTAAGGTTTTTAATTCCTATTTATTTTGGAGTATTTTTTATGTAATTTGGACTTTTGGACTGTTTGCTTTTATTTTGGGGTTTTTACTATTTTTATGGAGTTTTAAACTGTAAAGCTCAACAAAAAATCGGTTTAATTAAAAATAACATTTTCCTAAACGCGAACGGTTTTCTTTAAATATCATGGTTTTAAAAGCTTCCGCTATAGAATATGTTTATAAACGAGTCAGAGTAACAAGTAAATAATTTTAACATTGACGAGAGATAAAATAGAAGCTAATGAAGGGAAACGGTTTTAACTTGATAAATTTGATTTCAAATTCCATTCTATGTGACATCGCCAGATTCGGCCATAACGTCTAGGCCAGGTTTGGGGTGTTACATTTACTGGTATCAGAACTAGGTTGTAAAACTCACCGTGGATTTTGAGTTTTAAAATTTGGTTTTTAAGAACTGATTTACAAATGATTTGACTGAGAATGTGGTACACCGAGTCTCCAGCACCGATCTTGTAAGTATTCTGATAAACTGTTATAGATAGTCTATTCTGAAAACACTCTAAGTATTGTATACTAAAACTGATAGAGATTGTACTTGCGAAAAACAAACTCTGAATCTATGATACTGCTTACATTAAACACCTATTAATAAATATTGAAATTGATTCATAAAATTTGTAATACAGACAAATTCGAATAGACATAAGCGCACGAGGTATTCGTGGACGTGATACTCAAGGCCGAGGTAGAGGCCGTAGGGGGGCTCGAGCTGAGTCATCTTCTCTAGGCAGCATGTCGAATCTGGACACGAGTGAGACACCCGTGTCACTTGCTACTGAGACTGGGTCTCAGAGTCGCTTGGCTGGGAATGACGCACTGTCCCAAGCCATGCTGAGGATACTAGAGAGGGTCGTTGGGCCCAACACTGGATCTAGGGGCCGAGGGTCAGTTACGGAATGACTTTAGTCCAATGGAGCTGAAATTTTTAGGGGTATCACTAGAGTCGCCCTTAACGTGGCTGAGTATTGGATGGAGGTGACTGAGAGGATAATGGATGATTTAGACTGTACCCCTGAGCAGAAATTAAAGGGTGCAGTCTTGTTGCTTCGCGATAAGGCCTATTAGTGGTGGCTGACCGTTAAGTAGGACACTCAGCCCAATCATCTGTCTTGGGAGTTCTTTAAGTTTGCCTTCCAAGGGAAGTATGTGGGGGCAAGTTACATTGATACTCGTAGGCGTGAGTTTCTGAACCTCACTCAAGGAGACCGATCAGTGGCCGAGTATAAGGCCGAATTTCTAAGACTGAGACGCTATGCGCGAGGTATGGTGGCGACTGAATATGAGAGATGTGTCCGATTTGAGGACGGACTTAAGGATAATATGAGGGCTGATAGCTCTATAGAGGGAGTGAGAGTTCTCCGTTCTTGTAAAGAAGGTGAAGATCGCCGAAGAGGTTAAGCGCGTTGAGCACCAAAACAGAGACTGTGAGAGGGGTAAGAACAAGAGGGATTCAGAGCCCTCGAGTTCAGTACAGAGGCCTAAGAATAAAGCCAGGACTGATGGGCCGGTTAGAGTTGGGCCCCCTGTTACTCTCACTAGATTGCAGCCGTGTGGGGATTGTGGTAGACGCCATCAGGGCTAGTTTTAGAAGAGGACTAGGGCGTGTTTGAGGTGTGGGTCATTAGAGCACCGTATTTAGGAGTGTCAACTAAAGGCCGATCAGGTGCAAGCTTCGGGTTCTGGTACTTCACAGCCACATAGGGTAGTTCAACAGCCACCGAGGGGCAGTGGATAGGCTAGAGGTGGTAACGGTATGGGTCGTGGGCAGAGAGCACCAGGCAAAGGTGTTGGAAAAATTGAGGTGAGGCAGTCTACTCTTATTTATGCTGTTCATCGCCGAGAGGACAGAGATGCTTCAAACGTCATTACCAGTATGTTCTTAATTTAAGATGTACCTTACTTTGCTTTGATAGACATAGGTTCCACACATTCTTATGTAGCTAGTACTGTGTCTTGAAACTTGGGGATCTTGGTTGAAGTACTTCTAGTGAGGTGACTGTACTGAGTCCACTAGGGCAATCGGTTTGGGTTAGCAACTGTATAGAGATGTTTCGCTAGAGGTTCAATGGTTGGAATTTCTGGCTAATTTGATGGAGCTTCCGTTTGGAGAGTTTGACCTGATTCTGGGAATAGATTGGTTGGTCAAGCACCGTGTCAGTCTGGACTGTGTGACTAAGAGGGTCGTTTTGAGAACTGAGGAGAATAATGAGGTAGTCATGATTGGAGAACGTCAGAATTATTTGGCTAATGTGATTTCTGTACTGGTGGCTGAGAAACTGGTTCGTAAGGGATGTGAGGTGTTCTTGGCCTATAGTAGTGTTTCTATTTCTGGGGTCTCCGCAGTAAAGAACATCAGAACTGTAAGGGATTTTTCAGACGTCTTTCCTGAGGAGCTACAGGGTTTACCTACGAATCAAAAAATAGAATTTGGGATTGAGTTTCTTCCTGGTACAACTTCGGTGTCTATCCCTCCCTATCGAATGGTACCGAAGGAGCTTACAGAGCTTAAGGCTCAATTGTGAGAGTTGTTGGACCGTGGCTTTATTCGTCCCAGTGTGTCTCCGTGGGGAGCACCAGTACTATTTGTTAAGAAGAAGGATAGGACTATGAGAATGTGTATAGATTATCGACAGTTGAACAAGCTGACTATCAAGAACAAGTATCCGCTTCTGAGGATCGACCACTTATTTGATCAATTTCGAGGGGCTGCAGTATTTTCTAAGATAGATCTTCATTCTGGGTACCATCAGTTCAGAGTTAAGGATGTGGATATTCACAAGATTGCTTTTAGGACTCGTTATGGGCATTACGAGTTCTTAGTTATGCTTTTCGAGTTGACGAATGCACCAGCCGCATTTATGGATCTGATGAATTAAGTGTTCCAGCCCTATCTAAATTAGTTTGTCGTAGTTTTTATCGATGACATACTGGTTTACTCTAAGACCAAATATGAGCATGATGAACATCTTAGAGTAGTGCTTCAGATTCTGCATAAGATGCAACTCTACGCTAAATTCAGTAAGTGTGAGTCCTGGCTTTGTGAAGTCACTTTTCTAGGGCACGTAGTGTCTAATGAAGGGATTTGAGTTGATCCTAGAAGGATTGAGCTTGTACTGGATTGAAAATAGCCTAAAAATGTGTCTGAGATCCGTAGTTTTTTGGGTTTGGTGGGTTATTATCGGTGGTTTGTGGAACGTTTCTCACTGATTGCAGTGCCCCTAACTAAGCTACTACGTAAGAGTGTTCCATTTGTCTGGACTGATGTACAACAGGAGAGTTTCAAGAAGCTCAATACTGTTCTAACTGAGGCTCCTATTTTGATACAACCTGAATCTGGAAAGGAGTTTGTATTTATAGTGACGCATCACATGTGGGTTTGGGTTGTGTTCTGATGCAGGATGGTAAAGTTGTGGCATATACGTCTCGTCGACTCAAGACGCATGAGGCAAACTATCCGACACATGATTTGGAATTGGCCACCATAGTCTTTGTTTAAAAATCTGGAGGCACTATTTGTATGGTGAGAGGTGTATTATTTACACCGATCACAAAAGCCTCAAGTACCTCATTACTCAGAAAAAGTTGAATCTTAGGCAGCGTAGGTGGATTGAGCTGCTTAAGGGCTATGATTGTACTATTGAGTACCACTCTAGCAAGGCCAATGTAGTGGCTGATGCGTTAAGTCGTGGGGCAATGACTGATCTGAGAGCGATATTTGCTCGACTTAGTTTGTTCGGCGACAGAAGTTTGTTGGCTGAGCTGTAGGTTAAATCGACTTGGATGGAACAGATTTGAGTTAGGCAGTTAGATGATGAATCGTTGGGTCTTGATTCCGTCAAAGTTGAGAGTGGCGACCTACGGACTTTAAATTTGAATAATGATGGGTACTCTGTTTTGAGGTCGATTTGTATACCGAATGATACTAATCTAAGCGTCTATTCTGATAGAGGCGCATAGTAGCCCTTATGCTATGCATCCTGGCAGGAATAAGATGTATCGAGATCTTCGAGAATTGTATTGGTGGTCGGGATTGAAACGGAAGGTTACTAATTTTATGGCATGATGTCTCACATGCTAGTAGGTTAAGGCTAAGCATCAGTTACCTTCGGGTTTGCTACAGCTGGTTAAGATTCCGCTATGGAAGTGGGAGTGAGTAACAATGGACTTCGTTAGTGGGTTGCCACTGACACCCACTAAGAAGGATTCTGTTTGGGTCATCGTGGATCGATTGACCAAGTCTGTGCACTTCATCCCGGTTAGGACCGACTATTCTCTTCATAAATTGGCGAAGCTCTATATTTCTAAGATAATGAGACTGTATGGGGTTCCAGTATCAATTTAGTTCTGACAGAGATCCTCTCTTTACGGCTCGGTTCTGAAAAAAGTTACATGAGGCTCTGGGTTTGAGATTGGACTTCAATACTGCATTCTATCCTCAGACCGATAGTAATATGATACAGTGATTCAGATACTAGAGGATATGTTGAGGAGTTGTGTTATTGATTTTTGAGGAAGTTGAGAGGACTATCTGCTTCTAATCGAGTTTGCCTACAATAATAGTTTCCAGTCGAGTATTTAGATGGCACTTTACGAGACTTTGTATGGTCATAAGTGTCGTACTCCATTGTATTGGACTAAGTTGGGTGAACGTCGAGTTTTTGGTCTTGAGCTGGTTTTTTAGACTGATGATAAGGTTTGATTGATTCGGGATAGTCTAAAAGCGGTTTCTGATAGGCAGAAGTCTTATGCAAATTTGAAGAGACGTAAGATTGAGTACTCTGTGGGGGACTTTGTATTCCTGAAGGTCTCTTCGTTGAAAAAGGTTCTGAGGTTCGGTCGCAATGGCAAGTTGAGCCCTAGGTTTATTGGGCCTTACCAAATTCTGAAGCGAGTGGAACTCGTTTATAAGTTGGAGCTACCTCTAGAGTTGGACCGTATCCACGATGTCTTTCACTTCTCGATGTTGAGGCGGTACCGATCTGATCCTACTCATATTATCCCTATTGAGAAAATTGAGGTTAGGCCAGATTTGACTTTCGAGGAGGAGCCGATTTAAATTTTGGACCGCGATGTAAATGTTCTTCGGAAGAAGTCTATCCCTTTAGTGAAGGTACTGTGGTGGAATAGTAGCACTGAGGAGGCCACGTGGGAGCCTGAGGATCCGGTCGTCAAGAGTATTATCATCTATTACATTTAGGTAAATTTGAGGTCGAAATTTTTTAAGGGTAGAGTTATAACGCCCAAAATTCTTGTTTAAACTTCTATGAAATCTTGACACAAATGTGTATCTCTTCATGGTTAATTGTTCGGGTGTGTGTGAGGTCCCAAGTTCAAGCCTTACCTTTGGTAAAATTTTGGTATTTTTCTAATGTAAGCTTACACTTTCTTAGTGGGCTTATATTTAATTAATTGTAAAACCATATCGAATGAGCTTTCTTTGGTTCAAGGGCAAGGGTGTTGGTGTGTTGGAGGTCTTGTGTTCGAATCCTGCTTGAACGCAGTGAGCTTATTTTACTCATTTGACCTAGAGAGTTTCGGTCAAATCAAAATTTTGAGGAGGTTGAGTAGTGGGTTAGTGGGAGAGATTTATGGGATGAGGGAGTTATTAGAATATTCAATTTTATTTTTACTTTTTCCCAAAATTTCTTCTTCTGACTTTTTTTCCTTTCTGTTTTTCCTCTTACAACTTTCGGCTTCTTCTTTTTCTGATTCCTATCGGAATTCAACTTCAAACCGTGTATTACTATCGTGCTGTCCTCCGTGTTGTTGTAAAGGTAAGGGTTTCGTTGTGTTTCTGAGTTAGTTTGGTTATGCGTTAGTTTTTTGTGGGAGTAATCGTGGAGTTTGATTTTTTTCTACGTATATTTTGGTATAGGAGAAGGCTGTGAACAGTGAGTTTCGCCCTTTTTGCTTGGACGGTGCGATCGGTGATTTTTGGAATTAGTAAGTCTTGGGTGTTATCTCGGGTTTTGGTACCGATTTATCGGTTAACTGTTAATTGGGCATTTGGATGCCTTTTCTATAGGTTCTGGTCGTCTCGGGATTGCTTTGACGTCAAAATCGAACTAGGTGCTACCCGAAAATACAAAAAATAAGGTTTTGATAAAAGCCAATAACCCCACTGTCGACGCCACACGGGCGTGTGATCGATGAGGCCAGGTCGTGTACACAAGACACGGCCGTGTGATGGCCAAATAGGCCGCATGTGACATACGGGCTAAACTGATTTGGGTCGTGTGGGCCACACAGGCGTGTGGGTCCACACGGGCATGCGAAATATTAGGCCAGGCCATGTGATCCACACAGCTAAGGCCAAATTGGTAGTATGGGCCATACTGTATGTGGGGTACAGGCAGCCACGTGGGCGTGAGCCCATTTAATCAAAATGTGTTCTAAGGTTGAATGGGTCACCCAAGTTGACTGTGAACCTACTGTAGGGTCGATAAGCACTACTTAGACCCTTAAATGCGTGAACTGTATATATGATGTATGTATTTAGAATGATGTTTATATGAATGAATACTGAACTGTATGTATAACTGATATTCATGTATTAGCATGTCATTTACTGTATGTTGCATTGCATTGGGTTGGGATGTTGATATTTGGAGGAAGTGTACTGAAAGGCTCTTACGCCTATTATCTCGCAGCTCAGCTGCAATGTACTGATTATGTGCCGCATTCGGTACTACTTGGAGTGTAGGGATGGGTGAGTGTTTTAAACCCCACATAGAGTGTAGGGATGGACAGAGATGGTGTGTAGAGGCTGCTTGGGTAGGACTCTGTTTACTAATTAATGTATTTATGATACTGTTACTGTGATGGGCTTAGGGCCTAATGCATATCTGATACTAAAACTGAAATGGGCTAAGGCCCGAACTTCTACTGAAACTGAAATGGGCTTAGGCCCAGACTGCATTTGACTATTTGTGATTGTTTGACTGTATGCATGTCTTCTATGGGGATTACACACTGAGTTTACGTAAACTCATCCCTTTTTATTTTATCAGTACAAGTAATCCTCGGACTTAGACGGATCGGTGCGACGAAGGACTCAACGGTGACCACATGACTGTTGAACTGATTTAATTCCATTTAAGGTTTGTAATTCCTGTTTATTTTGGAGTATTTTTTATGTAATTTGGACTTTTGGGCTGTTTGCTTTTATTTTGGGGTTTTTACTGTTTTTATGGAGTTTTAAACTGCAAAGCTCAACGAAAACTCAGTTTAATAAAAAATAACGTTTTCCTAAACGCGAACGATTTTCTTTAAATATCACGATTTTAAAAGCTTCCGCTATAGAATATGTTTTTAAACGAGTTAGAGTAACGAGGAAATAATTTTGACATTGACGAGAGACAAAATAGAAGCTAATGAATGGAAACAGTTTTAACTTGATAAATTCGATTTCAAATTCCATTCCATGTGACATCGCCAGATTCGGCCATAACATCTAAGCTGGGTTTGGGGTGTTACAAACCACATTCATTTCCAAATATAACCTATTTATCTAACTTTATCATTTCTATCAATTTCTTTCCCAATGCAATTGATTTCTAGTTTCAATGAGCTTACGGAGACTAATTGGACATATATAATTGTGGCTCAAATGGTTTATAATTAAGTTCCTACTTTTCATCTATTAATTATAAACTCATTTAGTCATGAAGTCATTCCACTATAGTATCGTGACTGAGCTCTCTTCGATTACTGTTGAAAAAAATCCGATTTGAAAATAGTTTTCTGGCATAGCAAAAAATTAAAATTCTTAAACCGAATTCGCTTTGTGATATTTATAGCAATAAACCTTGAAATGGAATCATACATGTGTTTTTGGATAAGCGGATCCTTAAAGTTTTTCGGCTTTCAACCAAACAATCTTTTCCTCTATTCTCGTATTCACTAATCGCATCGAGTGTGGGCTCGAACCAATTGAATCTAAACACAGAACTAGAAAAAGTTTTCTTTTCTTTTTGGGGTGAAAATGAAAATTCTCTCTTCTTTAATAGAAACCGGTAGAATTGTTATTCTATAAAAATATATTTAATAATTAAGAATACATTCTCTCTATTTTTCGATAGATTTACAATCTCTCAAAGTTGTGTTTATAGTATCAAAGCCATCTATATATAGGAAGAGAGGATAGAACCCATGTTGAGTTGCAGTGGTTTATTTCAAATAGAAAAACAACTTCCGACTTAGAGTATGAGAGGGGTGAACGACACACCCTAGTATTCCTACTAGGTTGCCACCCCCTTCATGTTACATGAGGGTTTTGGGCCTCTCTTAAATCGGGTCCAATTACAAGTATTTCCTAGGTTTTTTTTTTAACCCAGTACTCTGTAATATGATCCTTATTTTAATATTTATATAAAATAATTTTTCTATGTAACAGCCCAAAATAGGACCTAGTCGAAACAGTAGTTTTGAGACCACAAACCTGAAGTAAAAATATTTAATTTATGATTGTTTTAGAGTCTATGATATGTTTGGGTGATGATGTGTAAATTTTGTTAAGTAATTTTATCGATAAAGTTCCCAATTTTATTATTGGGATTAAATTGCATTAATTGCAAAATATGAGTTCTAGAACATAAGTACTTCATTTAAATGGGGGTTTAAACTAGAGGTCTTTAAATGGCAAATAGACCATCATATTTTGTTATGGACAAAACTAGTCATGGAAGGGTAAAAATTAAAGGTTTAGTACAAAGGGCCTTTTTGTTATTTGGGCGTTTTAAGGCATAAAAGACAAAATTTAAACCCAAAAATCTGCTCATTCTCTTCTCCATGCTGCCGAAATTTTCATGAAGCCATGGCTAGGGTTTCAAGCTTTTTCAAAGCTCAATTGTAAGTGCATTTGAGCCCCGTTTCTAATGTTCTTCGTATTTTTGAGATCCTAGAAGCTTAACCTTTCTATTTATACCATTTATTTGCATGAAAAAGGAAGTTTAAAAATTGACCCATGCTAGATATTTGTGCATTTTGATGTTTAATGGTAGAATAAGGGTGCACGAGGTTAGGAGGACGATTTTTGCTGAGTGATTTTCGTTGAAAATGGTTAAAACGGGTTAATTAGTAAAAGTTGTAAATGCTCTTAAAAGTGTGAAATAATAAGAATTTGAGGTTGCTTTGGAAGAGAAAAAGGTTTGTCTGACCTTAAATTTCATAAAAATTATATAAAAATCATATTACGAGCCTAGGGGTAAAATCGTAATTATGAAAAAGTTTAGAGGCAAAATTATAAATTTATTATACTATGATTTTTGTATTAAAATGAGTAATTTGAGTGATAATGAAGTGAAATGTGACATTTTAGATCAAAGAAATCGAGATTTGGACCAAGTATGGGGAAATGTCAATCAAAATGACTGACTCGCGTTGAGGTAAGTTCATATGGATAGTCTATAGTGAAAGATTATTAAATTTGAATTGAGATGATGTATTATTTTATAAATGTATGTTATCTAATCATGAATGTATGCAAGTACGAGATTGGATTGAAGGATCAATCGTGAGAAATGCAGGGTCAAGTACATTCGTACTATGACTCGTGATGAATTGACGGAAAAGACTATGGTTGGACCATGGCAATGAGTGTGCCAGTGTAAGACTATGTCTGGGACATGGCATCGGCACCGATATGTGATCCCATGTAAAACCATATCTGGGATATGGCATTGGCATCCTATCAGGTGTGCGAGATATCCCGAACATCCTTAATATTACAAGTAGTTCAATGGGAAATTCAAGGAGTATGCTCAAGATAAGTAAGAGTAGGATATGTGAGTATTATGAATAGGTACAGATATGTATACGAGACTCATAAATAATGTGCTCGGATTATGATGTATTATTGATAAGGATGCAAACGAGTAAGATGTGTCTATGATCACTTGGTTGTTATGAGCCAAATTATAATATGCTTTGGTGTAAGTGTGTATGAAAGCGAACACAAAGAATTAATGAATGAGTGGAATTGACATTAAAACAGTGTGGGCAGCAGCATTAGTATAACTTTGAAAAATTACCAAAAATAGTAGAAATTGAACTAAAGTCTGGGAGAGATATGAAATTAAAGCTTACTGAGTCTATTGTTCTATTAAAGAAATAGAGTAAGCAAAAGAAGTGTGAATTATGAGATATTTGAATTTTAGTGAGACAGGGTCAGAATGAGTTTCGAAATCCCATGTTCCAATCTTGGAAAATTAGTAAAAATTGTAAAAAAATAATTATGGAGTATAATTCATATGCTTGAAATCCTTAATAAGTCTATTTTAAATTGAAACAAACGAGAACATCATACGACTTTTATACGAGGAGAAAATTTATTCGTAGTGAAGAAGTGTCGGAACTGTTGGACAGCAAAATAGGGGTAAATTTAATGAATGAACTGTACTAATTGGCTGGACCAAAAATTCATAAATTTTTATGGTGAGAAGTTATGTGAGTCTAGTTTCAGGAAAAATTAACGGTTCTTCATTTGGAGCTCTGTAGCTCGAGAAATAAATAATTTAGTGACAGTGACTCAAGTAGACAGATTAATGTGAACATGAGTAACAAGGTGTAAGCATGTGATATAATGATTATATCATCTTAAGAAATTATTGTGAGTATTTATCCATACAAGTTTATTAATTTCTTATTATTTGCATATGAACTTACTAAGCATTTATGCTTACTTCCTCTCTCTTTTTCCTTGCCTTGTAGTATCGCCAAGTTAGCTCGGAGATCGGTGGACGTCGGAGATTTGCTCACACTATCAATTGGAACACTTGGTATATCTAGATACATTAATTTTTGGGTTATGGCATGTATAGTAGGCTTGGTCATTTTGTCACATAAGTCATATTTCTTATGGCCTAAAATGTTGGCCCTTATTTAATAAATGTTCATTTTTTTATTAAGGCTATTTGGAGATGGCCAACATTGATGGTTGTTACACGCTTATGATGTGGTTATTCATGTATGTAGCAATTGCATAATTGAGATATTGTGGGTGCAGTCTACAAATGATTTCATGAATGGCGATGTGTATGAGAATGTGTATGCAAAAATTAGATATTCGGATATCCAATTATAAGATGATACATGTTGATGAAATGGATACAAGAGAGTTTGTGTTTTAGAGGGGGGAACTGGCTTGGAAAATAGCCAACTTCCAGGCCACACGGGCAGAGACACGGTCATGTATCTCATCCATGTGACAGACACGGTTTAAGGGTACGGGCGTGTTGAGGCCTTGTAAGGGACACAGGCCAGGGACATGGACGTGTGTCCGGTCGTGTGTAATAAGTCAGTGTCGAACACGGGTGAAGAGCACGAGCATGTCTCAGGGGCACACGGGCGTGTCCTTTGAGCAACATGGGCATGTGCCCTAGCCATGGGAGTTTTGGCAGAATGCTGGGGTTTTTAGACACGGTTTGGGCACATGGGCGTGTGAGACTATGCATCAGGCGTGTGTCATCTAACAGGCGTGTACTCCTGTTTAGATGGGAAAGAGATTTTACGGATTGTAAGAGTTCTCGATATAGTCTTGAGAGTCCTCGTATGTATGAGTGAGGTCTCGTAAGTCGAAAAAAGAAGTTGTGGTAGTGACATCAAGGAGAGTAGTCGCGTTGAGCCTAAGTGGCGTTCAAGTAGTTTTATACGATAATGCCTCGTGCCCGATTTCAACGGGGATTACGGGTAAGGGGTGTTACATTCTATCCCTATTTTACCCCTAACAAAATTTTGACGATCTTACCCTTGGTAAAATTTTGACCATTTTGCCCTTGGTAAAATTTCGAGAATATATTTAATATTTCACAACTCAACATGTTCACTATGATCAAATAGTATATTTTCATTTTCGGGCTTCAAAATAGTCCAAAAATAAAACTTATTTTTCCGATCATTTTTTAAGTAATCCATATAGGATTGCAAATTTTATTTTCATTTCCATTTCCATTTTTGGAAACCTACATTCATTTCCAAAAGATTTCATTTCTCCATGTTGGAGAAAAACATAATCATTCTTGAATGTATCCCATTTCTCTTTTTTTATTCATTCTGTTAATTTCTATTTAAACACGCAATTTATTTTTGGTTTCAACGAGCTAGCGAAGGGACTGAATGGGCATATATAGTTAAGGCTCAAATGATTTATAATTAAGTTTCAGCTTTTTTCCTATTAATTATAAACTCATTTAGTCGCCAAGTCATTCCACTATAGTATCATGGCTTAGCTCTCCTAGCAACATACCATTACGAAAGGAACTACTCGATTGCTCGTCCCAATGACCTTGTCATTAGTGTGTTACCCTCATAGGATATTCTTGATCTCTTTGAGATAATATTCATTCTCCCAATATGAACATATTTTATCTCATGGTAATCATTACATCTTATTTCATAAAAAGTCAATTACTATCAAATAGTGATCATGCAACACCCCTTACCCGTATTCGATGCGTCAAACAGGTACGAGGCATTACCGAGGAGTACGGAACACTTACGGATGATTTAAACCATTTATCGCTCAAATATCAAAATTGATTATAGAAGTTTCCTTTAATGCACCCTTGAAGTCCAAATCATGCATTGGGATTGGGTGGGATTAAATCGTAATCGTATGAAATTTTTCCCAAAATCCTAAGTTTATCTCATTTACAAAGCTCCTGCGCCTGTGTGGCTCACATGACCGTGCCTCTGGGCAGATAACTCTTTGACTTGCGTCTATGAAGGAACTTGAGTCACACGGCCTTAGTACACGCTGCGTGTTGCTAGGTAGTGGGGTAAAGTTAATTTTCACAAATTAGGCTATTTTCCAAGACATATTTCTCACTCATTTGATCCTTATTCTTCACCCACATTTAATACATACAAAAACTAATTTAAGATATTCAATTGAGCCTTATACTTAATACCATTTGTTAGTCATACACTTCATATAAATAACAAGAAATGTATATGGGCTCAATTCTCATTAAATTTCTCTTGTCTTGATACTTTTCACACTATGTATTCATATAACATATAACAATCACACCTCTCATATTTCATATATATTTTTATAACAAATTATCTTGGTTTCAAACTACTTCATATTTGAGTTTTACTTATCAAATCATTTGAAACATCATTTTACACATATAGTGCACTAGAGATGCACAATTCTATAATTATGAATGAACACATTTATCAAACATATTCCATGTTTTTATATGTATAGTCTCATATTTCCATGTATCAATTACCATCATTTCCTCGTATTTTGACAAATACATGTAACAATTCATAAACATGCAATTCACTAACCCTTCCTGCCAATCACAATTTAAAGTGACAAATCGCTTATTGAGCCCAATTTCAATGTTCACTACAATCTATCATATAAATTTGGATGTACGTATCCACCAATAAATTCCATGTACAGTATCATCATCTCATATTTCCACATGCATTACTTTACACATTATGAACTCAAATAACATATACAAGACATACCAATGTATTTCAAATATGTTTTCATAATATTTCATTTAGAATTAAGATTATTTCATATTAGAACTCTTCTCATTAACTCATTTGGAATACCAATTCATACAGATAATAGACTCAAGGATGTACAAATATATAATCACAAATGAACTCATTCACAACCAAGTTCTACGCTCAGTCTCATCAACTCGTATTTCCTTATATCACATAATATATATATCATGATTTCCATTCCCTTGATATTTTGCCATATTTATCCGTTGAATTTCTTGGAATTTTCGATGGATTTTCAGAGGTACACTTTAGTGTACAAATCCAGTCCGTCAATTCATGTTCATGTGGGCACATTTCCATTTCAGAGAGCACACTCATGAACCTCATCCTTACAAATGGATTACTACCCAGCTAAATCCCAGAAGAGAGCACACTCTCGAACCTCATCCTTACAATGAGATTACCACCAGTGCTAAATCCTCATAATATAAACTCATAGAGTATTGTCGGATTACCACCAGGTAAATCCTCGCGACAATTACTCTAATGAGCTTGGATCCGAATTACCACCGAAAGCTAAATTGAGACCCTAATTGGATTACCGTCCTGACTAAATCCATTTTCCACATATTCTTCGGAGGGCTATATCAGGATCGCCCGTCCGGGCTAGATCCTTTTCACACATATTCTTGGAGGGCTATATCGGGATAGGATCACCCGTCCTGCTAGACCCTTTTACCGTCAATTCATTTTCGAGATCCATTGAATTTTCCTTTCATTCAACCGGATTTCTTTCCTTTTATCAAATATATCAATGTTTCATCAACTTTCATACAATGAACATTCAAATTATATTCATATCAATAACATACATTTTAAGCATTTAAGAATATAATTCAAGTTACATGAACTTACAATTCGATTTTTATACCATAACGAGAATCTTAGTTTCATAATAAATGTTTGAAATAAAACATTATATCATTTCTACCTCAACGTTTATCAATTATAATCGAGCATGTGATCAATTTATACACAAGTCATTCATTTATTATTTTTCCTCCTCCTCCTCTCCATCCACATCCTTAGTATAAACAACACACTTGTAAGTAACATTATCTATAATTTTCACTATTTACTTATGTGAATATTCAAGCTGTCCATCCGTGTCATAGTTACTAAATTATTTTTATCTCGAGCTACAGAACTCCAAATTAAGATCTGTAAATTTTATTTGAAACTAGACTCATATATATTCTTACCATAATATTTCCAAAATTTTTGGTATGGCCAATTAGTACAGTTTATTAGTTAAGTTCTCCCCTGTTACACAGTCCTACTGCTCTGACCTCTCTTCACTAAAAATCAATTATATCATAGTACAATTTTCATATAGTGTTTCCGATTATTTATAATGAAAATAGGCTGACTAATAAATACATACATATAAATTATAATGCATAATTATTTTTTACAATTTTAGTGAATTTCTAAAGTAAGAACAGGGGCTCAAGAAGTTATTCTAAACCAGTCTTACGAAAATTTAAATATCTCAAAATGTAGACTTCCTTTGCTTTCTATGTTTCTTTTATATGAAAATAGACTCAACAAGCTTTAATTCTATATCTCATTAAACTTCTAATTCAATTTCTACCATTTTTGGTGATTTTTCAAAGTTAGACAACTGCTGCTGTCCAAAACTGCTTTAGTGTAACATGTTGATTTCTATTTTGTCCCAAATTCCACAATTCATACAATTCAGTCCTTGCTCAATTAACCCCTCAATTGAGCTAATTTTATAATTTAATACTTTTCTATATCATTTTAAACTACTTAATAACCTTTGAAAATCAGAATTTTAACACTAGGCCTTAATTTCAACTCTTTCACAATTAGGTCCTAAAACCAATTTCCATCAATTTTACTTGATAAAATCACCATATATCAAAATTAAAGCTTCAATTATAGATTTATTCACCATATTATTCCAGCAATCATCCACATAAACTTTAAAAATTTGCCATAGAATCAAAACTAATGACATACTAAGTTGGACCCAATTGTAAAAGTTCAAAAACATAGAAATTTCAAGGAGAAAGCAAGAATTAAACTTACATGAAGCCAGAGTATGAAAACCAGCTTGAACCCTCTTCCATGAATGTTTTTCAGCTGATGAAAATGAAGCGAAATGAAGAGAATTCTAGATATTCCAATTTGGTCCCATATTTATTTAACGAATTTTGACAATTTTCCAATTTTACCATTATTTCAGCCATTTCCTGATTTTTCTCAGCTATTGCCGCCCAAAATATCTCCTTTAGGCTTATTTTCACTTTAGGTCCTTCCACATTTGATAATTAAGCTATTTAATCCTTCTAGCAACTTTTACACCTTTTCAATTTAGTCCTTTTATTTTATTAACCACCCAAATGTCAAAATTTCCTAACTAAATTTTTATACCACTTTATTGACATTCTGTAAATATTCATAAAAATATTTTTGACTCGGTTTATAACACGAGATCTCGATACCTCTTTTCTCGATTTCTTGACCAAATAAATCTTTATAAAACACAATTTACTATTTCAAACATCTTTTAAAAGCTACATTTGGCTCGTAAATATTAAATAATACAATCTATGAGTTCATTTGTCAGATTTGATGGTCTCGAACCACTATTTCTAATATAACTGAAATTTGGGCTATTACAGATCAAGTCATCCATCACAAAGACGGATGACCTGTGGCCACATTTACTTTTCATCAACCATGTAATACCAATGAGAGGATATTATTTACCATGTTTTGGGCTATGAATTTCACTGTTTTTAATGACGCTACATATTATAGAAGTCGTACACCTAATGCACCAGCTTTCGGTTCTTTATCTATTTGAACTCAGGTTTTTACTTACATCAAAGTGTATGAGTCACGCATACATAATCCGTCATCCATTCAACATTTAGATATGCTACACTATGAACGTCACAAGTAAATAAATCCATAAATGGATTCAGGATCTATTCTGCTTGGGTCTTGTCCGATGTACTATCAGTCCTATCAGTCACATCTATGTCTCTATCTTTTAGGAGTTATCCGCTTTGATGTCTAAGACAAGATATCTCCCCAATTGGACTTAATAGACGACATATTAGTCTTTCAATCAGTTTGCTTATTTCTGATTAGACTAAGAACATGTTTAGGTTCATCTACTAATACAAGTTGTCTTTCCGTACTACGATCCGACCACGTAATACCTTTTAGTATTAAATAAACATTTGACAACGGATGGGCAACATTTTCTTCCATTTTGTTTTGTATGCAAAAACCATGTAAGAACAATAATACAATGTATATTAATGTAATCAGTGAACTTGTTTTGTTAACCAATCTGTTCGACAAATTACAAGTTTACAAATGAATATACTACACTCAGGGCACCAGATCCAACAATTACATGTCATTACGGAAGTTACTCGATCAGTGCTCATCCAATGACCTTGTCATAAGTGTGTTATCCTCATAGGGTATCTTTAATATCTTTGGAATAAATTCTTTCTCCCAATATGATCCTATTTTATCTCATGGGAACCATTACGTCTTCCTTCATGAAAAGTCAATTACTATCAAATAGGAATTGAGGGCTAGTTTAGCATTACTTTTGAGAAGTGCTTTTGAAAAGTTTGGTTTAAGATTTAAGTATTTAGTATTCTTTGTTAAAAAGTGCTTTTGAAAAATAAAATATTCATTTTAGACATGGTGTTATAAAATAACAAATAAACATTTAAATAGTGTTCAAATTGATTAATATTATGATATTTTAATAAGAATATAGAAAATAATTTATTATAAATTTTGTTAATATTTTAATATATGAAAAATAAATTTTAAATACTTTTAAAAAATTAAGATTAATTATTTATAATATTTAATTTGAATATATAAACTATATTTTAAATATTAAAATATAACTAATAACATTTTAAACATATAATATTATTTATTTAAAGTAAATTTCAATAGAAAAATAATTACGTATCCAATATAAATATTATATAAAATATTTTATAAGGGTTCAAAATTTCATTTGGTCTTAAAAGTGTTTTTCTTAAAAGCAAAAGCTTAAAAAAAAATTACTTTTGATTTTGGGTTTAAAAGTGCTTTTAGAAAACACTTCTGACTCTAAAAGTGCTTTTCAAACTCTAAAAATTGTCTGTTTAGTATTGTTTATGGTTTCAAAAATACTTTTAATCTTAAAAGCACTTTTGAAAAGTAATGCTAAAACACAACCGAAATCATTCACCACAAAGACAAATGACTCGTGTCACGTTTACTTTTCATCTTTTATGTAATGCCAATGAAAGGATATTATTTACTCATTTCTTGGGTTATGACTTTCATTATCATAAATGATGCTACATACTGCAAAAGTTGTATACCCAAATAATAACTTTCGATTCCGTAATCTATTTAAACTCATGCTTTTACTTATATCAAAGTATACAAGTAATACATACACAGTCCATCATCCATTCAGAATTCAGGTATGCCACACTATGAATGTAAAAAAAATGAATAAATCTATAAATGTATTCCAGATCTATTCTACTTGAGTCATGTCCGATGTACTATCACCAGCTTAGTCACATTTATGTCTCCATCTTTTGGGAGTCATCCGCTCGATCGTGAAGACAGAGCATCTCCCAATAGAACTTGATAGACAGCATATTAGTCTTTCAATTAGTTTGCTTATTTCCTATTAGACTAAGGACTTGTTTAGGTTCATTTACTAATATAAGTTGTCTTTCCAGTATTACGATCCGAGCACGTAATAATGTTTAATATTAGTTAAACATTAGATAACCAAATGAGCTAATATTTACTTCTATTTTGCTTTGCATGTAAAAATTATTGAAGACTATATATAAAGGGTATTAACATAATTCATTAAAAATTTTATTAAATCAACTTGTTCTAAAAATATAAGTATACAAATGAATATACTACACTTATAGAATTATATATTTTATTAATATAATTCATTTCCATATTTTATTTCTTTGATGAGTTTTGCTTTTTTAAGAACTCTTTAAATTTAATGCAGTTTTTAATTTACGGGCTAAACCTTATTACATAAGGTAATCGATATATAATGTTAATTTAATTATAGTTGACCAAAATTTGTGCAATTGAAATTATGCCATTAAAATTAATTCATTGCACAAAAGAATACATTAGGGACAACATGGGTCTAAACTTAAATTATACATATTTAAAATTAATTGCATTTTATTAATGATCACACAGAATTACTGAATTTATAATTTGCTTAATGCATGTTATGATTATGGATTATTTATCTGTCCCTTTTGGGTTCTTGAGATGATTCTACAAAGTACATTTAAGTAATATTATATGTTTAAGATAATTAAAATTAGTTAAAAATTACTCAAACAATACTCTGATTTTATTCAAAATGAAATAAAGGGATTAGGGTCACTCAAATGTGTAATTTGTGTGAAAGGGATGTGCTATTTATATATCTCTATGTTTGACGATAAATAAGGAATGGAAAATTCGTATTTTGATTATTCACTTAATAAAATATATTTGTCAATTGGGTTTTAATTCAATTAGTATTGACATTGTTGTCAATGCAAGAAGACATGGATTCAATATCTGAAGCATATTATTTTCCTATTTATGAGTTAGAGTGTCAAAATGAACAGATATGATCAGAACCTATAATAAGATTGTTACAAACAAATTAACCGTGAAAATTAGGGTTTTTAAAATTGAAATTATTTTTACTATCTATATAATAAAATATAAATTTTATATAAATTCTCAAATCGATATTGTTTACAATTGTTTTCGCTAAATATTGTTATATTTTGCACATTTTATTAGCACCAGATCTTAAAGATTTAGGTACTTTTGGATGGGCGTTTACCTCCAAGATGATGAATTTAGTTTTTTGTCTCACATTCAAAGATTCAATTTCATTATCAACGTTGTTTTTATATTAACTGCAAATAAACGTACCGCTCATCCAAAGGGCCTCTTAACAAACAATAAGTGAATTTTTGTTCGCATTCCAACAAGCCGTAGCTAGGGGGTTGGCACGGGCCTACCCCCCTAAAATGGAAAATGTTTTTTAGACCCTTTAATTTTTATTTTAAATTAGTAAAAGTAAAATTATACTTTAACCACCTAAAATGATAAAATTTAATTTAATCCTTTAAAATTATAAAAATATAGACTATTAAAATGATGAAATTACATTTTACTATCATAAAATTACAATTTAATTTCAACCCTTAAAATTTTTTTTGGACTTCACTCCTGCTTTGACTGTTTTTATTTCTTCGTTAATTTTGTTTTTACATAAGAAATTTTGTGTTAACATTCATGTTAATAAGCAATCAATGTAGTTGATTAATATTCACGTTAATAATGGATTCGTAGTTCAGGGGACTAAATGTCTAATTTTCTTATTTAGTTCAATTTTACCTAAATAAGCAATTTAATTCAATTTATCTCTCGGTCTCACTAGATTAAACCAAACTAAGTGAATTATTACTCAATAAGCTCTCCTCTTGATCTCACCTATCTAAATATTTCCCTAGAGTTGCCAATTCTAAGTTTTCAATTTAATTCAATCTAATCCAATTTTTACGATCTGGTCCCTAAACATGAAATCCAACATTTCACATTTCAATTAACCAACTACTCAAAGAATTAGTTCATACCCATCACAAAGTCAATACACCCAATCAATTTCTTGCTAAGATCAAACAAGAAAGTAAACGAAATTAAAGAGCGTTTAGAAATTGCTTAGTGTAATTGTCGAAATTCCTTGAATTGATGAACAAATAATGCTTGAATTCCACAAATATCGAAAGCCCAATAGTCAAAATGTGTAAACGGACAACTAGAACACAAAAAATAAGAGAAAACCTTTAAAAAATCTGTAAGAAAGAAAGTGGTCCCTGTACCTTTGTTAAGAAAAATAAAAGGTTGCAGAAAAAATCAAAGGAAATTAAAAAAGTCTAATTTAAAATGTCTATTTCTAAAATTCTATATCTAAAATGTCTTATAAATTATATTCTAACACTATTTAGACAATATGCTGACCAAGAGTCAGACATCGATGTCACGACATCCACAAGTTGATGTTAAGACAACTTTAACAGTTTCGACATTTGGATCTTTTGGACCCTTGGTGTCGCAACAATGGTAATTGGTGTCTTGACCTTGTGCATAGTTTGGCCAATTCTCCATCTTTAGGGACTATGGTTGGAGTTGCGACATCACCAAACCAGTGTTGTGATCATGAAGACTAGTGTCACGACTTTGGTTGCAGTTCACTGAGGCTACAATTCTTGAAGGTTACTCCGTAGTCGATGGAAATGTATTGGTGTCGTAACATTGATTCCTCAATGTCGCGACCTTGGCTTCAATTTAAACTCATTTTCTCATTTTTTCATCAATTAAAGCTTGTTTTAAGGCTTGTTCGAGAATGTTCTTAGAAGTTGAAAAACAATTTTAGACAGTTAAAGCAATGCTAAATAGATTATGGTTTCAAGAAGTATTAACCCAAGTTGGCATCAACTGTAATGTCTGTTTGTTTTAATTGTTTGGGGTGAAAATTTATTAAGTTACTCTTACCTACTCAAGTACAAAGTGCAGTAGCTTTGAGGTATATTTGTGAATTCCTTACATGAATTATTTCTGATTTCTTTTTGGTCTTTTAATTATATTAAAGTAAGTTATAACCTATCATCTAATTTTTAAAATTATGCATATGTTATTCTTGTGATTAAAAGTGAGTAAAACTCAATTCTATTCTAAAAATTAAAAAAAAATCAAATTTTGAGTTTATCGAATCGAGTTATTCAATTTTTTGAGTCAACTCAAATAAGTAATTTGAATATCAAGTTCGAAATCGAGTTGAATTTTACAATTTGAATAACTCAAATAACATATTAGTGTAAATGCCCTTTGATCCCTATCAATTTTGAAAATGAGTAAATTGGTCTTTCTCAACAAAAATACAAAAATAATAAAAATAATTTTCACAAAATTTAAAATTCAAAATATTTATAAAATTTCAAAATTTACATTTTAAAAATTATAAAAATCTAAAAATATATAAAAAAGTTAAAATTTTAAAAAAATCTAAAATAATAATTTTGGGACCTAAGTAAATTAACTATTTTAGTTTATCATACTAAAATATCTATTTTTCTCTTATTTTGTTTTGAAAAGATTTTCAAATATATATGATTTTAAATTTATGTGCTTTAACATTGAATTAATTATATTGTAACAATATTTTAATTTAACATGCTTAATTTTTTTTAATTTAACTCAAACAATTTCACTTGATTCGACTTGACTCGAATTCCATTTCACTCAACTCAATTCAAAAAAAAAAAAATTCAAATCGAGTTAGAATGATAAAATGGGATTTGTTAACTTAATTAACTCGAAACTTTTTTACTTGATTCAAACAAATATTCACCTCTACTTGTGATATTGCTACAAATTTTAGTGTGTTTATTTTCTAAAGAAATGTGTTTGTTTTCTTTTGTTTAATATTAATAAATTGTGGAATGTTAGTTTAATAGAAAAGATAAAGTAATTTCTAGGTGAGCTCGAATAATACAGATTTATCAAAAATTTAGAAGTTGAATATTTTAATATGAGGTTGAAAATTTTGGTGTGAGCTTAGAACGCAGATGGTGGTGTAGATTTATAAAGGTTTTTTGTTTAATTCATCTGAGTGAGATTTGTAAAGGTTATAAATGCAAAAAAAAAAAATCCATTGAGTATGGTGTAGAGGTGTGCATGGGCCAGGTTAGGTCGGACTCAACTAAAAATTTAGGCCCGTTTGCTAAGTTTGGGGCCAAAAAAAGGGGGCCTAAAATTTTGTCCAAGTCCGACCGGATAAAAAAAAATGTTAATAATAATTATTACTAAAATATAATATAATAATATAATAAAACATAACATAAAATAAAAGAAAGTAAAAAATAAAAAAAGAAAGAAAGAATAGAGAAGAAACGAAAAGAGAGAAATAAAAGGAAAGAAAAAGAAAGGAAAATTAGGGTTGTAAGGATTTAAAGTTAATTTGTCAACGTTGAAATGGAGACTTGACTAGGAAAGGAAAGAAAAAGTTGACGGGAATAATTCGGAAAATTATGGTTTGTATTTCAATAATCCGAAAACTAAAATTATTTGTTGCATTTATTATTATGTATGGTAAGTGAAATTGATGAGGTGAGTTTGACATATTGATATTGAATTGAATTGTTTTGTGAACATATGTGTTTGATTGAAAAGTGTATTGAATTAAAGTTGATTGATGTAACACCCCAAACCCAGCCTAAACGTTACGGCCGAATCTGGCGTGTCACATCGAAGTGTTTTCCGAAATCAAGGTTTGTTGGGAGAAATCATTTGAGTTAAAATCAATTTAGTTTTTATTTCTTGGAAAAACAATTGGGAAGTTATAAAAACCACCACTTAGTAAAATGGTTACCATGTTTGTTCCTTTAGATTTAAAATCGCGGAAGCTACTCTATTTACGGTTATCTTGAAGTTGAAAATAGATGTTTGTCTTTTAAAACCATTATTATTTTGAAAACTTATTTGTATCAGTTTGGCAGTTTCAAATTAAGAATTAAAAACCTAAATAAGAGAAAATAAAATCGTCAGAGGCCTTAGTACATAATTATCAACCCAATATAAAAATAAATAACTAAGTCTGAAATTAAATTAATGAACGTGTGGCCACCTCTGAGTCCCTCGCAGCTCCAAATCATCTAAGGCTGGGGATTACCTGCATAGTTAAAAGAAAAAGGGTGAGTTACGAGAACTCAGTGTGTAATCCCCTATCATGCAAGAATATGCAGGCTGAGCCCTATTCAATGTAATATAGTGTAGGCCTTAGCCAATACTGATATGATGTGGCCTAAGCCCGATATGATATCAGCATGGTGCAAGTATGCAAACCCACCCCAATCCAGCCAGCACACCACTTGTACCAACCCCACACACCATATGGGGACAAAGTCGACCCACCCAAATTTCACACCAATATTGCGGATAGTCGCCAAGAATAATAACGCAGAGAGCTGCCAAGATCAAGATATGTGGCACAACCACCATGAATAAAGAATTGTGGCAGAGCCACCAGTAGCAATATTTCTCCATAACAGAATCCCAACCCCGTGCAATATGCCATGTCAACAATATTTCGTGTATGCAACATGTCCTACTCAGTACAGTCACACAGTACATACTTTTATCGGTCAATCTACCTCTAGGGTAGAATAGTCATTTTCATTTATTAGGGGTAAAATGGTAATGTTGCCCTTTAGGGGTATTTTGGTTATTTTACTCACTAGGGGTATTTTAGTTATTTTACTCCTTAGGGGTATTTTAGTCATTTTACTCCATAGAGATATTTTAGTCATTTTACTCATTAGGGGTATTTTAGTCAATTAACGACCTTTCCTAAGGCTTACAGTCACCACGAGCGACACAGATAATCCATTTGGTCGAAACAGTGTAAATGGGCTCAAAGCCCAATATTCGACCTAAGTGGGCCCACACGCTTGTCTGGTTCGTTTGGCCCAAGTTTAATCACAGTTATGCGATCTACGTAGCCCAATACAGTTTCTGCTACTTTTCGTAAATTTTACCCTGTGGGGCCCACGAACCCGTTGGGCCCACACGACCCATTTCAGCCCAACGAGGCCCATAACGGCCCAAGTGCACGAGAACACTCATAGTGGCCGCTTTAGTCTATTGCCCAGAATTGTGGACTCGGTTTACCCCACGAGCGATCGCACACTCGTGAGGCCTCATACGCCGAGGTTTCGACTTTTCGACTTTTACCGACTCGCAGAGGTGATAGTGTGAATTACACACCTTTTTTTCGGAGTCGTTCCATGATCTACGAGCACCAAAACTTGCATGAAGACTGACTTTAATCTCTTAAGGCCACCGATCAGGATTGATCACACGCCTATGCCGAATATCTGTATCAAAATAGATCTTATTAACAAAAAAAGTGATCAAATATGTGGCCTTAATCCACAAGTGCTAATTTACCAACCAACCATCAGAGTATTTGGCCTAATCTAAGAGTATGGTATTGATCTTACCCTTAACGAGAGACAGAGTTTGATGACTTGAATAACTTCTGCACTTCTCCACTCCTCGAGAATACCTAAACCCAACGATCACCACACCAAAAGGAAGGGATCACCATTCGACCATCAAAGAGCATGAAGGAAAGAAATATTCGGCTTTTAGAGAAAATGGGGATAAGAGAGAACATTTTTAAACAAAAGGTGAAGAATATGAACACCTACCGATTTCAGAAACACTTGCAGAACTAGAACAGAGAGGGGAAAGAAAGTAGAGGATTTGGTCACCATAGAATTAATCAAGAGGAAAGATTCGGTTCATAAGCTAATAGGAAGCCGAAACAAAAAGAGGAGGGATGGTATTCGGCTTAGGAGAAGAAAAGGAGAAGAGGGAAGAAAGAAAGAATAAAAGAGAAAACAAATGAATGAAGAGGGAGGGAGAGGAAGTGTATTCGGCTTAGATTAGAAGAGGGAGAGGGAAGCAAATATTCTGCCAAGAACAACTTGAAGAAAAAGGTGCAAAACTCAAGCAACAAAAATGCACGAGTGGTAAGTTGCTATTTCGACACTTAGAGAGAAATGAAAGAAAACTCCTCAGCAAAGAAACTCGGCATACCCAAAAGTGCCCAAAACCGAACAAGTGCAGAGAAAAGCACTCAGAAACCCCTCCCTAGCTGAATTTGCATGCTCCAGACTCCTTGTTTGGCTACAACACACCAACCTTTGAATTTCTTTGATTCTCTCCACAATTCTCTCCCTTAATCCTCTCCACGATTTGCTCCTATAACCTCTCAATGACCAATTCAACCTCTCATCCATCAGACTTCTACTGCAACACAAACTCTAGCCGTCCTAGCTACAAAATAAATGCCCCCTATGCTGTACCAACACTCGAACCTCAGACCTCTCGGTTACACCATACACCTTTTGCCACTAAGCCACAAGCTCTTCTTGTGTCATTAAACAAGCATTATTATTAATAAAGCCTAAGTTCCAGTGTCCAGGTTCATTTAAGGGGAAAAATAAAATTTTTGCCAGAGCCAAAACTTGAACCCAAGCTTCTCACACACCCCCATACAGTCCCAAATCACTTAGCCATTAAAGCAAGCAATTATGTTATAACATGAAAAATTAAAGGCCCTATATTTTTGGGGTGTTACAACTCTACCCCCTAAAAAGAAATTTCGGCCTCAAAATTTACCTGGTTAGAAAAGGTGAGGGTATTGTTGTCGCACCACCTCCTCAGGTTCCCACGTGGCTTCCTCAGTACCATGATTTCGCCAAAGCACTTTAACCAGTGGGATCGATTTCTTCCTTAGTACCTTAAGCTCAGGTCCAAAATCTGTACTGGTTTTTCCTCGAATGTCAGATCTGGCCTAACTTCGATCTCCTCAACTGGTACTATATGCGTAGGATCAGAGCGATAACACCTCAGCATGGAGACATGGAACACATCGTGAATCCGGTCTAACTCTGGGGGCAACTCAAGTTGATAGGCGACTGGTCCCACTCGTTTCAGTATACGGTAAGGCCCAATGAACCTAAGGTTAAGCTTATCCTTTTACCCAAACCTCGGTACCTTTTTCCATGGTGAGACCTTAAGAAAGACATAATTTCCCACGGAGTACTCGATCTCTCGGCATTTAAGATCCGCATAAGACTTTTTCCTATCAGACGCCTCCTTCAACCAGTCTCGAATCAGTTTTACCTTTTCTTCGGTATTAGAAACCAACTCTGGCCCCAAAACTCGCTTCGCCCGATTCGATCCGATGGGTAGGGTACGACACCTCGACCATACAACGCCTCGTACGGTGCCATTTGAATATTGGACTGATAGCTGTTATTATATGCGAACTCTGCTAGTGGCAAATAGTATTTCCAACTGTCTCAAAAATCAATAACACAACTTCTTAGCATGTCCTCCAGTATTTGAATCACCCTTTCTGACTTACCATTTATCTGAGGATGGAACGCAGTACTGAAGTCCAACCTAGTACCTAAAGCCTCGTATAACTTCTTCTAGAACAGAGACGTGAATCGAAGGTCTCTATCAGATATGATGGAAACTGGTACCCCATGCAGTCTCATGATCTCAGCTACATACAATTTTGCCAGCTTCTATAACGAGTAATCAGTACAAACTGGTATAAAATGAGCAGATTTAGTCAACCGATCTACAATGACCCATACCGAATCCTTCTTAGTGGACGTTAAGGGCAGCTCACTCACAAAATCCATGGTTACTCTCTCCCATTTCCAAAGTGAAATCTTAACTGGCTGCAGTAACCCTGAAGGCAATTGATGCTCAGCTTTGACTTGCTAGCATGTTAAGCACTTACTCACAAGATCAGTAACTTTGCATTTCAGCCTTGGCCACCAGTACAACTCACAATGATCTCTGTATAACTTGTTTCCACTAGGATGCATAGCGTATAGACTACTATGCGCCTCTCGCAGTATAGTATGCCTTAACTCAAAATCCTTCGGTACACAGACTCTCCCATGGAAACACAGTACTCCCTCACCATTCAACCCAAAATTTGTAGTCTTTCCATTCTCAACTTGTCAGAAACAAGAAACCAATGACTCATTCACCAACTATTTCCCCTTAAATTGTTCAGTCAATGACGGTCTCACTTGAAGCTTAGCTAGCAAGCTACCATCATCATACAAGCAGAGACGAGAAAACATTACTCTCAAATCAGATACAGCCCTACGGCTCAGTGCGTTAGCTACCACGTTAGCCTTACCAGGGTGATATTCAATTGAGCTCTACCCATCTTCGTTGCCTAAGATTCAGTTCCTTCTGAGTAAGGAGGTACTTGAAGCTCTTGTGATCTGTGTAGATAATACACTTCTCGCCGTATAAATAATGCCTCTAAATTTTCAGTGCGAATATCACTGCAGCTAATTCCAAGTCATGAATTGGGTAATTCGCCTCGTGAGGCTTAAGCTGACGGGATGCATAAACAACCACCTTACCTTCCTGCACTAGCATACAATCCAATCCAATATGTGATGCATCACTGTAGACAATAAATTCCTTCCTAGACTCTGGTTGTATCAAAACAGGGGCTTCCGTCAGAACCTTCTTCAGTTTCTCAAAACTCTTTTGTTGCTTATTCGTCCAATGGAACGGTACCCCTTTACGCAGCAACTTAGTTAGAGGTGCAGCAATTAAAGAAAACCCCTCAATGAAATGTCTATAATACCCTGCCAAACCCAGAAAGCTTCAAATTTTTGATACGGTCTTAGGTGGTTTCTAATCCAATACAACTTTAATTTTTCGAGGATCCACCCTGATCCCATCGACAGACACCACGTGACCAAGGAATGTCACTTCTTACAGCTAGAACTTACACTTGCTGAACTTAGCGTACAATTGCTTTTCTTTTAAAATTTGTAGAACAATTCAGAGATGTGCATCATAATTATCCTCAGTTCTCGAATATACCAATATATCATCTATAAATACCACCACGAACCGATCTAAGTAGGGCTGGAATACTCGGTTCATCAGGTCCATGAAAGTAGTTGGTGCATTCGTCAGCCGAAATGGCATCACTAGGAACTCGAAATGACCATACCGAGTTCTAAACGCATTCTTATACACATCAGCTTCCTTAACTCTAAGCTGATGGTACCCAGAGCGAAGGTCTATTTTAGAGAAAACTGAAGCTCATCGTAGCTGATAAAAAGGATCGTCAATTCTTGGAAGGGGATACTTTTTCTTAATAGTAAGTTTGTTTAAATGTCGATAGTCGATGCACATACGCATGGGTCCATCCTTTTTCTTCACAAAGAACACTGGTGCTCCCCACAGAGACATACTCAGTCGAATGAATCCTCGGTCTAGAAGCTCTTAAATTTGAGCCTTTAACTCCACCAGCTCCTTCGGTGCCATCCTATATGGGGCGACGGACACTAGAGCTGTTCTAGGAAAGAGCTCAATACCAAATTTGAACTCGCGGTTCGGAGGCAACCCAGAGAGCTCCTCAGGAAATACATCTGGAAAATCCTTAACAGTTCTAATATCTCCAACAGAAGGACCTTCCGAATCAGAAATACTAACATAGGCTAAAAACGCCTCGCTTCCCTTGTGAATCAGTTTCTCGGCCCTTAATGCTGAGATCACATTATACAAATAATTCCTCGCTCTCCAGACACAACCACCTCCTCATCCTCAGTGATCTTCAACATCATACGCTTAGCAGTATAGTCCAAACTAGCTCGAAGTTTCACCAGCCAATCCATACCCAAAATAAGGTCGAATTCACCAAACGGCAGTTCCATTAAATCTAGTGGAAAAATTACTCCTTGGACCTCAATGGGCACATATCTGAATAACTTATTTACCCTAACCGACTAACTCTGTGGGCTAATCACAATTATCTCACTAACAGTATTTTTGAACTAAATGCCCAAAGTTCCCAACACAGTTCATGCAACGTACGAATGTGTAGACCCAATATCAATTAAAGTAGTGTAAGGTACATAGTAAATTAAGAACGTACCAATTATGATGTCAAGGGCGTCACCATCCTCTCGGCGACGTGTAGTATAGGCTAAAGCTGGCTGCCTCACCTCAGTGTTACCAACACCTCTGCTTGGAACTCCATGCCCTCGTCCCATATTGTTTCCACCTCTGGCCTGACCACGGCCTCTCGGTGGCTACTAACCACCTCTCACTGGCTGAATATGACCCAGTCCTGTAGCTTGCATCTGAATCGGCCTCTGCGGACAATCCCTAACCCGATGATCTATGGACCCACATCTAAAGTATGCCCCGGTCCTCTTCCAGCACTCACCTTGGTGAGATTTCCCATAATCGGCGCAAGGCTGCGGTCTATTAATAGCAATAGGGGCTCCAGTCTGAACCGACCCATCAAACCTGGCCTTCTTAATAGGCCTCTCAGAAGAACTTGAGGGCCCAAAATCCCTCTTATTTTTGCCCTTATCTTTTTCACGATTCTGGCGCTCCGAGTGCCTTACCTCTTCAGCAATCTTTTCCTTTTCAATAAGAGCATCAAAATCTCACTCCTTCTGTGGAGCTATCAATATTATTAACTTGTTTCGAAGGCCATCCTCAAAATATACACTACGTTCATACTCCGTTGCTATTCCCCGAGCATGCCGACTTAACCACAAGAATTCTGCCTCATATTCTGCCACTGTCTTACTCCCCTAGGTCAAGCTCAAAAATACCTTTCGTCGGGCGTCCAAATAACTTGCACCCACATATTTCCCTTGGAAAGCCATCTTAAAGAAATCCCATGTTATTTGGTCGGCCTGCGTACCCTCTCTCACGGTGAGCCACTATTGGTAAGCCTCGTCTCGCAGTAAGGACACTGCTCCTTTTAACTTTTGTTCCGTAGTACAGTCAAGATCGTCCATTATTCATTCAGTCGCCTCTATCCAGTGCTCCAGCACATTTGGGGCTACTCTAGATATACCTCTAAAAATTTTTGCTCCGTTAGACCGGAGTCATTCTGGAATTGACCCTCGGCCCACTATTCTAGTACTAGCTCCAACAACCCTCTCTAGAGCGCGGAGTATTACTTGGGATAGAGCATCATCCCCAGCTGCTTGATCATGAGACCCCGTCTCTATTACTGGTGAGGCTGGTACCTCTCTAGCAGGCATATAGCCCGATGTCGATGATCTGACCCGAGCACCTCCTCGGCCTCTACCCCAGCCCCGTGTACCCCTTCAACGAGTACCTCTTGTGCTCATTTTGATACGCTCTTTATCTGATTAAAAGGTCTTATGTATCATCTTATAATTTCAGTAATTATTAACAAATGTATTATGAAAAATAGTCGTTAGAGGTTTGTTTTCGCAGATTGAGGTCTCACTACAGTTTACAGTTTCCTACGATTTTAGTTTCCTTTATCTAGAATTTCACAGTATATCAGTAATTAGAATTAAAGAACTTACAGATTTGGCGCCAGAGGCTCGGTGTGCCACACTTGTACATCTTTCAAAAACATTTCAAATCTTTAAGATCTATTTTCAAAAAACTTTTCAAACCCATTCCACAGCCGAGCTTTATAACCGAGCTCTGATACCACTAAATGTAACACCCAAAACTCAGACTAGACGTTAAGAGTAAATATGGAAAAATAATTGGGAAGTTATAAAAACCACCACTTAGTAAAATGGTTACCATGTCTGTTACTGTAGATTTAAAATCACGGAAGCTACTCCATTTACGGTTATCTTGAAGTTGAAAATAGGTGTTTGTCTTTTAAAACCATTATTATTTTTTAAAAATTATTTGTATCAGTTTGGCAGTTTCAAATTAAGAATTAAAAACCCAAATAAGAGAAAATAAAATCACTAGAGGCCTTATTACATAATTATCAACCTAATATAAAAATACATAACTAAGTCTAAAATTAAATAATAACGAATGTCTGGCCACCTCCGAGTCCATCGCAGCTCCAAATCATCTAAGTCTGGGGATTATCTGCACAGTTAAAAGAAAAAGGGTGAGTTACGAGAACTCAGTGTGTAATCCCCTATCATGCAGTAATAGGCTGGGCCTGAGCCCTATTTAGTAACAGTACAGTATTGGCCTTAGCCCAATATAAGAATAAAGTGGCCTAAGCCCGATACGATACCAGCATGGTGCAAGTATGCAAACCCACCTCAATCTAGCCAGCCCACCACCCGTACCAACCCAACACACCATGTAGGGACAAAGTCGACCCACCCAAATTTCTCACACCAATATTGTAGCATAGTCAGCCGATAATAATAACACAAGAGAGTCGCGCGATAATATATGTGGCACAGCCACTAGTAACAGTAATTGTGGCAGAGCCACCACTAGCAGTACTTCCTCCATAATAGAATCCTAACCCCATGCGATATGCCATGTCAATAATATTTCATGTATGCAACATGTCCTATTCAGTGCAGTCACATAGTACATACTTTTATCGGTCAATCTACCTTTAGGGGTAGAATAGTCATTTTTATGTATTAGGGGTAAAACGGTAATTTTTCCCTTTAGGTGTATTTCGATCATTTTACTCACTAGGGTATTTTAGTCATTTTACTCACTAGGGGTATTTCAGCCATTTTACTCATTAGGGGTATTTCAGTCATTTTACTCATTAGGGGTATTTCAGTTATTTTACTCCCTAGGGGTATTTTAGTCATTTTACTCATTAAGGGTATTTCAGTCATTTAACGACCTTTCCTAAGGCCTATAGTCACCTCGAGTGACACAGATATTCCATTTGGTCGAAACAGTGTGAATGGGCTCAAAGCCCAATATTTGGCCCAAGTGGGCCCACACGCTCGTGTGGCCCGTTTGGCCCAAGTTCAATCACAGTTATGTGATCTACGTAGCCCATACAGTTTCTGCTACTTTTCATAAATTTTTTGTGTGGAGCCCACGAGCCCATTGAGCCCACACTGCCCATTTTAGCCCAACGAGGCCCGTAACGACCCAAGTGCACGAGAACACTCGTAGTGGCCTCTTTAGTCTATCGCCCATGATTGTGGGATCGGTTTACCCCACGAGCGATTGCACGCTCGTGAGACCTCATACGCTGAGGTTTCGGCTTTTCAACTTTTGCCGACTCGCAGAGGTGATAGTGTGAATTACACACCTTTTTTTCGGAGTCGTTCCACGATCTACGAGCACCCAACCTTGCTTGACGACTGACTTTAATCTCTTAAGGCCACCGATCAGGATTGATCACATGCCTATGCCTAATATCCAGATCAAAATGATCTTATTAACCAAAACAGTGGATCAAATATGTGACCTTAATCCACAAGTGCTAACTTACCAACCAACCACCGAAATATTCGGCCTAATCTAAGAGTATGGTATTGATCTTACCCTTAACAAGAGACAGAGCTTGATGACTTGAATAACTTCTACACTTTTCCACTCCTCGGGAATACCTAAACCCAACGATTACCACACCAAGAGGAAGGGATCACCATTCGGCTATTAAAGAGCATAAAGGAAAAAAATATTCAGCTTTTAGAGAAAAGGGGGATAGGAGAGAACAATTTTAAACAAAAGGTGAAGAATATGAACACCTATATATTTTAGGATCACTTGCAGAACTGCAACAGAGAGAGGAAATAAAGTAGATAATTTGGTCACCACAGAATTAATCAAGAGGAAAGATTCGGTTCACAAGCTAATAAGAAGCCGAAAAAAGAGAGGAGGGATGGTATTCAACTTAGGAGAAGAAAGAGAGAAGAGGGAAGAAAGAAATAAGAAAAAAGAGAAAACAAATGAATGAAGAGGGAGGGAGAGGAAGTGTATTCGGCTGAGATTGGAAAAGGGAGAGGGAAGCAAGTTTGAAGAAAAAGGTGCAAAACTCAAGTAACAAAAACGCACGAGTGGTAAGTTGCTATTTCGGCACTTACAAAGAAATGATAAAAAATTCCTCAGCAAAGAAACTCGACACACCCAAAAGTGCCCAAAACCAAACAAGTGTAGAGAAAAGCACTCAAAAACCCCTCCCTAGCCGAATTTGCATGCTCCAGACTCTTTGTTTGGCTACAACACACCAACCTTTGAAATTCCTTGATTCTCTCCATAATTTTCTCCCTTAATCCTCTCCACGATTTTCTCCTACAACCTCTCTATGACCAATTGAACCTCTCATCCATCAGACTTCTACTGCAACACAAACTCTAGCTGTCCTAGCTTGAAAATAAATGCCCCCTGTGCTGCGCCAACACTCGAACCTCAGACCTCTCAGTTACACCACACTCCACTTGCCACTAAGCCACAAGCTCTTCTTGTGTCATTAAACAAGCATTATTATTAATAATGCCTAAGTCCCAGTGTCTAGGTTTATTTAAGGGGAAAAATAAATTTTTTGCAAGAGCCAAAACTTGAACCCAGGCTTCTCACACACCCCCATACACACCCAAAGCACATAGCCATTAAAAAAAACAAGCAATTGTGTCAGAACATGAAAAATTATTGACCCTATATTTTTTGGACGTTACAATTGAAATTGTATATTGATTTGAAATTGAATTATGAATTGAAATACCCTATTAACAATGTCAGGCTAAGTCGGATATTGTTGGCATGCCATAGGATTGGAAATGCTCAGGGATACTTCGACTTCGAGTCGATGAGGTACTATAAGTGTCGTTTTACTATTATTACTTTGGATAAATCCGATGAGGTATTGAGTACCGTGTATTATTATCGCTTTTACTTGACTTGGCGATGAGGCATAGAGTGCCATACTAGTGTGTTGGTTGGATCCGTGTATTCATCGAAGTCTGAGTCTTGTTAATAGGGAAAGTAAATGAATTGGTTAAATTGATTGATACTGAATGATATTGAAATTAAATTGAATACCTTATGGTGAAATGCTATTGAATAGCATCTATAAGATTAAAATAGAAGATGTGATAATTGAAAGTGTTATGAATGATGTGTATTGTGAAATTGATTAATTATGAATGGATTTGTTATGTATAAATATATATATTTGAACTTTAAAAATTTTACTTTATAAGTATTCGGATTATAGAAATACCATTGAGTTATATACTCAAATAGACGGTTTGTTTCAGCAAGCATGTGTTAGGTCAAAGTCGATCGTTGAATCAAGATCCATAGCCGATCCTAACTCAAATACGTGGTGAAGTATTTTCTTTTTGAAAATGGCATGTACCTAGGTTGTCTTTTGATGTCATTTTGTAATGAGAATATTAATGGTGTATAAGATGATAGATTGATCTAAATATATATAAATAAATATATGTCTTATAATATGGTCATTTATATGGTTTAGTTTGAATTGGTTGAAAGGTATTTTAATGAATTGATTATATAACTTATGTTAGATATTTATGAACATGCATTAGTTAAATTATTATATTGATAGTTCTAACATGTTTTAGATGTATTTAATTATGTTTTGACCTGGTTGAAAGATTGGATTTTGAGTTTCTTGTTGTTTAAAGTTTGCGTGGTTGGTAAACTTGTTGTATAAGGCTTATTTTGAGTCCACAAGGCCTGCACACAAGGCAGACCAGATCGTTGAGACACAACAGCTTACACATGGGCGTTTGGGTAGGCCGTGTGTCCCTTGCAACTTATAATTTTAGAAATAGAATGCATGTATTGCCACACGGGCATGTCTCTTAGCAGTGGAGGTACACTGCCCAAAGACACCTGGCATGTACCTAGCTGTGTGAAAAATGCACCTAAAATTGGAAAAATAAATTGACCACATGGCCTATCACACGGGCATGTGGCTTGGCCATGTGAGGTAAGTCAAAGAGCACACAATTTAGGACACTACCAAAACACGGGCATGTTTTAAGGTCACACTAAGTGTCCCTAAACCACACTGGCGTGTGAGCTTTGTATATAGGAAATTTTAAAATTTCATGTAAAATTTTTAGAGTTTTCGATTAAGTCCCAAATTGTTTCTAACGTACATTTTGGGCCTCAAGGCCCATAAAAGGGATAACATGATTAATTTCGATTTGAATGTAAAATTATTTCAGATTATTTGTATTAAAACTGTATTGATCGGTAATACTCGTAACCTGCTTTTGATGATGATAAGGGTTAAGGGTGTTACATTTAGTAGTATCGAGCTATTTAGGTTTAGTGATTCTCGAACTAAATTGAGTTTAGAGGTACATGTCAAATTGAGTCTGGATTGGATGTCGATATATCTATTTGTTTTTTTATAGTTAAAAGATGTCGATGAATACATAGATGATATTGATCAAGAAATGTATACTAGGAGATGAGGAATCTTATGAAAGAGATGAAACCGAGTCAAGAATACCCATCAGAATCTAGTAAGACATCAACCCCTAATGTCAAAAGAGGTAATACTAGAGAAACAAATAATTCAAATACTTAGAGTTATAGTTGATGCTCTTCAACGAGTAGCAAGAATTACAATCGCAACTACCTCTGCTCCTACTCCCACCGAGCCCCAATAAAAGAATTGCGTAAGTATGATGCTACTAAATTTTGGGTTTAAAGGAGTTGATCCATCTACTTGTTGAGAATTAGATGGAGTCTACAAAATGATTCTAAAACAACTTGAATGTACTTCTCGAGAAAGTTTATTTTGTGTTGTTTCTTTGTTACAAGGAGAAGCATATGTATGGTGGGAATCAGATTCGACATGTATCTGAAGAACATGTCAAATGGGATTTCTTTCAGAGGGAATTTCAGAAAAAATATGTGGGTGAAATGTACATTGAAGGTAAAAAGCAGGAATTTTTAACGTTAAAACAATGTGATATGTCTATAGTTGATTATGAAAGAGAATTTTCATGACTTAGTATATATGCGATTGAATATGTACCCACCAAGCCGCTAGTTGCAAATGATTTTTACGGAGTTTACGAATGAGGTAAAAGTGCAACTGGTATCTCTCAGAATCACTGAATTTGCAGATTTGGTTGAAAGAGCAAAAATGGTTGAACATGTATTGGGTCTAGATAAAAGCCTAAAATTACTCCTCTACCGGAAATTCCTAGAGCCACTAGTTCAAATCAGAACCTAAAAGATCAAAAGAATCTCTGGGCGATTGGAGATTTGGTTCTAGATCGATAGAGGTGATGAAATTGTGGTAGGCGTATCAGCGCTTCTACCTGTAGCATTAAAGGTCCATCTCGAATACTGAAACTCCCGAATGTGAACATTGTGGAAATAGGCATCAAGGTGAGTGTTGGAAACTGACAGGAGGTTGTTTCTGTTGTGGATCCACCGATCACTTTGTTAAAGATTGTCTGAAAAATAAAATTGTTGCACTAGTTACATCAAAAAGGTCTGAATCTGCTTCTAGGGGTCGAGGATCAGGTCGAGGTGGTTTGGTTATCAGAGGAGCTAGAAGAGGAAGTGATATTTCCACTCAACAATCGAAGCAAGAGCACCAAATGAGCATATGTTGTGCGGACTCGTGAAGAGGATGATGCTCATGATGTGGTGACAGTATATTTTATTATATTCGAACCTATTTATGTTTTAATTGATCCGGATCTTCACATTCCTATGTTAATACAAAACCGTTGAGTCGAAATTTAAAATCGAAGTTGTCTAAAGTATCAATAGCAGTGTCTTGTAACACCCCAAACCTGGCCTATGCATTAAGCCCGGATTTCGGTATGCCACACAAATTTAACGTACATTCAAATCATTTAACGGAGTAGAAATCAAATTTCAAAACGATTAATAGAATGAATTTATTGAAAATCAAGGTTTATTTGAAATCCTTGATTCAAAACACAAGAGATTATCATCGGATCTATAGAGTAGAATTTGATTAAAATTTTGAAATTTATTTAATTAAAATATTCTAACGAAGAGTTAAAGGATTTCAGAGTTTCAAAGATATTTAAGAAAAACCTTTATTTTAAACGAAAGTTTTAGAAAAACATTTATGAAAAACTAAATCAATCCAACTTAATAAAACTAAAACATAATAAATCCATCCACATAATAAAATCCATAATTAAAAAGGCCTTATTACATCGCCATTAAAAATAGTACTTAATAAAAATTATAAAAGAAGTCTTAAAATTTTATAAACCACCATTTGTAGTATAGCCTCCCATGAAGTCATCTCCACCCAAGTCTCCATCAATTGTTATTACCGAGAGGGTAAAAATGGGGTGAGTTACTTAGAACTCAAGTGTAACTCACTTACCATAGTCCACCGGGCCAAGACCATTTAAACATTTATTTGGGCCTAAGCCCATTTCAAAATATAATAATTTAGCATATATATAAAAAATGCAAATGATATGCAATTCCCAAAACCAAACCTAGATTTCCATCCGCTACACACCCCTGCACTCCAACCAAAGACACCTGGGGAGCTTTAGTCACCCACCCCGCCAACACACCAAAGTAGGCTTTAAGCCCAATATAATATTTGTGGCAACTACCATTTAAATAATTGTGGTAGAACCACCGATCTAGATTTCGAGACAGCGGCCATCGTGATGAGTCACATATCTAGAATTCTAGCATCAAGCCTTTCTTCTCTTCATCATTGATCCCAACCCATGCAATCATGTTTATGCATTACAGAATATTTGTAAAGAAAACCATATTATAATTTATGAATTTTGGCCCATTAAAACACATATTACATATAGCACATTTATCAATTATCATAAATGGCCCAATTATCAAATTTCACTTATGGCCCATTTATCGATTATCACATATGGCCCAAATTCTCAATTATTACATATGGCCCAAATTTATCAAATATCACATATGGCCTAAATTTACCAAATATCACATATGGCCCAAATTTGCCAAATATCACAAATGGCCCAAATTTACCAAATATCACATATGGCCCAAATTTATGAAATATCACATATATGGCCCAAATTTACCAAATATCACAATGGCCCAAATTTGCCAAATATCACATATGGCCCAAATTTATCAAATATCACATATATGGCCCAAATTTGCCAAATATCACATATGGCCCAAATTTACCAAATATCACATATGGCCCAAATTTATCAAATATCACATATGGCCCAAATTTACCAAATATCACATATGGCCCAAATTTACCAAATATCACATATAGCCCAAATTTATCAAATATCACATATATGGCCCAAATTTGTCACTTATTATCGTTTTAGCCATTAAGGGCGATTCCAAAATTTTCACGATCTTAATACCGATTTCATGATTTTAACACTAAAGTGTCGATAATACCATATTTTTCGATTTCACCAACTTTATGATTTTTAATCCAACTTTAACTATTGTATAGTCATCTAACCCATGAGATATAGTGTGAGATTACACACCGATTACGGTGAGAACTACACTCTCCCGTCGTCGATATCTAAACACACATTACGAAGGATTAGAACACTAAATTTAATATTAAACTATTCTAATATTGAGCGATCTAAATCTTACCTCGAATTTCAAATAACCACTATTTGCGATTTCTCTCCGATCAAAGGTTTAGAACCATAAGTAAACAATGGTTCGGGGGTACGTACGACTTCGAATAATTGGTTTTCGCTGGATGAGGGTCCAAAACCAGGTGGAAAATCTCGGATTCCCGAAACAGTCTTTCTCTTGAATTTAGGGGGAATAATGGAACCACACCTCTTACGAACACTATTTACTGCCCTTTTCGTCCCTATTTTGATTGTCTTTGAATACAAAGAATCATTAGTCCTAACAATATATCGAAAATCTTAAGACTAAAGACTTAAAGAGTGTAATCGGTTTACCTTAATAATCCCTTACCTTTAACACCTTAAACCGATTTCAACGATCTACAACGCTACTTAACACTTGAGTTTTGGCCTCTACTATCACACTATAAATAAAGAAGGATTTGATTGAAGGAGAAAAGATTAAAAATAAAAGAAAGATTCGCTATGAATAAACAAAGAAAAGAAGAATGATTCGCAAAAATTTTACCATTAATATTCACCATGAAGAAAGGATTTGGAAAATGGTGATGTTTGAGTGTTCTTAACAAAAAGAAAGAAAGAAGAACAAAAAAATAAAGAGAGGGTGTTTATGTTTCGGTTCTTTTCAAGAATGGGAGATGAACAAAGAATTGAATTTGAGGCTTGTGTGCATTTGCAAGGGTGAAAAGAAAAGAAGATGGCCTTCCAATGCCTTGGTGATTTTAGACTAGGAGGAATGGTTTGAGAGAATAGACAAAATAAGATCAAAATGGTCAAAACTCAAATGGCTAAAAGAAAAGAGAGAAAAATGGTTTACCTTTTGTCCAATAAACATTCAATAAGAGGAGAGAATTAGAGAAAACAAGCTTTGAGGAAAAAACACCAAATGACTAAACTAGCTCCTAATCCCTATCAAACTACTAACAAAATTCGCCAACCTCCCTAGCCCCAAAACCGCCCAAGTACATGGACAATTAGCCATTCAAAGCTTTCCAAAACAAAGCCCTTGATCCATGCCTTATGTCCCCTTATCACCTTAATTCATGAGATTCTTTTCCTTAAACCTTTACTTACCTTTTTCCTTTGGTCTTCATACCAAAAATGATATCCAACTCATCCCTTAACCTTATGCATGACCGACACTTGCTAAGGAAGGCAAAAAATAAAAGCTTTCAAAATGCATGCTAGGAGATTCAAACCTCTCACCTCAAGCAAACATGCATGCGCCAACTCCACCTTGCTACTAGCTCATCTTATGCTAGTTTTTAACACTTAAATTTACTTAAGCCTCAAAGTCACTTGATCCACTTCAATTAAATACTCCTTACTAAAATTTATTCTAATTCTGAATTGTTCTCAAGTCTTCTCAAGACTCTACTAAACATGAAAAATTTTATTATACTCAAGTTAAGCACTAAAACATGCATCAATTCAATACTCAAATTTTAGGATGTTACATGTCTAGTCCACTAGGACAAACTATGCTAGTTGATCAGGTGTGTAGGAGGTGTCCTTTAATGATACAAAATATAATCTTTCCTGTTGATTTGTTGATAATGCCATTTGGTGATTTTGATATAATTCTGGGAATGGACTGGCTATCTGAGTATGATGTGATTTTGGATTGTTGTAAAAAGAGGTTTAATGTTCAAAGTGAAAATGGAGATAAGATTGAAGTTAATGGTATTCGAACCAGCGGGTCAGCTCGTATCATTTTAGCAATTAAAGCTAATAAACTTCTCCATCAGGGTTGTACAGCTTTCTTAGCCTATGTTATTAATTCAGATATTGTTGGAAGCCAATGTAGTAAAATTTGGACAGTCTGTGAATTTCTTGATGTTTTTCTTGAAGAATTACCGGGATTACCACCAAATCGGGGGGTTGAGTTCGTGATTGAAGTTTATCTGGGTAGAGCTTTGATATCAATACCCCCATATCGTATGTCTCCTATAGAATTAAAAGAATTAAAAGTGCAGTTGCTGGACTGTGGATTTATACGTCTGAGTATTTCACCTTGGGGAGCTCTAGTATTGTTTGTTAAAAAGAAAGATGGTTCAATGCAGTTGTGCATTAATTATCGGTAATTGAATAGGGTGAAAATTAAGAATAAATATTTGTTACCTCATATAGTTGATTTATTTAATTAGCCGAACAGAGCTTTTGTGTTTTCAAAGATTGATTTGAGATAGGGATATTACCAGTTGAAGGTGAAAGAAAGTGATGTACCAAGAACAATATTCCGAACAAGGTATGGGCATTATGAATTTTTAGTGATGCCATTCGGATTGACAAATGCCCCAGCTACTTTTATGGATCTCATGAATCGTATTTTTCAACCTTATTTAGATCAGTTTGTGGTGGTTTTTATTAATGAGATTTTGGTTTATTCGAAGTCCGAATCAACATGAGCAGCATCTTAGAGTTGTGTTGCAAATATTACGGAGAAACAAAGGATGCGGAAGCTTAGCAAGTGTGAATTTTGGTTGTCAGAGATGGTGTTTTTGGGACATGTTTTTTCAGCTGATGGGATTAGAGGTTATCCAAAGAAGATTGAAGAAATTGTATAGTGGAAAGCACAGAGAAATGTGTCTGAGGTACGTAGTTTCCTTAGATTGGCTGGTTACTACCGAAGATTTTTAAATGGATTTTCAAAGATAGCTTTGCCGATAACAAAGTTGTTGCAAAAGAATGTTCCGTTTGTCTGGGATGATAAGTGCCAGGAAAGTTTTGAAAAGTTAAAGCAAATGTTGACTGAGGCATGGGTTTTAACTTTTCTAGAGTTGGGAAAAGACTTTGTTATTTATAGTGATGCTTCCTGGTGTTGTCTTGGGTGTGTTTTGATACAAGATGGAAAGGTGATAGCTTATGCATCTCGGCAATTGAAACCGCATGAACATAATTATCTGACACATGATCTGGAGCTTGCTGCTGTGATTTTTGCTTTGAAAATATAGAGACATTACTTGTATGGTGAAAAATGTTACATCTATACAGATCATAAAAGTCTCAAGTATCTTCTGTCACAAAAGGAATTAAATTTGAGACAGCGTCGGTGGATAGAACTTTTTAAGGATTGTGATTGTATCATTGACTATCATCCGGGCAAGGCCTTGATGCATTGAGTAGAAAAGCAGCAATTGAATTATGAGTAATGTTTGCATAGCTCAATATTAGTGATGATGGAGATTTATTGGCTGAATTAAGAATCAAACCAGCGATGTTTGAATGAATCAAAGATGATAAATTAATGAAGAAAAAAGAAATGGTTCAGAATGGCATAGCAGAGAATTTCAGTATCGACAAACATGATTGTCTGAGATTTCATAATCGAATCTGTGTTCCAATTGTTTCAGAATTGAAATAGTTGATAATTCGAGAAGCACATGATAACCCTTTTGCTTTACATCCTGGAGGAAAGAAAATGTATCGTGATCTACGGGAATTATATTGGTGGCCAGGTATGAAGAGGGATATAGTAAAATATGTGGCTAAATGTTTGACATGTCAACGAGTAAAGGCAGAACATTAGGTTCCTACTGGATGACTTCAGCCTATTAATATTCCTGAATGGAAATGGGACTGTATTACGATGGATTTTGTGATGGGGCTACCATTATTGGCAATTAAGAAAAAGGCCATTTGGGTGATTGTTGATCAGCTTATAAAGTCGGCTCATTTTATAGCAGCCAGAACTGATTGGTCACTTCAGAAACTTGCTAAAGTTTACATTTGGGAGATTGTGAGATTACATGGTATTCCTTTATCTATAATTTCTGATCGGGATCCATAGTTCACATCGAGGTTTTGGAAATAGCTGCATGAGTCTTTGGGTACTCAACTTAATTTTAGTACAGCTTTCCATCAGCAAACTGACAGACAGTCTGAAAGAGTGATTTAGATTCTAGAAGACATACTACGAGCTTGTATCATCGATTTTGAATCAGTTGGGAATGTTATTTACCATTGGCTGAATTTCAGTACAATAATAGTTTCTAATCAAGTATTCAAATGACTCCATATAAAGCTTTATATGGTCGAAGATTTCGATCCCATATGTGTTGGATGGAACTAAATGAAAGAAAAAAATGATTGGGCCAAAATTGATACATGAAACAGAAGACACTGTCAAGAATATTCAGGATAGACTGGAAACAACTTTTGACTGACAAAAATCTTATACAGACTTGAAACATCAGGATATCAAATATTCTGTTGGTGATAAGGTATTTCTTAAAGTATCGCATTGGAAGAAAATATTGAGATTTGGTCGAAAGAGAAAATTGAGCCCTCGTTTTATTGGGCCATATGAGATTATAGAGAAAGTTGGGCCAGTTGCATATCGTTTAGTATTGCCTCTAGAATTCA
Organism: Gossypium rotundifolium; assembly: GCA_025506655.1. Classification (NCBI taxonomy): domain Eukaryota; kingdom Viridiplantae; phylum Streptophyta; class Magnoliopsida; order Malvales; family Malvaceae; genus Gossypium; species Gossypium rotundifolium. Next base: position 5,558,671 of record CP106730.1, on the reverse strand, counting down.
AGAAAATTCATGATGTTTTTCATGTTTTGATGCGCAGAAGATATCGATCAGATCCTTATCATGTTATTTCAACAGAAGACATTGAAATTAGACCTGATTTATCGTATGAAGAATAACCGGTTAAGATTTTAGCAAGGGAAGTAAAAGAGTTACGTAATAAACAGGTTCCATTAGTGAAAGTGTTATGACAAAGTCATAGTGTTGAAGAGGAGACTTGAGAACCGGAAGAAACTATGAGATCTCAGTACCCCCACCTCTTTTCAGGTAAATTTCGAGGGCGAAATTTATTAAGGGGGAAATGTAACGACCCAAAGTTTACAGGTATCAGAAAAGTGTATTTTTGGGTCATTATTTTCAGAATGATTTGTAAATATTTATTAAAAATATTTACGAAGTCGATTGAGTGGTTAATTAGATTATGACTAGGTGAATTAGCTTGAATTAATGTTAATTTAGTGTGAGGACTAGATTGAATATAGAGAAAAGTTGAATAATATAATCAAGAAGAGTTGAAGGATTAAATCAAAATAAACCAAATTGAGACAAGTGTATGGTAAAAATAAAATACAAGTGTATTAAATAATATACATACATTTGTAATAAATACATGTATTTACTTATTATTTAAGTTAATAATAATTATTACTAAAATATAATATAATAATATAATAAAACATAACATAAAATAAAAGAAAGTAAAAGAAATAGAGAAAGAAAGAAAGAACAGAGAAGTGAAACGAAAAAGAGAGAAAGAAAAAGGAAAGAAAAAGAAAGGGGAAACTAGGGTTCTAAGGATTCAAAGTTAATTTGCTAACGTTGAGTCGGAGACCTTGGCTATGAAAGGAAAGGAAAAAGTTGACATGGAATAATTCGAGAAAATTACGGTTTATATTTCTATAATACGAAAACTAAAATTATTTGTTGTATTTATTATTATGTATAGTAAGTGAAATTGAAGTGAGTTTGATACATTGATATTGAATTGAATTGTTTTGTGAAGATATGTGTATGATTGAAAAGTGTATTGAATTAAAGTTGATTGAAATTGTATATTGATTTGAAATTGAATTATGAATTGAAATACCCTATTAATAATGTCAGGCTAAGTTGGATATAGTTGGCATGCCATAGGATTGGAAGTGTTCAGGGATACTTCGACTTCAAGTCGATGAGGCAGTATAAGTGTCATTTTACTATTATTACTTCGGATAAATCTGATGAGGTATCGAGTCTTCGTCTTCATTCTTCGCTTTTACTTGACTTGGTCGATGAGGCACAGAGTGTCGTACTGGTGTGTTGGTTGGATCTGTGTATCCATTGAAGTCCGAGTCATGTTAATAGGGAAAGTAAATGAATTGGTTAAATTGATTGATACTGAATGATATTGAAATTAAATTGAATACCTTATAGTGAAATGCTATTGAATAGCATCTATAAGATTGAAATAGAAGATGTGATAATTGAAAGTGTTATGAATGATGTGTATTGTGAAATTGATTAACTATGAATGGATTTGTTATGTATAAATATATATTTGAACTTTATAAATTTTTACTTTATAAGTATTCAGATTATAGAAATACCACGAGTTATATACTCGATTATACGGTTTGTTTCCGCATGTAGGTTAGATCAAAGTCAGTCGTTGAATCAAAGATCCATAGCCGATCCTAACTCAAATACGTGGTGAAGTATTTTCTCTTTTGAGAATGGCATGTACCTAGGTTGTCTTTTGATGCCATTTTGTAATGAGAATATTAATGGTGTACAAGTTGATAGATTGATCTAAATATATATAAATAAATATATGTCTTATAATATGGTCATTTATATGGTTGAGTTTGAATTGGTTGAATGATATTTTAATGAATTGATTAGATAACTTATGTTAGATATTAATGAACATGCATTAGTTAAATTATTATATTGATAGTTCTGACATGTTTTAGATGTATTTAATTATGTTTTAGACTATTTGAAAGATTAGATTTTGAGTTGCTTGTTGTTTAAGGTTTGCAGAGTTGGTAAACTTGTTGTATAAGGCTCATTTTGAGTCCACATGGCTTGGTACACAGGCGTGTGGCCAGATCGTGTGAGACACACGGCTTACACATGGGTGTTTGGGTAGGCTGTGTGTCCCCTGCAACTTATAATTTTAGAATCAAAATGCACAGGTATTGCCACACGGGCGTGTGTCTCAGCCGTGTGAGGTACACGGCCCAGCACACGGGCATGTGCCCGGCCGTGTGAAAACTGCAGCTAAAATTTGAAAAATAAATTGACCACATGGCCTAGCATACGGGCGTGTGGCTTGGCTATGTGAGGTAAGTCAGAGAGTACACAATTTAGGACACAACTTGAAGCACGAGCATGTTTTAGGGTCACACGGGCATGTCCCTAAACCACATGCGCATGTGAGCTCTGTATATAGGAAAATTTTTAAAATTTCACGTAAAATCCTTAGAGTTTTCGATTAAGTCCCAAATTGTTTCTAACGTACATTTTGGGCCTCAAGGCCCATAAAAGGGACAATATGATTAATTTCAAATTTGAATGTTAATTATTTCAGATTATTTGTATTAAAACTGTATTGACGGTAATACTCAGAACCTTGTTCCGGTGACGGATAAGGGTTAGGGGGTGTTACAAAAATTAACAATAAAATAAGTTTTATACAATATCCAAACAATAACAGCAAAATATTGCAACATAATAGTAAAATTGTAGTAAAATAGGGAGAAAACAATAATAAAATAATATTACAAAAAAAAGATTTTTTTGTCCTTTAATGAATTTGGGCAGGGCTGAAAAAAATGCCTTACCTGAGGCTCGACCCATTTTTTAAACGGGCCTTATTTTTTCTTCCAAGCCCATTTTGCGGGCCTATATTTTTGCCCAAACCCTCCCACATTTCGGGTGGGCCTTCGGGCCAGGGTGGGTGGCCCAACCCATGAACATGTCTAATATTAAAACAAAAAATAGATTTATTTTGTCTTTTAGTGAGTTTGGGTCGCTCGGGCCAAAAATGCCTTACTCGAGGCCCGACTTGTTTTTAAATGGGCCTTATTTTTTCCAAACCCATTTTTGGGTCTATATTTTACCCAAACCCTTTCAAATTTCGGGTCAATGGTGGCTTTGACCCATGAACAGTTGAGTATGGTGTGAATAAGAATGTCTTTATTTAGGTTTTTCATGGGAGAGTGAAATAATGTAGGTAAAGGAGATAGAGAAAGATTATGGAAAAAATTGAAAGAATAGAGAAAAAAAGAGACTGCAAAGTAGGGGTGATCGAAATCTGAATCGATTCAAAAAATTCGATAAAAAATTCAAATTTTGAATTAAATAGATTGAGTTATTTGAGTTAATTAAGTTGTAACACCCCAAACTCGGTCAAAATGCTACGACCGAATCTCACATGTCACAGGAAAAGAAAAAAAAATTTGATTTTGTAGAAACAGAATTTACATTGAGTGATCAACTGAAAACAACTTTGAGTCTTAGTTTGAAATTTTAGTTACTTCGCTACCAAAGCCCAAATTTTAGTTAGCCAATTGTAAAGTCTCACAGCTTCTTAAGTTTTGAAAATCATCCATTTCGACAATTTATTAGGCAAGCCTTAATAATCCAAAATAAAATAAAGAGAGTTAATAAAAATAAATAAAACCCAAATTAACGTTTAAATGGCCTTATTACAATACCAAAAAGCCAAATTAAAGTAGAAATAATCCAAAATAAATATTAAAGATAAAATTACTGAAAACATTATGCATGGCCACCTCGAGTCCACCTCGGCTCTATATCCGCGGTCTAAGGATTACCTGCAAAATTTTAACGGAGAGGGTGAGTCACCGAGACTCAGTGTGTAAATCCCCGTCCAAATGAACTTTGGGCTCTCACACAAATTCATATATTATGCATGCATGTAATGCGGCCCAACCACCCTATTATGTCCATCCACCATGTCTCCCGAAACTACCCAAAATCAGGGCACCTAGCCACTAGTGGTACCTAACCACTGGTGGTTCCAAACCACTGGTGACAAATGTCACAAAAGAGAATACGTGGGTCCAACCAACTTGTGGTACCAAACCACTGGTGACAATCCCGGAATGAACATATGTGGGGTCAACCTCATCGTGGTACCGAAACTCACCGGGATGAGTCACTAAATAACATATATGTGGTACCAAACCACTAGTGGTTCCAAACCACCGAGACTTAGTCATAAGATATAAGATTATGTGGGCTAACCCACTTGTGGTAACAAACCACCGTGACAGCCTAAAAGATCATGTTTCCTCCTCTTCACCTCATAACCCAATTTCATGTTCATGTATAACAATTAATATGGTATGTTCATGCTTAACAATTAACTAACATGGCACATTCAGGCTTTTAATACATGTATTCACTGATAACAACACATAGTAGACTTACCCGAGTCCTCTCTTTTACCCATAAGGGTATTTTAGTGACTAATAACGCTACTCGACTTCCGCATATAATAGCTTTTAACACAATAACATACGAAGTGTGAGAGTTACACACCGATAACACGTAATATCACACTCTCAATGTCGACACTATCGCTAATCGAAACCACTGCTATCTGCCTACGACTCTGCTTAGAAGCCAGCCCACAAGCCGGTGGCCAATCTTGAACTGCTGGTACTGTTCGCTTCTTAAACCTGAGGGCTGGGTTTACAAGTCCAACCCCCTCCTTAAAATTGCTGGCATTCGAGTCCATGGAATGATCTTGGTCAAGACCGAGTTAACACATAGAGTAAGATATGAATAGATTTACACGCTTAGTGAATAGCTCTCCTTACCTAGATTGACAAAAAATCGAAAGCTTTAGGCTTGGTTCACAAGTCAAGCAAATCCGAAAATCTCCAAAAGAATAAACATCACTTCCACCTATATTCGCCAAGCATCCAAATATTAGGCCAATTATCCATTCGGCTTTGGCTACCAACCCGAAGAGATAACGAAATAAGAGATCGCTTACCTTAACTCCTAACGAATAACACCGAGGATTCACTTGTACTCCGTGCAAAAGGGTGATTCGATTCTACTTCTACTCCCAAAAGAAATAACATGAGTTTAGACGCCTACAAGTGCAAATAGTCAAACCAAAAGATTAGAGTACTACAAAGAAACACCCCTCCTCTATTCAGCCAAAAACAAAGATTTAGCATGGCCAAAGGAGGAATGAAGGTTCAACAAAGATGAAGCTTACCAAATCGGCAGGTGTCCCAAAAGTGAACGGCAAACCAAGGAGTATTTGGCACTTGATAAAACAGGAAAAAGGTAAGAGTTTGAAGAAAAAGAAGAAAGGTAATGGTAGTTTCATTATGAAAAATGGATACCTAATGGCCTTTATGGATTTGGCTAACACAAAGTATGGATGAAGAAGAGAAAAGAGGGAGAAGAGAATAAACCGAGGAAACAAAAATGAAAAGGAGAACTAGGAGTGAATGGAGGTTCAGATAAACAAGAAATAGAAGAGATAGAAAGAAGAAATGGAGAATAGGGTTTCACTTACATTGACAAAGCAAAGAACCTAAGTTGCCAAAATGCAAAGAGAGGATGAGAGAAAAGAATTGATTTTTGGTTCTGACTAAAGAAGAATGAATACTTGCTCTTGAGAATTTCGACTATTCAAAGAAAAGGGACCACATTGCTCAAAATGTCTTACACTCAAATGCCGAAACTAACACCACAAAAGTTTAGCACTTAAAGCTAACCTCTCTTGGATTTTTAGCACACTCTCACACACCTAGAACCGAATGCCCAATCATCATCTAACCCTTTTCAAAATTCGACTAGCACCCCACACCCCTTCAATCCCTTCTTTTTCTCCTTAATTTCCTCTTGATCACTCATTCGAATTTGTTTGAAAGCTTCCAAAACCCACTTTTTACTCCTGTCCATACATTTGAATTTTTTTGACCCATTAAACTCTCCCCTCTTCAAGCATCCCAGCCGAACTCTACCTTTGCTCCCCTTGACGCCAAAAAGAAATCTCAAAATGAGTACCACGCGACTTGAACCTGCTCCCTCCAGCTCCCTTGTGGCGTCAAGTGGCGCCTCCTTGCCACTTTACTAGGGCACTCCTTTTTGCCATCCAACACAAACAATACCCCTTAAGGCCTAATTTAGCTAGCTTCCCTTAAAAGTGCTCAAAAAACAAATTTTTACCAAGACTTCGGCTTACCCCCAAAACATTCCTAGATCTTAAAGTACCCTAAACTAGCATGACCAACATAGCATTCACACACAAACACATAAAATGCAAAGGCCCTAATTTAGGATGTTACATAAGTTATTCGGATCAACTCGAATAAAAAATTAAAACTGTTGGTTTTTTTGAATATGAATTATACAATTAAGTTATCTAAAAATCCGAATAAGAAAAGGCAAAACTACGCTGTTTTGATAAATGTTTACCTTTTCTAAAGTTAAAAGTCAAAACCATTAAGGTAAAACTATGTCATCCTGATAAATGTTTACCCATTAAGTTAAAAGACAAAACCATTATATTTGTTTAGTAGTTAAATATTATTGTACTTTGTTTACTAGTTAAACAATCGGCCCATATAAATGTAACATTGAGTATAAATAATAGGATTCGTTAACTCAACTCAAATTTTTTTATTCAATTCGGTTCGATTCGAAAAAAATTCAAATTGAATTCGGTTGTTAAAATATGATTCATCAACTCGACTAACTCAAAATTTTTTGAATCGATTCGACTTGACTCAATCTAATATTCACCCCTAGTACAAAGTAAGGGAGAAAAGAGGAGGAAATTTTTAGGGTTAAAAAAAAGATAAGGATAAGATTAAAGGATTAAAAGGAAAATGAAAAGATCAAAGTAAATGATAATTTAATAAATAAAATTTACGGAAGTAAATTGCTTTAATGGGAGAGTGTGAGATGCCACCTAAAATGCCTATCATGTTTTTTTTTTGTTAAATTTTGGGATATCTTTAATCTATGTCCTTTAAGCTTATAATTAGATTCACTTTGATCCTTTGTTCACAATTATGCAATTTTTTTTTAATAATCTCATTATAAATTCGATCATATCTGCTCTTTTTAACATAATGCTTAGAACTACCATAACCCTCCTCAATCCATAAATAGGAGGATAATGCGCTTTAGCGCACTCGAACTCACGCCCTCCTAAATTGACAACAATACTCATATCAACAGAGTTAAGACTCAATCGACCAAATACAATTTATTAATGTTATTAAATTTAGTTAATATTTTGTGACTTCTATTTTTTTTTTTTGCATGCATAAGGTATTATATATTTCAATTAACTTGATTATTGTAAATTTTTTTTGATGATGTATTTTGATTTTTATATTAGTTTTATTAAGCAAATATTTATGAAATTTTGGGTCGATGAAGTGTAATTGTTTCATCACTTTTTTTTTCGTAAATGGATAAAAGAAATGAGAAAAAATTATATAACATTTATACCTTTAGCTGATGGTATATTTCCATAATAAATCCCTTTACCTTAATTGTATAGGTAATCCCAGTAATAAGGCGGATCGGTCATGTAGGACTCAAGATGGCCACACTTTCTTCTGCTTTTCTTTTATTTGGCTTAAATTTACTATTAAATTTCGTTCTAGGCTTTTGAATTATGTAATAAGGCCTCTCTATAATTTTCTAGCTTTTAATTTGGGATTTAATTCATTGTGATTTGCATCTGATAGAAGTAGAACACGATTTTCCATAACAATAACTATTTTCAAAACATCACATTCCGCAATACGATTGAAAGGTTTTCGCAACAAACCGTGTTTTAAAAGTAATGACCTTTTTAAAATGGATAAGAATTGGCTAGAATGAGTTGAGTTTTAACAGAGAGGCTTTAACCTTCTTACGGGTTTTACCAACAAGAGCAAGTTTTCAAAAAGCACTCCAATGTGATAGCGCCAGATTCGCCATAACGTCTAGGCCGTGTTTGGGGTGTTACATTAAGTGGTATCAGAGTCAAGTTACAAAACTTGGCTGTGGAATGGGTTTTTGAAAAGCTTTTTCTGAAAGTGGATTTTAAAGATTGGAAACGTTTTGGAAGATTCACAAGTGTGGCACACCGAGTCTCCGGCGCTGATTCTGTAAGTCATTTTGAAACTGTTGCTTATTTGCACTAAAATGTAGTAGATAGAAATACTCAGACTACTTTGGATAGTGGACTATACTGAAACTCTTAGGTTAGAGTAAACTGAAAGCTGTAGGAAACTAAAAACTGTAGTGAAAACTTTGATCTGCGAGAACAAACTCTAATTATTGCTTTTCATAAAACATCTACAAATAATTACTGGAATTGAAAACCGATGCATAAAATTTCTAAAATAGATAATACACAAATTGATAATGAGCACTAGAGGTACTCGTGGAAGGGTACATAGGACCGCGGTAGAGGCCGAGGAAATGCTTGGGCTGGGTCTTTGGCATCGGGCCACATGCCTACTAGAGAGGCACCAGCTTCACCGGTGACCGAGATGGGTTCTTACGATCGAGCAGCTAGAGATGATGCCCTGTCCCAAGCTATGCTCCTGCATTTTAGAGAGGGTTTCTAGATCTAATACTAGTGTAGTGGGCCGAGGGTCAGTTTTAGAACGATTCCGATCGAATGGAGTGAAAATTTTCAGGGTTATTTCTGGAGTGGCCCCAAATGTGGCAGAATACTAGTTGGAGGCCACTGAAAGAATAATGGACGACCTCGACTGTATTGCGAATAAAACTTAAAAGGAGCAATGTCCTTACTACGAGATGAGGCCTACCAGTGGTGGCTTAGTGTGAGAGAGGGTACTCAGGTTGACCGATTAACATGGGAATTCTTTAAAGGTACATTTCAAGGGAAATATGTAGGCGCAAGTTATGTGGACGCCTGAAGAAAGGAATTTCTGAACTTGGCTCAGGGGGATAAGTCTGTGGCAGAATACGAGGCAAAATTTCTAAGACTTAGCCGCTATGCTCGAAGGATGGTGGCAACTGAATATGAGCGTTGTGTTCATTTTGAGGATGGCCTCAGGGATAGTTTATGGATTCTGATAGCTCCACAAAGGGAGCGAGATTTTCTGCGTTAGTGGAAAAGGCAAAGATCGCCGATGAGGTAAAACGCCAAGCGCCAGAACTGTGAAAAAGAAAGGGGCAGAAATAAGAGGGATGCTGAGCCCTCAAGTTTGTTTGTGAGGCCTAATAAAAAGGCCAGAGTTGATGGACCAGTCAGATTTGGGGCCCCTGTTGCTGTTGCTGGATCTCAGCCTTGTGCGGATTGTGGGAAGAGCCATCGTAGTGAGTGCTGGAAAAGGACTGGAGCCTGTTTGAGATGCGGATCGATGGAGCACAATTTTAGAGAGTGCCCACAAAGACCCGATAAGGTACAAGCTACTGGTATGGGTAGTGTACAGCCATCGAGGGGTGGTCAGCAGCCACCTAGAGGCCGTGGAAATGGTATGGGCCGTGGTCGTGGAGCACCTCATACAAAGGTGAGGCAGCCATCTCTGGTGTATGCTGTATGTGACAAAGAGGATAGAGACACCCCAGATGTGAATACCGGTATGTTCTTTATCCATAATGTGCTATATACCTAATTTGGAACTAGAGCGTGCAGCGGGAGCGTAGCGGTGTAGTCTATAAATGCGACTATTCTAATAGTTGAAAATTTCGAGGACGAAATTTCTTTAAGGAGGTGTGAATTGTAACGCCCCAAATTTGGGGCTGGAAGGAATGAGCCTTGAGTAGGGGAGCAGTGAAGGCTGCACATAAGTATTTGGATGTGCAAGGGAAGGACACAAATAAATAACTGCTTAAGTGGTTTTGTGTCCTGAGAAGTGTTGGAGAAGTCCTGGGTTCAAACCTGGGCTTTGGTAAAAATTCATGTTTTCCTTTTTAAATGAACTTTGATGTTGGTACATAGGCTTTAAATATATTTGTGGCGAAAAGATGACACAAAAAGGAACTTGTAGCTCAGTGGTAGGTGGCGTGTTGCTTCTGCTGGGGAACCTGAGTTCGAGTCACTCCTTGCTCTAGAAGAATTTATTTATCTCTTTGATGCATGAGAGGTGGAGTTTAACTGAAACTCTGCCTAGAGAAAGGGTTGAATTGGTCTTGGAAGAGAATCAGGTGATATGGATAAAGGTTGGCATGGATATGGAGATAATTAGGTGGAGGAAATCGTGGAATTTGAAAGTTTGAGTGTTGTAGCCGAATTGGTAAGCTAGCTATTCAGAAATTCGATTTAGGCTAGTAGTGAGGGGCAGCCGAATTCTCTTGCTGCGATTTTGGGGTTTTTTTTTCCTTTTGCATTTTCGGTTTCTCTTTATTTTTCTCTGTGTTACGAATTCATGGTGGGAAGCTGACCATTCGTGTCATTTTCTTCTCACCATTCGTGTCATTTCTTTTGTTGGTGCCAAATTCTTAACTGTTGTTGACTACTTCTTTCTCTCTATCTTTACTGTTTTCTTTCTCTCATTGGCCGAATCTAGCACCTACTCTCCCTTACCATTTCTTCTTCAACCGGCTTCTCTCATAGCCGAACCTTCTCATTTTGCTTCTTTATTTTTCTGTTCATTCTCTCTCGATTCTCCTATTCTTATTTGGCCGAATACTCTCTACCCTTTTTGTTGTTCATTTTCACCTTACCTTGAAATTTGTCCTTGGCCAAAACACAGTACTGTTCCCACTCTATTTTGGTTCTGCAAAGATTCTGACAATCGGTAGGTATTTATGTGTTCTTTATTCTTTCTTTTGTCGATCACTGTACTTTCATTTAACTTCTTCCCTAACAACTAAATGTTTTCTCCTTACGCCTTCTGACTGAAAAATACATTTCTTCTCGGTGATATGGCCATCATTGGGCTTAGGGATTTCGATGGTGTGAAGGGGTGCAATTGGCTTGAAGCAATCAAAATTTTATTTTCTATACATCGTTCTATCAAGGTAAGAACGATTATCATAATATTGGGTTTTGGCCGAATGGGCTTTTGTGCCTGTAAATAATCGCGCATTCGTAAATAGGTGTGTAACCGTACCCTGCAAACGGTAATAGGCGTAAAATCCGTAAAGTGTGTACACACACACTGATTAGACTGTAGAACAGAAAAATTCAAAAAGCCAAATGGTTGGGCGTTAAGCGTGTGAACGCTCGTATGGTAAACCGAGCCCACAAAACGTGGGCGTACAACGGAAAAGGCCGCCATGAGCGATTTCATGGGCTTAGGCCATAATGGGGCTTTGGTCCCATTTATACTTCTGTACTGTTATGGACGTTCGAGTCGTTCAAGACGACTGTGGGCTTACTGATGGGCTTAAGTGTACTTAGGCCCAAACTGATAAAATGACTGCAATGCCCCTGTAAGGTAAAATGACAGTAATACCTCTGTGAGGTGAATTGATAGATAAACCCTTAAAAGGTAAAATGACTATTTTGCCCTCAAGGGTAAATGACTGATTTGTTTGTGATTTGTATAACTGATCTTGTGCATGACATTCTGCATACACGACATATTGCATGGGGTTGGGACACTATTATGGAGGAAGAATACTGTACTGGTGGCTGTGCCAAATATACTAATACTGGTAGTTTTGCTGCGAATTTTGGTTAGTGTCGCAATTGGTGCTAACATTGTAAGTGTAGGGTTGGGTGGGTGATTTATTCCCCACAGTAAGTGCAGGGTTGGACCGAGGCAAGTGTAGGGTTTGGGATTTGGTACTGGTATGGGCTAGGCCTAACTGATACTATTATGGGCTAAGCCCAATTGTTGTTGTAATGGACTCAAGTCCCAACTGTTGCTGCATTCTGCATACCTAACTGACTGCATATTAAGGGATTACACACTGAGTTTTCGTAAACTCACCCCGTTTTTAATTGTGCAGGTAATCCCCAGTGTTAGACAGATCGGTGCTGCGAGGGACTCGGAGATGGCCACACTACTGCTCTGTTTTCTTTTATTTGGCTTAAATTTACTATTAAATTTTGTTCCGCGTTTTTGAATTATATAATAAGGCCTCTTTATAATTTTCTAGCTTTTAATTTGGGATTTGATTCATTGTGATTTGCATCTGATAGAAGTAGAACGCGGTTTTCCATAACAATAACTATTTTGAAAACATCACGTTCCGCAATACTGTTGAAATGCTTCCGTAACAAACCGTGTTTTAAAAGTAATAACCTTTTTAAAATAGATAAGAATTGGCTAGAATAAGTTGAGTTTTAACAAAGAGGCTTTAACCTTCTTACGGGCTTTACCAACAAGAGCTAGTTTTCAAAAAGCACTCCAGTGTGACACCGCTAGATTCGACCATAACTTTTAGGTCGGGTTTGGGTTGTTAAATTAAGCCTAAATTGTCTTTGTAAAATTTAGTTTAATTTTTTTCATTTTTAGGTTTTCAATTTCTTTCAGTTATTCTTGTTAATCTCAAAAGATTTGAATTGTCGAAGCATTCAAACGTTGTGGATTCGCAATTAATCTCAATACAATCAGGCTATTTGTAACACCCTATACTCGACTCGGTCATCGAGCCCGGATATGAAAATGCCACACCACTATCTCACATCATACACAATATATCTTGTCACTTTAATAAAGGAGCGTCTTTTATTTTGACATTTGCATAGTTTTTAACCGAACATATTCTTAATACTAGTTAAAACATGTTGAACATACATCAAATGGTTTTAAAATAATAGTTAAACATGCATAAGTAAGCAAAATTTCCAAAACTAGTACGTAGGTATCTATACTGGAACATGGGTATTGATATTTTCTTTACACGGTATCGATACCGTGTGGAAAATTGGTACCAAATCAGCATACTATTTTTCACCTAAAATAAAAATATCAAAAAATATCGGTACATTTCAAAAAGTATCGGTAATTCTATCCTGAATACCGATACTGTGGTATGGTATCGATACCAAATTACGATTCTGACTCTTTGCACATTTAAAAATGATAGAGGTATCATTTTTACAACCCAAATATCAATACCTCTGGCTCAGACCTCAAAAAAACAACACATATAAGCCTTCCAACTATCCCAACACAAGTCTATTCAATATACATGCTTTACTATATCAACCAAACATCAAATCGTCCATAATAACAGCTTCAAGCATCGTAATTAAGTCCAAGCAGTAATCAACATAATATGAATCAAAACTTAAAATTCTAAGAGCAATTAAATGACATAGCAAGATCAATATCCAAATTTTCTAAAGCAATAAAGTCATGAAAACATCTCAAACATCATGGCAAAACCAAAAAAGAGTCTACACATTGCCTTTGTTCCCTAAAACCTAAACGAATAAATAACACATACGAAATACTAATATATTCTTGCTTGGATCAGTCCCTTGTAACCACACCACTCACACCGAAATGCTACTAATCTCCAATGGTTTAAAAGGAGTGGGTGAGCCTTACAAGCTCAGTGAATGCCTAGAACAACTACCATGCAAACAATTTATCAAACATTATCGAAACATCCATTTAACACGATTACAAAAGCTTACCTTTAATATCATATTTTACTTATTCATGCATTATTCATTAGTTCATTTACATAGTCATCACATTCACTTTCATGTGTACATCACAATTTTTAAAATCATATTTAAAGATAATTTGGCACTTGAGCAATGAAACATAAAAGTGGGTACTATAACCACAAATCGGATACACGGATCTCCAACACACGAAATGACTCATAGAGTCGAACATATCCTAAAAAGTGAAGCATATAGCTAACATTCTCCAACACACCAAACATGTTTTGTTGAATGAAGCTTAGCTTACATTCCCTTATCTCTCCAACATGTCCCAGGGCCTCAGCGCCCAAATCATATAACACATATAAGTGAGTACTCACAATCATATGATAGTTACTGGCTAACCGCTCACTATCACTGCATATTTGCATCATTAGCACAATATTATCATTGTCACTTAGAATGTATGACATGCCTACATCTACAATTTGACAACAATAATCATGAACACATACACATGTAATAGCACCTCATCTCAATCCACATTTTCAAAATGACACAAACACATATTTCACAAGTTAAACATGAGTACAAGAAAGCTTACACTCAGATTTAGAGTAGGGGTTTAGGATACAACTAAATTCCCAAATAACGCATTGAATCATGTCTACAAGCAGCAATTCCAAACACTCACCAGATACGATTACCCCGAAATGCCAAAAACCCAAACTCGTCTTTCCTTAACTCGTAGATGGCCTCAATTAATTTGAATCTTTAACACAAGAAATTACACCACAACACATTCAAACATTAGCTGAGGACTCAACTCAACCGATCAAAAACATAAGCTTAAGCTAAGTTCTCAAGTAACCGAAACCATAGACATAACAAACTTAAATTCCAAATATCTTGGTCTATAATTAATATTTTTATCTAAAATTGATTTTGTTCATCTAATTAATCACCTACGATAGATTCTCAACCTTTAAAGTACACAAAACTACTACATTCATACTATCAAAATTTTTGACATGTTCATGGCAATTTTCACGAAATTCATTTAAAACCTAAGAAATACTTAATGAAATTTCAAAATAACTTTAAAAACCTTTTAATCTCACCAAAATTAATTGAAAAACACTTTAAAACCACGTTTTTACCCAAAATCCCAAAATGCACCATTAACGAGCCAATTTTCGAGTTTTATTCAAAACATGCAATTTAATGGCTAAAAACTTAGTTTTAAAGAGTAAATAACATTCAAAACTATTTAGGTGATGAAAACCCAAGCATTTGATCAAAACCTGAGCATTTGATCAAAAACTTGAAAAACCCAAAAGCTTAACAATAGAGAAATCTATGGTGATTTTAGGTTTTTTCTTGGTATTTTATGGAGGTTTATGGCTTGGGTGATGATAGAAATCAAAAGAAATCAAGTTTGTAGGAGAAAATTGATTGGGAGAGACTTGGGAGAGCAATAGACTGCAAGACAATTGAATGGGAAGAAAAATAACGTGAAACTTGTAGGTAGGGGAAGATATTAGGTTGATTTTAAAGTTTCGGTTTAACTGCTTCACAAACACACAAAATTTTACCCCTTTTACAAATCACCCCTATTTCAAAATTGAAAACCTTTTTAACATTATTTTCAAAAATTAATTGGATTTTCTAAGTACCATAAACAAAAACATTTCTGAATACCATGCTAACGAAATTCTCGAGCACACTAAATCTATAATCCCTAAAATACCCCTAAAACTTTTAAGCCCTATTTTTGGGTGTTACACTCTTTCATTTACTTTATCTTGTCAATTTAATTATCATGATTTCTCTTTATATCGATTTCATATTTTCTATGAAAGCCATAAGGAACTAATCCTTCTATAGGGGATTAGCGAGTAGAGGTATGATCTATTAACTATTTTATAGGGTTACTCAACGGATCAATTATTTTAGAAAGGAAGAACATGAAACAATCCCTAGGCCTGACAACCTCGGGAAATTATCAAGGTGGAAATTAACCTAAAATTGGTATTGCCCATTCGTGAACAACCTTCACCCTAAGCCAGTCTGAAGTGTGAGGTCGGAAGATAAATAGTTCTTGTTGACTTGCTATGTTAGTGGAAGATCAAAAGATCCTGCTAGGGTAGCGACTAGTTGATTGACGAGGAACCCGAAACAACAGTTGATGGGGATTATCAAAACAAGCTAATCACCCATAATCAATATTTGATTCATTCTACTTTCTATCTCTTGAACTTTTATTTCTTTATGTTATTTCTTTTTATTTTATTATTATGAAAACCCTTAAACCGCCTTTTTTTTATGTTTTCATACTATAAGTGATTTAAAGTACTAATTAGATCCTTTTAGTGTTTAAAGTAGAATTGACCTGTGATGTGTATCTAACTAACTATGATCACAATAAAGGTAAGCGCACCTATCATTTAATAGTATAGTTTTGGTAAGACCAAAATATCGTATCCACAAGGACCAAGAGTACTAGTAATTATTATCTTTCTATTATCTATCCTAAGAATTGGAGTGATTTCTTTTAAACTAAAATTAATTAAAAGCACGATAGAGAATGAATTGGGAAAATACTTCTAGACAACTATATGAGAGAGGTAATACCCAAGGAAGAATCCGTGTAACATCCTGAAATTGGGCCTAATAGGATTGAGCCCAATGGGCCATAGGCGTAGTAGCGTTTAAAATTTTTGGAGAACAGGAGATCGGCTTAAGTGCAAGTTGGACCTTTTAGATAAGTGATTTTGAAAGGTTAGGGTGCTTCTATGAAGTCCCGGGATCAAATATTGGCTTTGGGGAAATTTTGGTTTTAGGTGAAAAAAACCTTGGAAGTTGGCAGGTAGGCCTTAAGAATAAAATGTGGAGGAAAATGACACAAGTAGAGTGTGTGGTGTAGTGGCAAAGTGACGCCACATAAGAGACAAGGGGGTGACGCCACAAGGAAGGAAGGAGGTTCAAGGTTCAAGTCTTGGCTTTTGCATTTTGGTTTTCTTTTTACTTGGATCTTAAAATTTGGCCATAGTTTATATTTAGTTGCGCACGGTTTAAGACACAAGAGGAGCTGGTGGCTTAGTGGCAAGTGGCATGAATTGGCTGATGGGAGAGCTTGGGTTCGAATCTCATGAGGAGCAAGGGAGTATTTATTTTGCGGATTGGACGGTAAGAGTTTCAGTTGAATTTAAACTCTAAAGAGTTTCAGTTGAATTTAAACTCTACTGACGAAGGGATCCCACATCAGAAAGATACAAGGAATGAAGGTGAAGAGCTAGCTATATAAAGAGCATGCCAGGAGGAGAGTTAACATACCTTGGTGGGCGTTGGGCACAGGAGTGGTCGCAGCGCGGTTTAGCACTAGAGTCCTATCAGGTGTGTAACTCTCTCTACTCTAGTTGTAGAGCAGCAAATGCTGAAGTGCCGGTCACGGCTTTAGTAGCCACACGAGCGTACAAGCGCATGTGTGGGGCTTCAACGCGATAGTTCAGGCCATCAATAGTATTCTTGTGGGTTGGGGCTGCTTGGGCCGCGATGGGCCGAAGTGGGCCTATGGGCCCAATTGGAATAAATTGTATGATGATATAGTATATAGTGAACTAAACTAGGTGGAACCTATATACGTGGCTAGATTTGTGTTAGGTGGGCCACACGAGCGTGTGAGCCTGAATGGGCTGAAATCGAGTTTTAGGCCCAATAGTCTGGTGACGACCGAAAATGGTAGCCGAGTCGCTTAGGGTAACATTAGACCTTCGAGAGGGCCATTGTAGGTGCAAAATTATGAAAATACCATTGGTGGGTAAATTACAAAAATACCCTTGGTGGGTAAATTACGAAAATACCCTTGGTAGGTAAAATTACTGTTATACCCTTAGAGGTTGGTTAGCTTGATTATGTTGTATATTATTATTCTGATTATGATGGTAATTTGTTTCATACGTTATCTGATCTATGATTTGCATACATGTCATACTGCATACACGAATTATTAAAACATGTTGTATATGCATGGGATCGGGATGTATATGTGAAATGAAAGACCGGGTGTACATTTATGTACGTGTGGTGATTGGCTATGTGCCAAATCACGACTTGATGTCGGCTATGTGCCACATCAAGGGATTGATGCTTGCTTTGTGCTTCATCGCAGTTTGATGATGACCATGGGTCACATCGTGGATATCGAGATTTGGTCACATAGTGATCGGTGGCTATGCCACGTTTTCTTTGGTCACATAGGTGATCGGTGGCTAGGCCACGTTATATTTGGTCACATGGTGATCGGTGGCTATGCCAATACTTTGGGCAGCTTGACTGCCAAAGAGGTGTGTAGCGGATGGAGGGTCGATTTAGTAATCCCCTGGTGTGTAATGGCAGGATACGGGGGTGTACAGAGGATGGATATTAGGATGGGTTGGGTAACATTTTTGCATCATCATGAGTGGTATGTGGATTGTGTGGTTTGGGCCAAGCCCATTTGTGGAATCATGTAGATTAATTGCATTGCACTAATTATTGATATGCCATGGCATTAGGCTAACATATTACTGTGGGCTTAGGCCCAGTTATCGTGGTAAGGGAAATTGCACACTGAGTCTCGATGACTCACCCCTTTGTTTAAATTTTGCAGGACATCATTAAATCGCAGATTTGGGAGCGGAGGTAGACTCGAGGTGGCCATCCTCAATATTTTGGTTTTATTTTACTATTTATCATGGGAGTTGTTTTACTATAAGTTTGGTTTACAGTTTTGTAATAAGGCCTTTACAACTTTAATTTTGGTATTTTGGTTGGTTTCGCTTTTAATTTGACTACTGCCTACTATTATTGAATGTTCAATATGAGAATTTCCTAAACCCTTAATAACCATTTTCCAAAATATTAATAAACCGTTTCTTATTCAAAATTACTTACACTCGATTTTTCACAACAAATGTAACGAACACGAATTTTTTTAACGAACACACAGTTTTTAGACATTCCTTTCATGTGACATGCCAGATCCGGTCGTAACGTTTAGGCCGGGTTTGGGGTGTTACAATCCGCCTAGACTTCACTTATTACTTTTGATTCATACGATTTATTCACTTGACTTAATCCGTAGAAATCCTTGATTTATGTTATTATCTCTTTCAAGACTAAAAACAACTGACTCTAGGTTGATTAATTGAAATCTCTTGCTAATTAAAACTTCTATTGTCGCATTAACTCGATCTACGGATTCTCTTATTAGATTTGACTCTAATCCGGCAGATTTACGTCGTCCTATATCTAGGATTGCATTCAATTCCACTTAATTGTGTTGATCTCGCTCTAAACAGGGGACATTTGCTCCTCGAATAAGCATATTCGACTTGAATCA